>JANHMN010000001.1:140724650-140750526 GCA_030674055.1 Rhabdomys pumilio | reverse complement strand
CTCTCTCTCTCTCTCTCTCTCTCTCTCTCTCTCTCTCTCTCTCTCTCACACACACACACACACACACACACACACACACACTTCTAAGGTAGCAGATAGGTTTCCATATGGATTTTTTTAAAGAAAGGTCTTCAGTGCTATTTGTCTTTCCCATATTCCTCCTCTACCCCATCTCCAATCCCTCCCCAATTTAACCCGTCCTGTTCCATGATTAGGATGCTAAGCTTTATGTGTACCTTCTGAAGCAAGAAAATGCAAAAACAGAAGGTATGTCTTTTGGTCCTTTGGATCATGTCTCTTCTCTGTTAATTTATATAATAGCCATGACTCATAATTTGGAAAACTATTCAGATCTAATATTGATCTTAAATCAATAACTCGATGTGTATAAATCTGCCTTTGAAAAGGAAAATAAATCTAATTTCAGAATAGTTACTTTAAGGTTGTTTCACATAGCAAACTAGTGACTTTATAGTGGTAGGGCAAACGACGATATATCACATGTGAGTATTCTAACAGTTGTGTAGTGGTAGAATAAGATTTATAGATTTTTCTATCTAAGTACAATAATTTAATATTGAGCTACTGTGTGTGTGTGTGTGTGTGTGTGTGTGTGTGTGTGTGTGTGTGTAGGTGCACGTGCACATATTGTGGAGGCTAGAGGTCAACCCTGGCTGTTGCTCTTCCCTGCTATTCACAGTTTTTATTTGTGTTGTTTTGTTTTGCTTTGCTTTGAGACAGGGACTCTCATTGGTCTGGTGACAATTAGAGTTGCTGGCTGGCTGGTTAGCAAGCTCCAGGAATCTGGGATGTCCACATCCCAGACCTGGGATTCCAAACACTTATTAGTGTACCCGGGTTTTTTGTTTGTTTTTGTCTTTTAATGTGGACTCTGGAGATTCAGTTCAGGTCCTACTGCTTGCATTTACCAGCTGAACTTCTCTCCAGCATTTACATCCCTGTCTGTGAGCAGGGAAGGGCAGTTTCCTTATCTCCCGAATGAGGACTATGTGGTTTAAACCTTTACATCCAGTGGACAACAGAATTGCATGGCACTGAGGTGTTTGCCAGGTGATTGCAAAGATGGCCTTTTATTTTCTGAAATCTAGAATTTCTAAAATGAATCAGTCAGAAGACAGAAAGGCTGTGTTGGGACCTGACCCCAGAGACAGCTCCTTACATTTGTTTGGCATTCAACTTTATATTTCCCACTCCTTCTGAAGGAGCAGGTTCTTTTTTAAAATCTAGGAAAAGAAAGCACTTCTTTTGAGCCAGTGGTGTGGTTCCCATGTCCTCCCACGGATGCCCTAGCTATTAGCTGTGGAGCTGACGTTGTTAATAATTATTAAAGCAGCAGAAACTCTCTTTAAAAATGAAATTGGGCTTGTTCCACCCACACTAGAGGACAAAGAATCACTAGGGATGGTACATACACCATGCACTCCAATGGCCAGATGATGTCAAGTTTTAGGCCAACTTACACACTAGTGTGGACTAGAGTATAAGATCCTGTTCATCCCTCACCCCCAAAAAGGATAGAAGAGGATGAGTGTCTTATCTCTCTGGTTGTTCAAATCCGTACTAGTCCTACCAACTCCTGGTAGGAGTGGACAGTTCAATTAGTCCAGTACTACCTTGTCTCTCAGCAAAGCAGCCATTCCTGTGGGTGGCTGTTGTACCCTCCCCCTCCCCCCCCAAGAAGATGAACCACTGTGTGAATAAACTAGCTCACACCACTGTATAGCTAACAGCACCATACCATTTTAGGGGGTACATGTAGATCTTCATATTTTTATTTTAAAATAAAGCCATAAATTTATAAAGAGGAGAACTGTTACTTTCCCCCTCTTGTTATTTTGGTGTTCTTGAACTCATGGTAAGCCTCCTCCTTCTACCCTCTGAGTGATGGGACTACACTTTGCAAATAATAATATTATTGTTAAAATTATAAAACCAAAATAATATATAATAAAACTATTATATACTACTTATATATTTATTTATATTTAATATGTTTTATATGACATAATACATATAATAATTTTTTATATTTCAATATTATTACTATTTTGGTTTTTAAAAATTATTTATTTATTTTGCTTTTTGAGACAGGGTTTCTCTGTATAGCCCTGGATATCTTGGAACTCACTCTGTAGACCAGGCTGGCCTCGAACTCAGAAATCTGCCTGCCTCTGCCTCCCAAATGCTGGGATTAAAGGTGTGCACCACCACTTCCCAGCTACTATTTTGGTTTTTTGAGACAGGCTTTCTCTGTGTAGCCCTGGCTATCCTGGAACTTGCTCTGTAGACAAGGCAGGCCTGGAACTCAGAGATCTACCTGCCTCTGCCTTCTGAGTGCTAGGATTGATTATAGGTGTGTGCCACCACAGCCCAGGCTGCAAGTTATTTTTAATGTAAGCATAGTAATCAAGGTGGGATGGTGATATACACTTAGAATTCTAACAGGATTCTAAGATTGAGGCAGGAAGATTGAGTAAGAGCCAGCTCAGACTATATACTGAGATTAAGTCCCATAGAAACAAATATTACAATCATATTCTTAAATGTTATGCTGTACCTATGTGCATATATATATATATGAGGCCATGGGAAAGATATTTTGGACTAGAAGAACTATAGACTAGGCTGACCAGCTTTGCCTGAGCCTGACCCCAGAGGACAGCTCTTTAAGTATGTCTGAGTTTCAGTTTCATATCTTTTACTCTTTAGAAGCAGCAAGTCTTCTAAAAAGGTGAGGGGTTTTTTGGTTGGTTGCTTGCTTGCTTTGTTTTTTAAACATGACTGTAAGGGAGTATATAGTGGCAAGTGCTGGGGACAGAGCACCATTGGAACTGCCTATGAGACACCAGGGCATTCATTTCTTAACTGTTGCTATTACAAAGAGTCCTTGTAATGAAACAATGTGTTTTTAAGAAGCCTAACTTACCAATTTGATGTTTTGTTTCAATATTTAGGATTGTTTGGATAGATTCGACGATTTACACGTACCCTCAGTTAAATGTCCTAAAAAATCAAAATCAAGAGCAAGACTTTTAGGCAAGAGTCCAGATGATTCCCATAATCAGGCAAAACACTGTGCACGGCCATACACTGCTCCAGAGCCTAACAAACGACGAGAAAGTGCCGCCTGGAGATTTGCAAGTCCTCGGATGGTTTCAGCGGGCTTAGTTCACTTACATGCCACCCCAGAGTATGAAATCCGTAAAGTGCGGTCCAAAAGAAAATTAAAAGAGGATATTGAAAAGCGTCCACTCATTAGTGAGATTATCCAGATGCTAGACACTGCAGAATGATATGCGAGGCCACCAGTCAGACTGTAATTTCTCCATTAACAGAATGGTTTGGAGAGCTATCCGTGTGTGACAAACGTCAGCAACTGAATTTCATCTTGTCAGACCATTTTGTTATAATTAAAGTGAAAAATAAACAGTCTACATAAATGTGTTTTTGTTTATAAACCTTCCAGAACATGCTAAAAAAAAAATGTATATTCAGTTGGTGTTCATAGGCGAAGTTTTGTACCCCAGCGCTCCTCTTTTGGGGTGAAGTAGTCTTTTAAGTTCCTCGGCATTTGTGGCACTTGGTTACTGCTACCCGCCTAGTTTGCCAATTCTCCATTTGCATCTGTTTATGCTCAGCAAAGAAACTTTACTTAGAGCTAGTTATATTTCTAGATTCAGTAGCCTATAGTTCTCTGAGCCGACAGAACTTTTGTTCATTTTAATATCATGTACTGCTCTTCCAGGGAGAAAGAATGCAGGGACTTATTTTATTGAATGATGGGTCCAGGCTAAGAAGCCAAAAGAAGCAGTAAGAAAGGCCCAAAGCTAGTAAAAACAAGAAGTGCTCCCAGTGCTCCAAAAGACTGGAGAAAAGGAAGAGGCAGCTGCCGCCAGGAGAAGCAGAGGTGAGGTCACTGTGAGACCTAGCTCCCCAGCTCAAAACAAAACAACCAAAAGACATCCTAGCTGTTTCTGCCCTAGATGCCAGAGGAACAAGGTAAGCATAAGAAATACAGTTGCAGCAAAGCAGAGGAGAGTGAAGAAAAGCACTGAGAGGGAGCAGGCCACTAGCCAATGGTAAGGAGGAAAGCCACTGGTCTGGCTTTAGCGAAGACATTATTTCCTAGAAGGAAATCTCAAGTTCCTGTACCCCACTCAAGTTTTATGACAACATTGTCACTTGCAAGCAGCATTTCTAAAACATTTCACCATGGATATCTCTGAAGTTTTCCCTAATCAAATGCTATTATTATCTCTAGTAACATTCTCCAATAACATAACCCTCCTGCTTGACTTTGAACATGGATTTAGTTTTTCATCCACTGGACTCACACTCAACACTGTCTTGGCCTAGATAAAACCTGATAGCTTTGGGCTAGAACTTCACTGTCAGTTCTTGGTCATTAGCTCATCTGACAGACCTTGAAGCTTGTCAGCCTCCATAATTTCATGAGCCAAGTCCTAACACACCTACAGTAGGAGCTCTGACAGGCAACGTTTCATGACAACCCCAACTACCTCTGGCATTTTACACACCCGGAGTGGGATGACAACTCCCACTGCTGCTCTCAGTGCTCAGTGGCCCTGTCCTCTCCCCCATCTATGGCCCACTCTAATTTCTCTCACTCCACTTCCCACCTCGGCAGGTCTTGACAGATGTGTTGATAGAGAAGCCCTAACGTTCATACTTGAGGCAGGGGTAGAGCCAACAAACATGAACAGAATTGCTTCAAACTGCCTATTAGTCTTAAGACAATCGTTTAACAGTAACTTCCAATGTAATATAGTACTTAGATTAACTTCCAATCTATATAGTCATACAGATTAAGAAAAACAACTGACATAGACCCCAATTAATTACAAGTTCAATTACAAACCATTTTTGAGACACTATACTAGTTTGGATGAAAAATGACAACTCATGTGTCTGAACACCCAGTTGGTGTTGGTGATCACCTTTTTGGTGATGCTCTTTGCCCTACTGGAGGAAGTGTGCTTCGGAGGTGCTCTGAGAGTTTGTAGTTCACCCTCTCTGCTTGCTGCGATGTAGCTGAGACAGAATATTTTAGCTCTCTGCCCCTGCTGCCTTCTCTGTCATTATGGACAAGTAGCCCTCTGCAACTCTTTTGATTGTGGTATTTTATCATAGCAACAAATATGTAACTAAAACACACAACCTCTCCTGCTAGGGAGGCAACACGGTTAACTTACAGACTCACCCCACTACAAGAGCAAGCATATAAAAGGCCAGAATGCCATCTGTCTCTGAGAGCTGCTCAAGATTGCCTGCAGTTTACTATGTTATGCAAATTATGTTTAAAAAAAATTCTCTCAGCAAACCAAATTAGAATCTGTGTTCTAGCTTTGTTAGGCCACACAAAATATATAAAAGATATGTTCAATTTAATACATTTTTATTGAGCTCCCACAGGGTGCATGAATTAATGATCTATAATTTACACAGGTAGAAAAGTGTTATGTTAGACCCCTCCCTTTTAAAATGCGAATTGCATCTTCTCTTTATAGTTCAAGTGAATTATTTAATGTGAGCGAGGCTCAGTTTGATGTTGCCATATGTAAAAGGAATAGTACAAACATTTTCCCTTCTCCAAAGAAAGGACTTTGTACCAGAATAAACCAGCCCGTTCATCTAACAATAGCTGATCAAAAAGGCTAGTGAATCCGGAAGAAAAGATGTTCTGGAAGCAC
Source organism: Rhabdomys pumilio (assembly GCA_030674055.1). Classification (NCBI taxonomy): domain Eukaryota; kingdom Metazoa; phylum Chordata; class Mammalia; order Rodentia; family Muridae; genus Rhabdomys; species Rhabdomys pumilio. Next base: position 140,744,794 of record JANHMN010000001.1, on the reverse strand, counting down.
TGTCCTCAGAGGAAGGGTTCATTCCCCAGAGAACAGAAAAATGTAGAAGAAAATTAACCAGCTCAAAAGTTTCACTGAGATCCAGAAAGTACCAGTCACAGCTTAGAAAGTGGAAAAGAAAAAAAAAAGAAGAAGAAAAGAAAAGAAAGGAAAAGTGGGGGGAAGGAAGAAGGGTGAGCTGACACTAGCTGAGCTGGGCGGCGACTGTCGGTGAAGCCGTGCGGGTGCTCTGATCTGGGCAGAGGGTAAATCCACGCCCTAAGAACAGAGTGGTTTAACTGATCAGTTCTCCAGTGCACCAACTGTATTTTCAAGTATAGATTTGTCATTTGTACCTAACAAGACAGAAGACAAGCAGCAAGGAGAGGCTGTCAAGTATAGAGGACATGAAATGATTTGGCAACCCTAGAATTCCCAGTCTGGGTCTTTGTCATCAGCAAACTGGAATTCCAGCTCGCTCCAAGGCGACACTGGCGGCAATGCCGCTGCTGGCCTGTTGTCTGCTGGCCTGTTGTAGGCAGGTGGTAACAGAGAGAGTATGGAGTCTTGGGTTTCTTCCTTCATCTGTTAAAGAAACATAAAATAGTGATGTGAGCACAGAGACTCAACACAAATTTTACAAGTAATAAATAACTTTTAAAGAAATTATAAAACTTTAAAGTTATTTTTAGGTCTTTTCCTTATATACGCTTCTAATTCTGACAATCAGAGAAAAACAAAGACTAAAAGCTAAATAAACTAATTTTTAAGCAGAATTATTCTGCTCCATCATTATTTCTAGGTAAGACAGACACCACTTTTAAGTTAATGATAATATGGTGGGTGTAACATGATATGCTGCTTTTACTGCTTCGTTTTTTAAGAATAAAAATCTTTTAGATAGATATAATTAGGGCCATCAGATGGCTCAGCAGGCAAAGGTGCCAAGGGTGTTTCAGGCCTAGACTTGAAAATCTGAGCTCTATCCTAGGGTCCACTCAATAGACCACAAGTGTACTTCTGACACATGCATGAACATACACCATGTACACACACACACACACACACACACACACACACACACACACACACTAAAAGGAGCCTAAAATTAACAACTAAAAACATGTTCTTACTTTAATTCTATTTTATAGGGAAGCTATTAGTAAAACTCTTTGTAACTTAAGCATCTTATGAAGTCAACTAAATAAAGGCTTTTAAAAATCATATTTTAAAATATTTAAAACAACGGATAATGGACCAGCTCACCTGCTTGAAGAATACATGGGACAACAAACTGCTTGCTGATGGCCTGAAATTTTTGAAAAAGTTATTAGAAAATAAAACCTAACATCAGAAAATGTGTGTATGTGGCGTGTTTGTGTTCATGTGTGCATGTGTGTGTATACACACAAAACGGTTTTATACTTCTTCCAAAGGTGCCTTAACAGACACACTAAAAACTGACTTGTACACGGCAAACCGGCTGGGTATGGCACAGGCAGCTTGGCCGTGAATAGCATGGCCAAGAAAGAAGCCCAACTGTGCTTTGTACTTGCTTATCACTTAGACTTGTTCTTACCACTGACATTCTCCAGATTAACTTTTTGGTAAAAAATACGTGAATTTTATGGGAAGGGTAATATCATAAAACTACTACAAGATGTTTTGTGCTAGTTAGAAATGACCAGTATTACCTTTTCTCAGGATCTTGCTGCAAACACAGCTGCACCAAGCTAAAAAAGGCAGGAGAGAATGTTTTTGTGGATGGCGTGTGGAGCCGGTCACTATTGACTGTGTGAGTTCCAGTGGAGACAAGCACGCTCTCTCCAATCCCAGAGTCTACTCCTGACTGGGAATTTCTCATTCTAGAGTCTGACTGAGGAAAAATACTGACATCCAGTGGGCTATACGGAGGACCTTTCAGCTTCTGTAATAGCATCTAGGAGAAAGGAAAACATCTATAGGTAAAATGTACACAAAATGCTAATAAAGCTCTAGAGTCTACAACAAACATGTTCAATGGACGTTATCCAGACCTAAGAAAGCTGTCACACTTATGTTCAGGAGTATTACCTGAGTCCTATGCATGTCCTGGAAAGGTACCTGCCCACTGGCCAATTCACATGCTGTGATTCCAACACTGTAAATATCTGACTTCACATTATATCCATGCAAATCCTGTAAGCACAATGGGAAGCCTTAGTCCAAGTGCACAATGGTATACAGGTGTCTTTTGATAAAGGTGCTGAACAATGGAAAAGAACCCCCAAAGCACAAAATCAAGATCCACCTGATAGACGCTTTCACAACTGAAAATTCCTAACACAAGTGTGAGAAGAGAAAAGGTCTTGTGGCAGCCATTCACCAAAAAACCAAGGACACAACTGTCCTTTAGTCAAACTCAAAGACATTTGAGACGCACAGACACAATAGCAATAGCCACAGCTGACCTGTCTCAGTAGTTCTGGACTCAGCCACGGCTGCACTGATGTGCTGAACTGTGGGAAATCAAACACAGCCCTATGCCTTTGTCCGTGCTTAACCAAACTATGCAGATGGGACAGGCCAGAGAGGGTCACCAGGCCATCACCAGAAATGAGGATATGGCTGGCTTTAAAACTCCTAGAACAGAAAGAAACAATCCTCAGTACTAGGAATCTGGCCAATGAAGAGTGAATAAAAGTCTGGTGAGAACATATCCCTTATATTCCCTTGGAAAGTCAATACCCTTTATAAAACAGCAGTGTTCCGAATGAACTTAAAATACAAACATTCTCAAGGAGTCAAGGAACTCCTGAGGTACTTAATATAGTACCAGGACAGGGGGAATGTCACAAGGAAAAGAAATGATTCATTTTGCTATTTGAGAATGCACTGAAGCTTGCAGCTATTATTCGAGGTTAAATGAAATACAATAGAAGTCTCTGTGGGATTTATAAAGATATGTCATATTAAAGTTCCTTTAACTGGCCTATAGATGATGCAAGAGCCTTGTTTTTCCATCTAAAACACTACATTTGGACACTATCAGAGCAGGACAGCCAGTAATCTGGTCAGGTGAGGAGAACCTCCATTTGAATGCATTCAACTTGGAATCTTTAGTCAGAACGCTGCTGACAAACAACTCAGCAGCAAGTGTTAAGGAGACAAAAGCAACAAGCAAGTCTACTCAAAATTAGTCTACAATGAAACACAAGATCCCAGAGGAGCACAGAGAGAACTGGCATGTAGTATGGTGCTCTGCAGGGCTGGAGACCACTCAGAAGAAAGGACTGTTCTAACTCACACAAGATAGAGACATGAAATAAGCTGGAAAGTAGCCTATGAATAAAGACGCTCTTTATTTTCAAAAAAAAAAAAAAAAATCCCAGCTGATAACCTGGACATGTGAGTCCTCCCTACCCACCCCCACTAAGACACTAAGGTTCTCCACTCTCCCACCCCAGCATGCACACTGTGGTATGAACATTTCTGGTCAACCGACATGAGTGGTAGGCACCATTGTTATCTACTGGTTAGATGTCTCCTGGTTATCTTCTTCAATTTTCATTTATTGATTTCTTATCCCTCCTTTTCTAACACCTAACCGCTCTTTACAAAAGTTTCCCTGGATGACTTTGTTTAAAATTCTTTCATTCGTGTAGACTGTAAATAAGCAATACCTGTGGATGCAGCCATTTTTGTGCAGATAGTTCAACCCTCGTATTGCTCCAAAGAGAATGTTTCTTATTAAAGTTTCACTCATTCCATCAGGAAAGTAGGTCTTTAGGAGCTGACTTGCTGAACCTGGAAGAAAGCCCAGATGTATTCAGATGAACTCTTAGTGATTTTACTTTCAACTATGCTTTAAATATTCTTTTCAATCATAAGCACACAAACAGACATCTCTTATTTTTTGAGTATAGCCAATTTCCCATGCAAATACAATTTCCCTTCAAGGATCATCACCATGATCACAATCACCACAATCACCAAAATCACTGTCATCACCCCATCACCATCATCATCATCATGACATCGTCACAGTCACATCAGCATCACCAAATAGAAGTGAGGCCTGAATCTAGAACCCCATACATGCTATTACTGTGCTAGGTCCCCAGCTCTCTATCCAGTTTTTTATTTTAAAGTAGAATCTCATTTAAGTTGCTGAGGTTGGCCTTGAACTTATTCTATAGCTCAGGCAGGCTTGACTTGTGATCCTCCTGTCACAGGCTTCCTAAGTAGCTTATAGTTTTGTGCCACCTGTGCCACCAGACCTGGCTAGAAATCTTTAATCCTAATCCTTAACTCCTAGCCCCCTCTTTCTCCCTCCTTGTTATTTTTTTGGTGGTGGGGGAGGAGGGGTTGGGACTATAACTTAGAGGTAGAGCATTTGCCTACCCTGCTCAAGGCCCTGTATTTCAACCACAGTGACACCACACACAAATGTAACACACATACACTCCTTTTAGTGACTTTTTAAAACAGTATTTTTCAGTGTTGAATAAAAATGTGTGTATGTGATATTTTAAATCTAGAGGTAATTCACAAGAGCTACTCTCAAGACCGAAGCTCTAGACTCCATTGTTATCTGGTCAGCACACTTACTGAACAATGAGTTGTTAAGCACCTGGGCTTATCAGAACAGAGGGCGTGAGTGATTCCCTCCTATAAGAAGCACAGGAAGGAAGCTGGGCACACACCTGGTGTCTACCATTCACCAACATCAGTTCACAGGACAGTGAAGCAGAGGCAAAGACAGTGTGCTTATGTGGGGAAATTATTCCTGCCTGCAAAACAACAGCTACTCTCTAATAAGAGAGGGAAGGGAGCTGAGGGAGGGCAGAGCTTTTAGAGAATCAACGGCGGCTGGTGGATCACCGTCCCCATTCTACTCAAAAAAAGAAAAAGCAGAAATATAGTATGAAATCTAGAATTGTTCACTACTAAATCTACAAATTAAAAGTATAGAATGATACAGACAGACCTCGCTATGTGTTTACAATGATACCACCCATGTTAAACAATTAGTTGTTTTGCTTAAAATCATTTTCTTACCATAGGCCATAAATGGAGAGATAACCCAAAGCCAGCTGCCAACAGTAAAAACCGTCCAATAAGTTGTAATATTGGGGTGTTGGAAAAAGTGAGACAAAATCACCGCTCTCTAGGATAAATGTACAAGAGAAAAGAGGTTTAAAAGTCACCTTTTTCTTTCTCAATAAGCAGTGATTGTACCCTAATACTCAAGGGAGCATAACTGCTCCAGAAAACATATGACATGACTTGTGTTTTATAAGGCACTTTTAAAATGTCAGAAACCTTGTCCAGAAGCATACAGTGAAGGAAGCACAAAGAACAGGGAAATTGTGGAGAGAATCACTGTCATATTCTGGCAGACTTTCTCCCAATCTTCCCCCTGCTATGCTACCTACCTACCTACCTACCTACCTACCTACCTACCTACCTACCTGTTTTTAAGATGTTTTTCCATTTATTTACTTATTTGCTGGGGAGAGACATGCACATGACACAGTATACAGGTGGAGGCCAGAGACATCTTGCAGGAATTGCTCCTCTTTTTCATCATGTGGGCTCCAGAGGTCAAACTCAGGTCATGAGGTTTGGAATAAGCACCTTCACTTGCTGAGACATCTCCTCACCCTCATATAAATATTTTAGAATTTGAGACAAGAGTAAAATAAATTTCCCCCTTTGTACAAAAAAATGATTAGGAACAACAAAGTAATTGCATATGCCTGAAATATAATCCCATTAAAATTTACCAATTCTGAGGTTAATTTTGCTTAAACAATAGAAAAGAAACTCCTGTCCTTTCCTGTTTGTCACTAGACTGACTGAGGTGTTGTCGGTCTTCAAGGTAACACTGAAATATGCCATTCACTTGAAGAATTCGTAGTATTTGTCAGAGTCTGAATATACTTGATCTATCAGCTAATGCATCTTGCTTCCATGTGTTCTTCCCACTCTGATAACTGCATGACTCAGTTAAATTTACTTTCTTTAACAGAACTATCAGTTGGAGATACAACATTTCTTACAGATGACACAATCCTCTCAAACAGAAATCACAGCCAACCCTTCCTTCCTTTGTATCAGTACCTGTAAAGCTTTCAGACGTTCCTCAGTGCAGGCCTCCAGGTTTGTAATCTTTATAGTTACCAGTGTGCCTGTAGGAGTGTGCCGTGCGAGATGAACAGAGGTCAAGTTGTCAAACCCTCTTCCTGCAGTCACATACAAAACCCATGGCAACAATCAAAGCAGGAAAAGTGGACACTATGCACTTCAGCACAATTTAAAACTCCCTGCCTTCTAAAACCACTAAGAAAATGAAAAGGCTCAGGCATGCTCAGCATCAGTGACACCCCAGAACTCAAACATCTCAGCCCCCAACACGTCAGCCCAGGCCATGCCCAGCTAAAATCCAATGCTATGCTGCAGGTGACAAGGAAGAAAGGCATGCCTATAAAATAATCTGTGTGCCACAGCTTCCTTTCCAACACTGAAGCCATGTGAGTCCAGCATCATTACCTATTTCCACTTGCAGTTCATAGTGAGAGACATTAGTGGAGCATATCACTTCACTGGCTCTAGCAGACGGAGGGGACCAGGAAGCGGCTGGCTCATCAACCTGCATTTGTTTACACCATAAAAATAAAACAGAATAAATATCATTAGTCCCCCAATTTGATCACCCTATCCCAACAGAAAATATTGACAGTCACCAGGAAGGTTCTGGAAGGTGACTGAAAAGAATATTTTAAGATCTAAAAGGAATTTAGCACTTGCTAACTGATGTCAGGTTTCAGCCTGAAGACAGAAAAGCAGGAAAAACATATGGACAAGAACAAGACATACTTTCCACCTCATTTTTAGTAAAGGTTCTAGAAGGTTTCTCATTTTTCTAGAAGGTTCTAAGAATAAATAATTGGTAAGTGTTCAAGGGAGGAACTGTAAGAACCTGTGAGGGAATTCTAGGCTTGCGTCCTTGCTTTGCACCTGAGGTATATGCTCTGTGTCTCTGTGTTCGCAGTTTAGCTGAAGAAGCCTTTCACATAATAAAACGAAGTAAGAGAAGGTCAAAAAGAAAAATAAGCCCGAGGAGCTGGGAGCTCAGTGTTAAAGGTGCCCTCAGCAATATGAGGTCTCGTGGGGTGCTCTGGAGCCAGAGTCAAGTTTGTATCTAAATATAGCAGCAGTGAAATGTCACACAGGAAGCAGAAAGAGGAGGCCTAACCTACTGGCATAATATGATATCCATGAGGATGTCCTAAAGGACACGAAGAAGCCTTTACAGGAACTAGCAGGTGGCAAGAATCGTGTTACTGCCTCCCAGGAGGCGAGAAGGAAGTGGGGAACCAGCAGTGCTGTGTGCGAGGAATTGTGCTAACTTCATTCACATCTAAGTCTTTAATCAGGAGAAACAGGTGGGGTTTAAAGTCAATAGATGGAGTTATTTAGATAGTGGCAAGCATGTTTCCTAAACTCGAGAGCAGACTGATAACACTTTATTTATGGTGAAACACAAAGGGGGATGGAAGAGAATTCTACCAGACAAGTGAAAGTAAGCCCAATTTGGGGTGGGATGATACCATGAGTTAATTTGGTTTCTTTAGAACAGGAAGCATTCAGATAAACAGATGTAAAGAAAACATACAATAAAAAGAAGAGTGTATAACGACGTCTTAAAATTTTAAAGTGATATCAATCTGTAAGACTGTTAAAAATGCTAGAGACACAAGCACCAAAATTATTTTCATAACTTATAAAACGGCAGGGGGCAGACATAGCTGAGTGGTTAAGAGCATTTGCTGCTCTTCAAGAGGTCAGGTTCAATTCCCAGCACCCACACGGCAGCTCACTATAACTGGAGCTACACCTGTAACTGCAGTCCCAGGGGATCCAGTGGTCTCTTCTGGCCTCTGCAGGCACTTCATGCATATGGCACACAGACACACATGCAGGCTAAGCACACATAAAAGAAAAAGGCTGAGATCAGCTAGCCAGCCCACCTGCATGAGGGAAATAGTCTTCTTAAAACAAGATATAGATGTCACAAGCAAATACTCAAAGCCTAAAGGTCTTTTTTGTTTGCTGGGTTTGTTTTTGTTGTTTTGAGACAGGGTCTAGCTTCAAAACTACTTGCCCCAGTCTGTCTTGCTATGAACACATAGTTAACTCCTAACTCACTTAAGAGCAACTGTATATCCAACACTTCCAGTCTTCCTTCTCTAGTTCTGCTTTCTCTTCCCCTTTTCTTCCCTTCTTCCTTTGTTTCTTTCTGTCGGTAGCTGACATTAGAAGACAGCGCCGACTGCCTGCCTGCCTCTTCAGATTTTTCTGGTAAACAGGTATTCTGCACATGCGTCTGCATGATTCTGGTGTGTGCCCCTCCCGAGTGGGCATATGCTAATGAGGTACTGTAGCCTTAGCCAATCCTTGCATTGGCAACATCTGCTTCTCTATATAAGCAGCACCCTCCAGCTGCACGGGGTCCCCCATAGTATTATTATTAGTTCCTGCAATAAAGGCTGATGAGAAGAATCCAACCGTGTTGTGTGTGCTTGCTGGACAAGTTGGGCACGACATCTTTCTTTCCTTTTTTAAAGGAAAGATTTCACTCTCTAGCCCAGATACTGGCTGGGAGTATCTTGAACTTGTAGCAACCCTTCTGTTGCAATCTCTCAAGTGTTGGTAGTACAGTCACGAGCCATCATGCCTGACAACAGACCCAATTTCCAAAAAACAGAATACTTCAAAGCAGCGAGTTTGATGTTTCTTCCCAGAAGAGGCTGAGATCAAATTGACAGAGGAAATATGAGCCATGAAGAAAATGTCACAGTAATCACAAGAAGACAGCATGGGTTGACTTTCACTCAAACTAACCTCACTTCTCCTAGCAATTTAACAACTAGAGAACGAAAAAGCCAAGTTATGGCAGGCTTCGTGTCTTAATTTCATGTTTGTTGCTATGAACAGAATGCTAAAACATCCTGACAAAAGCTAACTTAGGAAGAAAGGGTTTACTTTGGCTTACAGTTTCAAAGGAATAGAGTCTACCACGGCAGCAAAAGCAGGATTGCAGGAGCAGGAGGCTGGCTTATCACAACTGCCTCAGAGGTGAGGAGCAGAGGGAGAAGAGAATGAAGTGGAAACCCATGGGTTCTTTGAAAAGTCAGTTGTGTCTGATGGTGTTTTGCTAGAGCAGACCTGTGAAGAAGTGTTGTCCTGAAGCAGACGCAGGTGAGAGGATGTTTAGCTAAAGCAAATACATGAAAGGACACATGATGTTAAGAAGGACCCAGCATATGGATGGCATTGATACACCTTGTCATTCTTTAATCTTAATGGTCATCATTTGTTGCGAATTTATAGAAAGAAACGCACAAAATTCTGGTGGTGTCCTGGCAACTTCTTGTTGCTTTTGTGGACTCAGGTCGATTGGCAGAGTGATGTCAGCTGATACAGACCCACATGGAGTTTTCCCATGGGAGGACACGTGATGTTTGGAGGGAGTATAAACAGGAGACAATGGACAGTGATGACAGGCTTGCACAGCTAAAACTTCATTGGTCTCATGTCTTTGTTTTCACGGATCTTCACTTCATTTAGAGAAGCACAGTGGAGAAATCTCCTGGTGTCCCTGCTGGTCCTGGTCACTCCTGCTGACTTGTGCTGATTCAGTGGAAGCCTTCCTGTTTCTGCTGGGTTGTGCCACCGAAGCTGATTTGTGTTTGCTATCCTGACACCACTGAACTGGACTGCTGGTAAACATCCTGACAACGCAGATTAGATTTGCTCCAAAAACTAGTTCTAAACAGGCCTACTACCCTGTGACCTACTTACTACTCTTTCTTCCACTACCTCTGGGCACTGATAGGCTAGAAGGGAGGGCAAAGCATTTAAGAACCCATATTAAAAGTAGGAGTTGAAAAAATTTTAGCCAACATCAGGCCATAAAACCTCCAGGCTCCCTCCCAGGGACAGACTCCTGTCAAGGCTCTACTTCCTATTGATTCCACAGCCTTCCCAAAGAGCAGCACCACTAAGGACCAAGGGCTCAAACACATGGGCTATGGGGATATTTCACATTTGAAAACAACTATCTTTATCCCAGAAGATTGTTTAATGATTCCCTGAAGATGCGAAAGGCCCAATTTAAGCAAAAAAATCTGGTAGATCTCTCTAAAAACACTTCACAGAAGATGGTTCACTGGTTTGGTTTTTAAATCATGTATTGAAGTCTGCTCCTTAGTTATCTCAGAGTCAGAAACTGGATTTGGCCAGAAAACCTAGGGTATATTCTTATTAACTGCACTGTTTAGACTAATATATCTTAAGCATCATCAGGCTTAAGTGAAGTATCATGGGAAATCATAATTAGAAGTTTTATAGTGTATAATGGGAAACTAATGTCAGATGTCAAAGTCCTTAAATTTGAATCATTTTCACCTAGCATTTAATCCAGTGTACAGTAAGTATCCAGCCTGATAAAAAGCTACAGGTCACCAATAGGGGATAACTGATACTGCTCTTTTAAGCAGCAATCCACTGAGTACCCAGGGGGCCTTCTCTGTACACAGGAGGTCAGGTAAAATTTTAATTAGATAAGGTAGAGCGTATGATTGGGCAATGGAAAAAGAAGGCAGGGCTGAAAGTTTTAGTGAGGAGACAAGATGGAACCTACAGGAGAGGGTGACAAACCAAAGCCACATGGCCTGAAATAGCCACAGGCAACTATGGACATCACAGAAGGGTAACGGGATAGTGTAGGACATTTGTCCGATCGAGACTCGCAGCTTGTATCATATCAACTGAGTTTTGAGTTCTCTGTGTGTGCATTTTGGGGATTGAGGATTTACTGTTATAATCTTGCTGATACATTATAAGGCTCTAGAGTTTTCATTATAAGGAGACAGCAGCAGCCAGTCTCTGCAGGGGAAGAATGGCTTGGGAAATGTGAGCTGTTTGGTGGCAGGCTAACTGTAGGAACCTGGGAAGACAGAGGCTTGCAGCTCCCACTGGGGGAGGGGAGACTGCATAGCTGGCTTTAGTATAGATTGTTTTTTTTTAATAATTATACGCTACACTTCTCTAACCTCTAGGTACCAGCTTCCATCCCAGAATTATCCAGTTTTCTTTTCCACATGAAACTTCAAATCAGGCCTCTGCTTTCATTGCTGAAGATTTATTTTATCCAACTTAAAATACAATAGGGCTCCAAACCCAGAGATTAGAAGGCTACTAGCATGGAAATTTCTAGAGTTTCTAGGCTCAGTAACAGCACAGAGACAAGTCATGTGCCTGAGTTTCCTCAGTCTGAAGGGTAGAAAAAGTTAGAGACTACCTCTTACTATATGTAAAGGCATCCTTGAAGATGGAATTTTGGTGAATAAAAATGGCACTGGTTAAAGGCAGGCCTGTGTGAGGTTTTGTCTTTTGCTGTTCATTGTAATGCTACTTGCTGGCCCTCAATATAGAAGGTTTTGTGTGGGGGTGGGGGGGTTAACTTAAATGGTCAGTGGCAGGAAGGAACACCCCCAGAATTTATTAAAATATTCATACTACAGGCCTGAGATTAAACTATAAGCAAAAATAACTGAAATTACCTTATGTTGTAACAAAATTTTCAAAGCAGCTTTCACTGTATAGCAAAATTTGTAGTATAAATTAAAGATTAAGAGGGGTAAAGATTTCAGAGACATATTACCACGTATAACCCTTTCTATTGCTTAGTGTGTCAGACAAAGTTCAATAAGACAAGAGTGCCCCTTCCACGGGGATCACATTATGCTTGAAGAGACACTCGCTCACTATAAGACAGTACAGTGACGAGTGTTCTATGAAAAGGTCCCAGACAGGTGACAGCACAATTAAATAAAAGGATCTGGGGGACAAGTTTACAGATACAAAATGGAATCAATTCTTTACAGATGAGGAGAAATATCAGGGGAGGGCAGAAACAAGGGTATTTCAAGCAGAGAGGAGAAAATATTCCCAGTAAGAAAGGAAACTCAAACACTGGCCGTACACAATACCACTGAGAGTCTCTATCATGCTGAGAGATTTGGACTGTACCCATTGGCTTCAAAATGGCATGAGTGAGCATTTTGGAACAGGACTGAAGGCTACAAGTGTGCACAGAGTAGAGGCCAGGTAGAGATGATGGAGTAGTAAGGAGATGGAGATAGGCATTGTGAGGAGAATGCCAGCATTTCTAGTATGTAGGAGAAATAGTCATGTTTTCATTAGCCAAAGTGAAATGTATGGGGGATGGAAAAATTTGGAAGCAGATTAAAGTGTCACTCAAATCAGTAGAAATACCCTGGAAAACAATCTAATTGTAAGACCTCCATGAAGGGAGGACCTCACCCAAGCCTCAGGAATTCACGGCCACCCAATAACTCACAAGACACCAAACTCGATGCAATTAGCAAGAGGTATATTTCGATCAGCATGCTGAGGTCAAGACCTGTAACCCACACAGGGGCAGTGGGGTCTAATCCTGGGCTTTGGAGACAGAGGGAATTTAAAGGCAAAAATCACAACCCAGGAGGAGTGAAGGGGGGTTATTGGAAAGTACCTGTGGAAAGTACCAGCCCAATATTCAGTTTGTGACAGGGTTCAAGGAATAGTCATGGAGAACATTCTGTATAGGCTATTCTCAAAGAGCCTATTCGTACTCAACCATCTATCTTGTGGTCAGACAAGTTCCTGAAACACAGAGCTCACGACCAAGCTGACCTGCACTCTTGGTTCTGATCAGCCTGCTAGGAGTTTTTGAAAGTTTTTAACCTTTTTATAATCAGATGTATTCTGTAGATAATCCCAGGGCCCAGGGAAGAGTAAGTCTGGTAATCACCATGTTCCTCTTAGAACACCCGAGAAAGCTCCAGGACAACGTGAAACCTCAGCAACTGAAACCACTGCTCTATGAAATCTATGACACTGTTCAGAAAGAGCAGGTTAGGAAGAGGTCAGTTACAGACTCATGGAGACCAGCAGGAAAAAGAAGAGTCAGTAAAGAGTATCACAGAAGGCAAAGGAGGAGCACTGACTGTGTTCAACCATTTTCTTACCAAGTATTGATGGATACTGGTTTCAGACTGTTTTTCAGGTCTGAGTGATTCAACTCGTGTTCGTGAAGCACAGAAACAATCCTAGAAGTCAGAAATACTTGAGATAAGTGAAAAGCATGGGATACACACACAGGGCTAGCTTGTGTATACAAAAGACTGGGGATCAGAGCTAGAAGCAGAATCAAAAAACCAACCCAGATGGAGGTACTGATGGGGGTGGGACAGGGAAGAAGCCAGATGCACAGACAGTAAAGTTAGTATGTTACAGCTTTGCTCAGTGCCACCTCTGCTCCTTGTCTTCACTTTTCTTGAGGTTGTGAATCTATTTTAACTGTTGGTCTTAATTTATAAGTCTTTTAGCACCTCATAAATCTGCCAAATTCCTAAATATTTGGCTAAAATTAATCATCCTCTGACTATTAAGCTAAAAATGATTTTGCTTTTCCAATAGTTTTTTATCTTTATCTCAGATAGTTTTGAATATAGGAAGTATGATTTTCTACATTAAACCATTTATTGAATTATGAAGACATTGAATATATTTGTAATCTATTTTGTTTCTTAAGGTGACAAACATGTTCAACTTAAAGCAAATTAAGAGATTTGCTTCTATTACCAAAATTTACATTTTCCTGAACATCAATTCATGGTTCTACAGTCAGGTATTGCCCATAATGAAATGTAATATCTACGATATCTATTCCATCAGCAATTAGTGGAATGATACTGATCTATTTAGGAAGAAAAAAGTTAAAGTACATGAAAGACTTTTACAGTAAATGATTCTCTAGTATCTGATCACCATCTCCTTGTGTGAGCACCAAACACAGCATCGGGTGATTCTCAAAGTCCACCCATTAACACTACTGTCAGTTACTCAGAAATAATCACATTCTTTTATAATGCACCAAAATTTCTCAACAACTAGTGTTTTCCAGCTAGGCCAATCTACTAATTATTTTAAAGTGAGTTCAGCACTGGGAGTCTCGGAATCATCATTCAGATGTGGGGACTGATGAAGGGCATTCACTACAGTCTTTTCTCACTCCGACATGATGTAAAACTGTGAATCTTCACATTCCTTTAGGACAGGGATCAACAAACTCTGCCCTAGTTCACATTCAGGTTTTAGGGTTTTTTGTTGTTGTTGTTGTTGTTGTTGTTTTAAATTCATTTCCACACTGCTGACGGCTGCTTTTGAGCTACTAGGGCAGAAGAATAGTAGACCGTTTTATCATCTTCTGGCCTTTACAGAAAGTATTTGCTGACTTTGCTTTAAAGAATGAAGCATTTTAATATAGTTTCCAAATACACACATTTAAAGCAAATGTGATATATATATTTCCCATAAAGAGCAACTATAGTCTCCTAACTGCACAGTTCTGTCTCCCAGCCTGGGTGGCTGTCAGGCATGAGTCTGAACACTGGCTCTAATTTTTGGCAACCATGAGCAAACTTAAATGAGGATGCTGTCTGTCCTGCCAAGGTTCCACAATTTAAAGGGCAAGATCGCTGTCTTAATATTATCCTCCTCTTTCCAAACACTGTAGTGTATATAACAGAAAGTCCCCAAGCTACTTAATCTAAAGCAGATGCCATATATCTAGCATACAAACAAATATGTTCCATCTGTAGCTCACATAATGTCATGATTCAAAAGGTTTTTTGTCTGATTAAGTCAAAGGTTTATTTTAAATGCTATCTTACCTGCCTTGGGACATGTGGGATTTTATAAAAAGAATTTTTGAAGTTTTAAAAGAAAATGCATAGTTAACTAGGTATGTCTGGCATCTAAGAAAAATATATGATAAAAATGAGTTTGGGACAAATAATTAGAACAGTGGGTATATTTAAAAACAGTGTGGGGGAGTTATTTTGAAAAAGACAAAACTCAATGAAAGTTTACATTGTTCTCAAGACCACAGGTCATTCAGGTCAAAGCACCTCAGAGCTTAACCTGAATGTCTTTCATTCCAGATCTAACTACTCTGATGGTATAAAATTATAACAAAACTTACCAAAAGAGACATTGAATCGCTTTAGTTCACAGAAAGTGACAAAATTCCATCTATTCCTAAGAAGATTTTTCCTTTATCTTTCCTTCAAGTTGCAGATATATTCCACTATAAAAACAAAAGCAAAATTATTTAAATTTACATAAACTCCTTGAAGAACTAGATGTCATAATTTATCAGACATTTAGATAGCTGCTCATTGGCACAAAGACTAGTGCCATCTCTGAGTATCTTTAAAAAGCATTGTTCTGGCATGGCTCCTGAAAGGCAGAAAGCAAAAG
The DNA here is from genome assembly GCA_030674055.1 of Rhabdomys pumilio. Classification (NCBI taxonomy): domain Eukaryota; kingdom Metazoa; phylum Chordata; class Mammalia; order Rodentia; family Muridae; genus Rhabdomys; species Rhabdomys pumilio. Next base: position 140,729,437 of record JANHMN010000001.1, on the reverse strand, counting down.
AGAGTTTCTATTTCCAAAGTCTCAAGTTACTGTATCTCTCCTGTCTTTTTCTGCCCTGAACAAATATGAAAGCAATTCTGGATCCTCTTTGTATAAGTAGTGTCACTCACAAATAAATCCTAAGAATCTCTAATGAGCCTATTTACAAGTAAACTTTGAGAATCTCCAAAGATTTCTGACTAACCACCTACTAACTCATTTGAGGTCCAGGATTCACAAATCTGAAACAGAGTTTGTAATGGGCTAAAATGAACAAACTCTTGCTGCCACATGCTTAAGAAAGACACTTTGTAGTTTTCATGTAAAAATGACAGTCTCAACTGCTGACAGACACAAAATTATGCATTTTATTATGCAAACAACTCTTGTCCATTTTAAATGATAGATTCAGAATTTTGCATGGTAACTTCTTCAGTTTCACGGAGCTACAAACTGAGCACCCAAATCTTCTGGGTCTTTCTTTTTCAATAGAGAGGGCAGTATTTGCTAGTGGTGACCACTCCTTTCTAAACATCTCTTGAAGCTGGTTTCATTACTTCATCTTAGTCAAAGCCCATATTTGATCAAGGCATCCACAAATAGCTAAACAAAATGAGGAAAGGAAGATTTTATAGACCACAGATGTTATAAAGTAATATCCAATTTTATTGCTTAGGGAAGAAGTGGATTTTCTCAGGACAACCTCTGTGAGCCAAAGGTAGAGGAAGGAAAAGGAGGACTGGGAAACTTACTTTTGTCACCTGCCAAGGATGACAACTTAAGGCACAGGGGTGGGAGACTGGGTATGAGATGAGGACTGCAATGCCTGTGCTGTCTATCCTCCAGGATGACAGAGAGCAAAAAGAACGTAAACAACATTTTATATACGTTCTAGGATATAAAAGACAGGTGTGGGGCACACGCCTTTAATCCCAGAACTCAGGAGGCAGAGTTCAAGGCTCACCTGGTCTACAAAGCTAATTCCAGGACAGCTAGGAAAACATAAGGGAACTGTCTCAAAAAACAAACAAACAAACAAACAAACAAACAACAAAGACAAGTGCAACACTTTAAGACAAAATATTGAGGCTCACTGGAAAAGCAAGCTGGGGACTTCTGAATAACTGAAAATATTCACAGCTTGTGACCCAGTAAAAGCTCACTTTTACTAATCTATTCTAAGGTAATACCTAAATAAGGAAAGAAACCATTCAGAGAAAGTTTGTATTAACACACTTAATGGATAGCCACTATGGGATAGGTACTGGTGATCCCAGAAGACCACCCCCCCACACCCACACACACACTAGTAATTAATACCAGGTCCTGACCTGCTGCTGACTTCCTGAGGCAGAAAGGTCTGATGATTAACTTAATTTTTGTGGTTACCATGATTCTGTATCTGCTTTACATTTAGTATCAGCAAGTTGTTACTGAGTTTATTGTTTTAAACAACAAAACAATTTGAAAAAAATCGGGTCACAGTCTTCTAGAACTGTTACTACCAGTGGGGTGGTTAAAACCAAAGTTTTACCTTTGGTATACCACACTCTTAACAGATAATTTTTCAAGACATTTTGAGGTCTTGAAAGGCAGCAATTGCTCCTGGTGAAGGAGTTGAATGAAAGATTTGCTATTAGTTTTTGCTATTATGCTAAGATTATAAATCCTTAAAAATAAATTAAAAAAAAATAAAAAACTTGCTGAGGCTTGGTGAAACATGCCTTTAATTCCAGCGTTCAAGAGGCAGAGACAGAAGCAGACTGATCTTTGTGTGTTCTAAGCAATCTAGGGATACCAACATAATGAGACCCTATCTTTAAAATATGTGTGTTTATGTATGTATTTGTATGTGTCAGTGTATGGAGCAGTACCTCAGTGTAGGCCCTTGCAATTGTACTTAAAAAGCTAACCACAATAAAGCTTTACAAATAATCTAATTTGTTGCATAATATAGAAGTCATACCCAAAGTCTTTCATTTGAAAGGTTAACACTTTAAATGGACACCAAAGGGGCTATGTATTTACAGGACTTGGGTTTTTAGTTAATCTAGGCATTCAATGGTCTACTGTTACAGGAAATGCTAATAAAAACAAAAAAACCTACCAATAGTCTTTTTTAGGCTTCAAAATTACAGTAATTTTCAAGGTGATCTTGAAATCTCATAAAACCTTAACAAAGATCATAGCGATGCACAAAGCTCAATACAATTTTCCAAACTTAGTATCATGACTCATGGTTTCAACAAATATTTACGGAGTGCCAACCACTGTGCTATGTAGGTGCTGTCACAAATCGTGATCAAGTTTGGAGGAAAGGTATTTGACATAACAAACCTACGAGGGGAAAACACAACATCAAATGTAAACACTGAAGACAAAACGACGCCTGGACATTTAATTTGGGAAAAGGTCTCTTCGAAGTCTTGGAGCAGACAGGGCTGGGGCCAGAGTGTCTTCAGCTTGGGAAGTCGGCCGGCCTGTGCGCGCCAACAAAGGTGAGAGCTGGGGGAGCGGGGCGGCGGCGACTGAGCTCCTGCACCTGGCACGGCCGCTGGGCACCCGAGAGCCCCGGCCCCGGTGCAGAGGCACGCACAGTGGGAACCGGCTTCCGCAGACTCCGGCCGCTGTTCGGCTGGCCGTGTCAACTCTGGCGGCGAGGACTGGCCTTGCAGCCTTCTGCTGTACACCTACCAAGCCGCGATCCCTGTCGCTCCCCGGGTCCCAGCACCATCCCCTGCCCGCCTGCCTCCCCTCATTACCTAGGCGGTGACCAAGGCCAGCGACACTCCAGGCAGCGGGCGCTGAGGGGAGGCGACACGCGCGAGCCCCGGGACCAGTCTCGCAGAGGGACGAGGCAAAAACTCGAGGCCCGCTTCCAGGGCGAGCCTCAAGGCACAAAAGTGCAGCACGGCCGCAAGAAGGCCTATCGGCCTGGACCTCTGCCCTAGCCCGGGGCAACCGGCTGGGACGGGATTCGCCCCACCCCAGCGGGGTCCCGGCCCGCTGCTCCGCCCCACCGCACCTCCAGCTTCTAGCTTGGTAGGGAGGAGGCGGGGCCTTCGAGCTGTAGGCGGGACAGAAAGGAAACTACAGTTCCCAGAGGTCTATGCGCTAGGGCCGCAAAGGCTGTTGGGAGAGTGGGTCTCCTTTTAGTTTCCTTAGCTGGGTGGGGGCTGCCATTGAACCGGCGTCACTGCAGCTCCAAGGTCGCTGGTTGATGATGTGAGGGCGCCTGCCAGTTCCTGCCACGCCCGGGGGGGTTAGCTGCGGCGGCGGCAGCTTCAGCTGCTGCTCTCAGGCTGCCGCAGTGTTAGGGGCTTCTTCCTGAGCGAGTGCGGGCGGAGGAGCGAGGACGCCGGGCCATTCCCGTGAGTAAGCTCCCGCGTGCGATTCGAATTTGCCCTTGTCAACTTCTCCCGAAGGCAGAGAAGCCTTCCTGTTCCGCGTCCCTCTGGTCTCCGGAGGTCACTCACCGAAGAATCCCGACCCGTGATGGGAAAGGGATGTTTCCCAAGTGTGGGTGCAAAGTGATGGGAGCTGGGCGCTAGCCTCCGGGATTTACCCTATCTGCACCTTTGAAGATTGGCAGCTTTCCATCCTTTGCCAGACAGCATCCCATCTGGAGCTCAGTCTTTTTAGGATGAGTGGCTTTAGTCTGGACGTTAAACCTTAAGCTCTCGGTGGCCATCTGTGATGCAAATGGGAGGAGAGGACACTAGAAAGAGCGCTTTCTTTATTGGGCTTTTCTTTGCAATTGATTTGGAACCAGACTCCACATGGAGAGAGAGAGAGAGAGAGAGAGAGAGAGAGAGAGAGAGAGAGAGAGAGAGAGAGAGAGAGAGAGAGAGAGAGAGAGAGCGACTTTAGGTTGAAGCGAAAAGAATGAATATTGGCAAGTGTGTTTTGAGTCCCAAACACTTTTTTTTTTTTTTAAATCACGATTATGGCAGTGAAGTCAATCACCTGCTTATGCATCTTTTTTTCTGCATCAGGAAAGATGGTAAATTTTTTGCTGGAAATTCACCTAGCTTATATGGACCATGGAACAAAATGAGCTAGACTCAGAGTTCTTGCTCTACCTTAGTAAAAATGTTTGTGACCTTTCAAATCTTTGCTGTCCTATTAAAAGTCTGAGCTACAGTGTGCTCCAAATAGCGTATTAATGGTGGTGACATGACACTTGAAAACAAGTTGTGAAGGACATTTGGTGGTGGGGAAGGACAAAATTAAAGGCACTTTATTATCTCAGCAACTATCCACCTTTCTATGTTTAAAATTAGGTAGTATCTGACAAGCCTTAGACATTTAACCAGCACGTGCATACCTATGTGAAAGACAGTGTTTTTAATTGTACCCGTTTTTACGTATGTGATGTACACAGCTCCCTTAATCACTTGCATTGCTCACTAGTTGCTCATTATGTGAGACTCAGAAGACTTTATGTAACAAGTCAAGATTTACATCTGGACCTGCTTTGCTTCAAAGTTATGAATCAGGTTAGAAAGAAAGGTTAAAAAGACTTTTCATAGTTTCCTAGTACTAGTTCTATCGTTCCTTGGCTATGAATACATCCATAACCCCTACTTTAGCACTCTGAACAAATTGTACACTCTGTCTGCTGGTTTCATCCCTCATAGAACTGCTCATTAAGACACTTGAAAACAAATTGTGAAGGACATTTGGTGGTGGGGAGCTCATTCTAAATCTACCTGGATGCATTTTATGTCAAAAAAAGAAGAAGAAGAAGAAGAAGAAGAGGAAGAAGAAGAAGAAGAAGAAGAAGAAGAAGAAGAAGAAGAAGAAGA
>JANHMN010000001.1:140714379-140724640 GCA_030674055.1 Rhabdomys pumilio | reverse complement strand
AAGAAGAAGAAGAAGAAGAAGAAGAAGAAGAAGAAGAAGAAGAAGAAAGAAGAGAAAAACAAGATAGGATTGGACTTGTATGACAAAGGTCCTTTCTAGTTCACAGGTTTTATGGTTCTATGGTTATTATTCTTTGCTGTGAATACTTAACATCCATAGTCACAAAGCAGTGTTATTCTTCCTTGTGAATGTTTAACATCCATAGTCATAAAGACTATGGAAATTTGCCTTTTAATGTTTTTTACTTCACTGCTCAGACTGTACTAGAGCCACCGTGAGGGGCAGGGGGATGAGGGGCAGGGGGGTGGGGGGGTACGAGGGGCGGGGGCTGTCATTCTTGCTCATTTTCTTCTGGTCTACAGCTGGTTTATATCATCTGTCTGGTTCCTTTTTTGTTTTGTTTTGTTTTGGATTTGTTTTTTTTTTTTTTCTTGTTTTACTTTTTTGAAACAGTTTCACTATGTATCTCTGGCTGACCTGGAACTCAAAGAAATCTGCCTGCCTCTGCTTCTTGAGTGCTGAGATTAAAGTTGTGTGCTACCATGCCTGTCTCATTTGTAAAATTACACTTGTTTGTTTGTTTGTTTGTTGCTGTGCATGTGTGCCTGGGAGCATGCCTGCATGAATGCATGTGGAAATCCGAGGACAACTTGTAGGATTCGATTTTCTCTTTCTCCTATGTGGGTCCTGGGGATCAAACTCAGGGTGTCAGTCTTGGTGGCATGCATCTTTATCTCTCAGCCACCTTGTTGGCCCTGGGCCAGCTTTTGAACCTCATTAAGTTATCTTACTTCGTTGGAAAGAAACCGGAGTCATTGACTTGACAGTCACATCTGTTTGGACCTGCAGTGTTCTTATAATAGCAATAATAGAAGCACAGAAATGATACAGTGTACTGCATCCCCACCCAACTGAACATTTTACCTAGTTATCATGGCCAGATAGCACCATCTGAGGTTGTTGGTTTGTGTGCTTGTTTTTTTTTTTTTTAAACAAATAGTCAACTAAAGCAGAATAATGAATGTACTCAAAATTATTTAATTACTGAATGATAGAAGTGGCTGTCAAACCAGCCAGGGTCCAACCTTCACTTCAACATCTAAGCTCTTAACTGCGTAACAAAACCTGAGTAGTTTTATTCTAATTCAATTGTGTATTATTGCAACTCTTTATTTAGATGGAAACTCAACATCTAAATAAAGGTGACTTCCCTACCTCTGTGAGGAAACAGTAGAGCTGGGATTTGAACCTGTACATCTTTTACTTTAAGGTCCACGTTCTCCCCTCTGCTTCTCACCAAATGCTTGTTAAATACTTTCTGTAGGTTGCTGTCCTGGGTGGTAAGGATAATCTTCACTGTAAGAACCGTGTCTAGAAGAGAAGCCAAAGTTGCATTAGTGTGTTGAGCACGATCACAGAGCTAGGGACAGAGAAAGGGTTGGAGGGGAAGGCTTGGGCCAGTCTTGGAAAAACAGAGGAGAGTTAGCTTGGATAAGGCAAAAGGGTAAGAGCTGTATCAATTATGGCCTCAAAATTCTTAGGTAGTAGCTCAATCTAACCCTCACTGCCTTAAAATGTATCTATATTTGTGTAGGGCTTCTGAGATGATTAAAATGAGACCCTTAAGGGTTTCAGTGCAACTTGACAAGTTGCTTACAAGAAAAAAAAATTGGACACACACTACACCTGCATAGGAAGATTGAAGTAAAAATTATCAACAAAGCCAAGAAGACAGGCCTCAGGAGAAAACAAACCTTCCAGTACCTTCATTTTGGACTTCCAACTCCCTGAACTAAGAGAGATGTTATTTAACCTGCCCAGACTCTGGTACTTTGTCCTTGTAGCCCCAGTAAATAATAAACAGGTGTCACAGGCAAAGGGCACAGCGTACAAAAAGCCTTTGAGATGTGACTCGGTGATTCAGGTTTCACTGTGAGCTTTGAGAGCCGAAGCTGGAGGCCGGGCTGGAAAGATAAGGACGACTTTGTATGTGATCCAAGGAGGCTTAAACTGAAGGGATAAAATGGAGGATTTTGTAGCAGTGGGGAGACATTACGTGTGTTTTACAAAGGCTGCGGCAATGGGAGAAATGCTGAAGCGGGAACACCGGTTCAGGCGGCCGCTTATTATAAGGAACTTAAATTCTCAAAATCTAAGGCACAGCTCGATGCGGGGATATGGCTCACTGGGTCAAGGCACCTGTCACCTGAGTTTGATACCTGGAGAGAACTGACTTTTCTGGATTGTCAGTCTCCTTGGCATCACATGTCCACCATGGCATGGACAAGCACATATACACAGCAATAAATAATATAGCAAAAAATTGTTTTAAAAAGTCATAGCCAACCTTAGGCTAGCTGACTTAGAATTCGCATGTACCTATTTTGACTTTTTTGGGCTTTGTGTTTATTTATTTTTTTTAACCTTTGCCTGCATGGATTGTAAAATATTCAGTAGTTTGCTACCCTATGAAGTGATTTTTTTTTTTAAAAAAAAAGTATCTTTTATCTTTAGAACACTTGTATTAGTATTTATACTCTTGTAATGCCTTCCTCTGGCTGCCTGTGAAATATGTACTGTTAACCTCCATTCTGAATTCATAAATATACAGAAATATAGGTTAAGTAGTTTTTCCAAGAGCACACAACTAATGAAGAGCCAAGTTAAAATTCAAAGTCAACTATGCTGTCTTCGATATCTGTATTCTTAACCTTACATTTTGCTACTGCCATATACAAAAAAATTAAGATCTTTTACCAAGTGTGACAGGAAACAGGGAGGAATTAAGATGAGTATGCTTGCTGTAAGGAATGGACAGTCTATCTGAGGGGATGTGGGATAATTGTAAAGGGGCCTTTAAAATGTTTATTTAAAAAACAGACAAACAGAATGGCAGGAGGGAATGCCTACTTTGAGTTGAGGCTCCCTGGAAGACTTGATGGAAAAGGGCATTTGAGCTAGTTAGAGTTTGGATTTGTAGAATTGAGAGAGGACATGAGAATTTCGAAGAAATTGCATGACCTATTTATTATAGGATTGAGGATTTCCTGGTGTTTTTAGGGAGCTAGTAAATGCTGTCCTTTGTTTCAGCTGAATATGTTGTTTGGTTGGTGAAGGAGGTAGGAGGAGTCAGCTTCTGGGGAGGTGATGATTCTTTCTCTCTCTCTCTCTCTCTCTCTCTCTCTTTCTCTCTCTCTCTCTTTCTAATGTATCTCTGCATTTTGCTCACATGCATGTCTGTGTATCATGTGCATGCCTGATGCCCTTGCAAGTGTGAAGAGGGCATTGGATCCCTCGGGGCTAGAGTGATAGACAATTGTGAGCTGTCATGTGGATACTGAGAATCGAACCTGAGTCCTCTGCAAAAACAAAAAGTTCTTGAGAATCCATTTCTCCAGTCTCATTTTAAGCCTGAATGAATGAAACATATGCTGGATGTCATTATCTGTTTTTATAAGAGGAAGAAAAACACATCTAGTCCGAGTTCCCCTGTCAACTGATTCTGTTTACACAGTCACACAGGTCCCTGCTGTTGCCATTCACCATCCTAGGCCTCTCTTATAGCAGTCTGTGTGAAATGTGCTAAGAGTTCCCCAATTATCTTTCTGTCTCTGGTCTTTCTCTTCCTGAAATTTATCCTCTATGCTGTCTCCAGATTGATTCCTCTTGAAAGCCACTTTGCTAAGGGATCAAGTTCAGACTTCTTAACTTGAACTAGTTAGGTTTAAATCTCCAAACATATTATTTCCTGATAACTCCTCCCCTCCCCCATATTAATAGCTAAATGTTTTGGGACCTCTTCTTCAACCAACTTCTTTCGTTTTTTGTGGGGTTCTGGTTTTGTTGTTTGTTTGATTACTTTGTTTTATAGATACTCTTGTTCTCAGCCAAATCTTTCATACTTAAGAAACTCACTAAAATCCTGAATCTATGAAGACTTACGTAGAAATGACCTCTCATCCCTGCTATCTATCTATAGGATAGAGATGTTGTAATACCCATTAAATATTTATTATCTTTTTTTTTAGATTTCTGAGATCATGACATGTTAGGTCTAATCATCTAGATCACAAGATCATAGCCTTTTCCCTGTTAGAGCTCAGATTTCTAAGCTCCTTAATGTCCTTTGTGGTAGAGACTATTGTTTACTATATTGTATCTATTTTTTAATACCTTTAGTTTAATTCAAGAAACATTTATTGGAAGTTGTTAGGTATATTACATATTGACTAGTTCTTAATAGAATTATTTTTTGGAATTATTTTATAATTAACTTCTTAATATGTAACATGCTTACTTCATTCCTAGCCTTACTGCTGACACACAGAACCTTGAGGACATCTAGAATGGTAGGTTATTCGTGCTGGGAAACAAGCACAGAGATCTACTAGTGTTAAAGTGAAACTAATTCATTTTGTAAAGGCCACTGAGGTCTTTGGAGCTTATCTGTATTTATCCGCTAGTATTTGCCAGATGTTGAGTTCTGTTTCTTTACAAAGCTTTTTTTTTTTTTTAAATCAGATAAAGGAAAAAACTGTTTAATAACTTTTTTTTAAAAGGATGTAATTTAAGAATTGATAAATTAGCTGAGTGGTGGAGTGTGCACACCTTTGATTCCAGCACTTGGGAAGTAGAGGCATGTGAATCTCTGTGGGTTCCAGGACAGCCAGGGTTACACAGTGAAACCCTGTCTCAAAAACCAAACCGAACAACAACAAAAGTTGATATGTTATGGAAGTCAGTGGGGAAAGAAATTGCCCAACAATTTAGTTACTTCTTCATCTCTGGCCTGGAGATGTAGCAGTAGTAGGGTACCTGCAGGAGTACCAGGTTAGTCCCCTACGCTGAAAAACAAAACAAAACAAAAAAACCCTCTAATTTAAAGAAATATGTATAAATAACAAGTCTCAGATAGTTATTGAATTGTTTGAGCTCCTACCATTGAATTCCCATTCTGGTCATCAAACAAAGGACAGGACAAACAAAAGGTGATGGCACCTCCCTTTCTTTCCAAGAGGACATGGAAGTGAATGTAATATACCTGTAAATGTAACAGACCAGACACTAAGGCATCCAATGAGCTGAGGCCTGAGTAGTAGTCAGCTGTAGAGAACAGGAAGGTGTTCATACAATGAACCAGTGACTGAGGCTAAGAGAGGAGTGTGGGAAGGAGGCGATGGGAAGCTAAAGACATGTTTCTGTGGACAACTGAAGCGTGGAGGAGAGTGGGACAGATGAAGGCAAGAGCCTGTTTTGGAGTTTTTATTACTAAATTTTTGAGTTGGTGTACAAAGTAATGGGCTCCCTTTTGACATTTTCATGTATACATACCTGTATATACACATGTGTATATGCATACACACCCTGTTCCCTTTGCCCTCCTCCTTGCTAGTTCCTTTTTCCTGCAAGTGATTCTCCTGCCATCATGTCACATGTACTCCACAACCTCTGTAAGATTTCATTCTCTCCTCTCATAGTATCTTCTCTACCCTCCCCCACACTCAACCAGGAACACACATTTAAATCTAGATTCTGCATATGAGAGAAAACACAAAATACTTATCTTTATGAGTCAGGCTTATTTTACTTAATATATCCTAATACTATATATTAAGTAAATATATTAATATTATATATTAAGTAAATAATTTACTTATATTAAGTAAATAATTTACTTATATACTAAGTAAATAATTTACTTAATAATGGTCTCCATTTTCTTTCAGATATTGCAATTTCATTCTTGATGGCTGATTAAATTTTTTTGTGTATGTGTTCCATCTTTTGTTTATCCATCTGCCTATTGATGGATATTTAGGTTGGTTCTGTTTCTTTGCTATTGTGAATAGTGTAGCAATAAACATGGATGGATATACAAGTATCTCTGTGATGTGTTGTTAGTCATTTGAGTGTTTACTCAAGAGCTACATAAACTCTAACAGCACAAGGAAGTAACCCCAAGAATTATCATGAGGATTACATGAAATTAAAACTGTCAGCAAAGAGAAGAGACAGACTTCAGGATGGAAGAAAATCTTTGCCCTACAGATCTGACAGGGGATTAATATCTAGAATATCTAAAGAACTCCAAAATTAAACTCCAAAACCCCTTTAGGATCAATAATGAGCCAAATAGACAGTTGTCAAAAGAAGAAATAAAGATGGCCAAAAGTATCTTAAAAGTTACTCAGTGTCCTTAGCCTGCAAGAAATGCAAACTAAACTGCTTTAAGAGTCTGTCTCACCCCAATCAGAATGATTGTCATCAAGAAGAAAAAAAAAACCTATTATTTAATAGATTGGTTTTACAAACATGATTCTTGCTGACTTGGAGAGAAGGACGGGTGCAGAGATCATGCCGGGACCCCTGAAGGCTAACAGGCAATGGTGATGGTTTGAGATAGGGAGGTCCGGGTGGTGGTTGTGGGTGGATTTGAGATACCCAGTGGCTGTAGACTTTCCAGGATTGCTAATGGATCAAATTTGTTGTGCTAAGGAAGGGAAGAGTCCACGGATTCTCATTAGGATGAAGAAAATAAGAATAGAACTCAGGAAGTGACTGAAGTGCTGAGCCAGACTGAGTGCTGTTAATGCCGAAGAGGTCGGTAATTGTGATGATGATGGGCTGACATAGGGCAAATGAAGAGAGAGAAAGAAGGAAAAAAAAGAAATAGCAACAAGAACAAAAAGTTGTTGCAGTCAGACTCCACAGGAGCTGCATCGTCTCCACAGGTACCAGAAGTAAGACTCCACACATAAGACTCCACAGAGGCTGGGACCATTGCATTAGCTACTTTTTTTGTTGTTGTTGCTGTGACCAAAAACAACTTAAGAAAGAATTTATCTTGGCTTACAGTTCTAGAGACACAATGGCCATTGTGGCAGGGGAGGAGCCAGCAGCACAGGAAGCTGATATTGGAGTCGGGGAGGAGGAAGGGAAGAAGAAGGGACAAGAAGAGAGGGAAAGAAACTGGAAGTGGAATGAAGCTATAAAACCTCAAAACCCACCTCTTCCTAGTGACATATTTCCTCCAGTAAGGCCCTACCCCACAAAGGTTCCAAAACTTCCCAAACAGCACCACCATCTGGGTGGGAATCGAGGGTTCCTATGAGTTTTTAATTTTTCGTTCAAAGTACCAAGGGAATTCAGCGAGAAGTCTAAGGGTAAGCGTGGGAAGAAGAAAGCTAAGCTAAGGAAGGGTATCTGCTGAACTAGGAAGGGTAGTACCTAAGTGTGATTTGATTGGTTACCAAAGGGTGGTAGAAAAACCAGAGCTGTTTCTGGAGGGTTCAGGTGTGCCGTTATGGAGTATGAATGAGGGATGAGGGACTTGAAAAATGAGAATAAATGCTTTCTAAGACTCTGGAATGCACCTCCTGAGAGGGCAGTGGTTGGGAGAAGTCCCCAAGCCCCAAAGAAGGGTGTTTTGAATACTCTTAGCTGGTTTTAATAATAGAAGATATTGATTGAGCATGATAATCACATGCTGGAGGCTAGCCTGAGCTACCTATGAAGTTTCAGGCAAAAGTGAGACCCTGCCTACAAAAATTGTAAAGATTTTGAGTGTGTTGGTAAGCCACAGAAGGTGGCAAAGTTAGTAGCAGGGGTGTCCAGTGGACCACAGTTCAGAGAAGGCAGGAGCGGATGGTTAAGTGACTTACATGTAATTATTTTGTAATAATATATGTACATATGAAGCAGAAAAACTGAAAAATATCTTTTTTTAAATATGTTGTTTAAGTTAGTTTTGCCATATAGCCCAGGCTGGCGTCAAACCTGGGATCCTTCTGCATTAGTCTCCCGTGTGGGATTTTAGGGGTCCATGACCACTCCCTGCTCCAGTTTCTCCTTTGAGAGATTATGAGTTTTTAACCCCAATCAAGTGTTCATGTGAAAGCTGTAGATTCTAGGCATGCATTGCTGTGAAGAGTGAGAGTTGCTAAGAATTGGGATGGGATGGGGTGGAGAGTCAGAGATGGGTGAGAAAGTGCTGCCGTAGAAGTCTCCGAAGAGAAAGGACAGAGAAGCAGGCCACGGAGAGCTTGCCTGTGGTGTGATGCCCATGTTGCTGACTGCATTTGTGATGACCCTATACCGCAGAGTGGTTTTGTGATGACCCTATACTGCAGTGTGGTTTTGTGACACTTTGGGAGAATTTAACTGTTTTGTATTTAAAATGTAGTGAATTTCAAAAAGGCATCTTTTCAAAAAGATTGATAACTTTTTAGAGTGAATGGTGTTTGGGGTCCCAGCACCAAAGCCCTGCACTCATGTCATGTAGAGGGCTGAGAGTTGGTTATTCAGGCCAGTGCTATAAATCACAACAAAGGGAAGCCTGTTGGCTAAGAAAGAGCACTCTGTCTGGGAGAGGAGAGGAGGAGCCTGGAAACCAGCAGCCATGTGTCTGAGATGGGACCGCTGTTCCCAAAGCATAGATTTAACAACTGGAAAACAAAACCCAAACCAAGGAACCATAGCTTTTTATCCTACTGAGTTTGATTTTGTTCTCTCTTTTAGTCACAAAATTAAAAGACTACAAGTGAGACTTATAGTCGCAGCTGTGACTCTTATCTGATTATGTTCTCATGTGGGGCTTGTTTGAAATGCTTTGTCAATCAACTGCTCATACCTAATGGAGAGCATAGGAAGTCTAAGCAATGAGCCAAGACCAATCCTTTCCCCCATTTACTACAAGAAAAGTAGGTACCTAGGTACTGTTATTACTATAAAACGAGAGGTCATTCAACATCAAACCCTTTTATATGAAGTTGGAGTTATTAATAAGATTCACTGTATAGCCCAGGTTAGTCTCCAACTTAGAATCTTCTGGTCTTTCCATCCCAGATCAGAGTATAGGCTCACACCACTGTGCCCATCTCATAACTTTCCCAAAGCAAGTACAGCAGTTTTTAGAATTTCTTTAGAATTGTTACTGAACTGAAATTGTATCCCTAATCAACTTTATTTGTTAAATTGCTTCTAATAGCTTACTTAGTTGTTTTATTTCTTGAGACAGGGTCTCCCTATGTAGTCCTGGCTGTCCTAGACTCACTGTGTAGACACCAACCTGACCTCAAATTCACAGAACATTGCCTGCCTCTGCCTCCAGAGTGCTGGGAGCTCTGCGCCACCACATAGGGCTAGCTTGCTTACTTTTAGTCAGTGATCCAGTAGGCTTGCATTGCTATCGCCATGTGTCATTTGCTGATAGGTTTGGGTCATGAAAACTAAGACATGTCACAGAGCTCTGAGTGCAGTGAGGAAAGACAACAGATGAGCTCATTGTCTTCTGGGATGATTTCGTCTACAGAAGAGGGTTCTGTAAACACTAGCAAAATCACAGTGAGAAAATGGAAGCTTTCTGTGCCTATAATCCACTCCTGGTCTCTCTATTGATTAACAGGAAAACTCTTACAAAGGAAGAAAGGAGGACCTCCACTCTCCTTGGGAGGCAGTAGAGAAAGAGCAGAGGGTTCACAGCCAGCCTAGGAAAAGGACGCCAGGTGAGAAAAGCGCTTAGCAGCAGTGCCAAAGGAAGAGAAGGCTGCCAGCTAAATCCCTTGTGCTTTAGGAAGTGCCAGGTGTAGGAAAACAGGTCCTGGGGTTCAGTCTCAAACAGATACCTTGTGGTTTCTCTGATAACCTGGTTATCTGGTCTCTCACCCCAACATCGGGCTAGAAAGGGGAGAGGCGTGCTGGCACCAGCATGTATGATGGTTGATAGCCTCACGAGGAACGGAGAGACAGATTAAAAGTGAACTTAAATATCTAAAATAAATAACTAACTAAATAAGCAATTTGTACACTGAGTATAGAGAGAAAGAAGTCTTTGTAAGCTGATCTGGGAGGCCTTCACATTGCACCATTAGGTATGTGCACATTGCTTATAGTAGTTGCTGCTTATGGTAGTGACCGAGTCAGCACAGGCCGTTCCCTTCTCCCTTAGCCAGTTTTAGCCTTTCCTTACTATTGTGTCTTAACTTTAAATGCAAATTATCTTCTCATCTATGCTTGTATTTATTAGTGCTGTTATTATTAGTAGTATCAGTATGTATGAGTGGGGGAGGGCACATATGGAGGTCAGAGGACAACTTTCAGGAGTTTGTTCCCCTCCTTCTGCCATGGGGGTCCCAGGTATCAAGTTCAAGTTGTCAGGCTTGACAACAAGCAGCTTTACCCACTGAGCCATCTCTGTGACCCCTAGATAATTAATGTGTGTGTGTGTGTGTGTGTGTGTGTGTGTGTGTGTGTGTGTGTGTGT
>JANHMN010000001.1:140689527-140714369 GCA_030674055.1 Rhabdomys pumilio | reverse complement strand
TGTGTGTGTGTGTGTGTGTGTGTGTGTGTGTGTGTGTGTGTGTGTGTATACAAGTTGAGGATTTGTTTACTTTTCTCTTCTTTATCCCAGAATCAGTGTGTGTGCTTTTAAAGTGAGGAAATTGTTTTACAGTTATCTCTGAAGCCCTTTCAAATGACATAAACTTGTTGTCCCTCCCAGTCACTTGTCAGACCTCAGAGGTTAGCAGTGTCAACTGTAGAATAGGCTTGGGTTTCATCCGTGTCTCTCACTAGCTTCCGCATGTCTATGAAATGGTGACAATAATGTCCACATCCTGGGACTGCTGTGAGGATTATGGGTGGAAAGCTTTGAAGTCAGTGCCAAGGTGTCGTATGTGTTGAGCCTACGCTAGACGCTGTATTAGGAAAGCCAGTTTGGAGCAGAGATGTGAATATAGTTTTACGCCGATATTATGAATTGTTTCTTAGAAGTGGATCTTAGAAACTTCTGAGTCTAGTTTCATTTGCGTACTCTTTAGGAAAGTCTGGAATTTCACCGGAATGTTTGGGGTTATGCCTTCAGGGTCAAAGAGCTAGTGTTGCTCAAAAGTCTGTTCCTCTCTCAAGCTGTGCAGATCCAGATAGTAAAGTCACCTCTGTGTGCTCAGTTTCCAAGTCTGGAGGACGCGTCACAACAGAATGATGAACAAACTTGGGAAGTGAATTATAGATCTGCCCCACACTGAGCACATTTTCCGTTATCAGAATATCTACCTGAGAACCCAGATTGCCACACATGTACAGATTGAGGACATTGAAGGCATAGGAGTAGGAACCAAAACCAAATTATTTTTATTCTTAAAGGATATAGAGAATATATGAGCATAAACTTTCTTCTTGCTGTTGTGTTTAGAATTTTGATATTCCTTACTGCTGTGCTGAAAGTGCTGTTTCAAAGGATCTTAGCTGTTTGGTTTCACAGGACAATCTTGAGTCTGACAGCATGGTGGCATCTGTTTAGTTAGTTGTTGGTATTAGAAGCTCAGCTGCCAACCCTTGATGTAATCTAGTATCTTAACTTTGCCACTCAACACTGAAAGTACTTTCTGGCTTGCTGGGGTGGATTTGTTTCCTCCCAGGAGTGTGGACGTGTTACAATATCTACAGAACCTGTTACATAAAATGCCTCCACTCAAGATGTTTTCTGGTTTGGGTTAAGGGACTCCACAAACATGTTTATACTACTTACTCTGTGTTACCCATGTTTTAAAGACCTTTATCCATTTTTTACCATTTACCCATTTTATCTGTTGCTGTATCTGATGTACATTTTCCTTGTTTAAAAAGATTTTGAAGTAACTGATGATTTTATTAATATCCTGGGATGTAAATTTTGACAAAAGTACCCTATGAGCTAATATTTTAATGTGTCTGTGACTCTCATGTCAGCAGAATGTCTAGAGCAGAGAGTGTCAACCTTCCTGATGCTGCAGCCCTCTAACACAGTTCCTCACCTTGGGATGACCGCCCTCCCCCAACCATGAGATTATTTTGTTGCTACTTCATAACTAATTTTGCTACTGTTAGGAAGCATAATGTAGCTGTCAGACATACAGGATATCTGATATACAACCCCTGAAAGGAGTAACTCCACAGCCTCCACAAACGGGTCACACCCCGCAGATTGAGAACTGCTGTTCTAGATCTTCCAAGACTAAATAGATGGCCAAACCCCTCCCTAAGAGCTCTGCAAAGTCTTGGTATTCCTGTGGCCCCTGAGCTGCTACCATCTGCTGATGTCTGTTCCCTCTGCTTAGGCAAAAGAAAAGCCTAGTCTCAAGCAGAGCAGCTTAGCCTCCTTTGACCTTCAACCCTGAATGACCTTTCCACAGATTCCCTGGTGGTTGGGCTGGGCTGCAACACAGTCTTGGCCCAGGCATTTACTAAACATTTCCCCACAGCTTCCTCCTGAGAGAAGCTTTACTACGGCTGTTTAGCAGTGGACAGTGTGGACTTAGTAAAATGTAATGATGAAAGTTGCTTTTAGTAACAACTTTTTCAGTTAAATAGTCTTACAACTATTTCAATATTGCATATTAAACTTGTAAGAAACCTATCTTGAAAAACTAATTAAAATGTAATTTTTGTACTATATGTCATTATATAGCTCTTTTGCCAGGTGGCACAGGGAAGATAATGCCTATTTAAATTCTATTGAGTTTAAGCATTAATTTGTTTTCTTAAAAAAAAGAATGCACCACTGTTCGCTGACTGCCACACTAGTTTGCTGATGTGAAGTCTATATTTAACATTGTTTTCCATCCCATTTCCTTTGGATAAGCGATCATATGACTGTCTCTAAATGACCTGTGACTACTGAATAGTACTAGATGGTCATGTTTCCAACCGCTCATGACGACGAGACTGAAGGAATAGAGGGAAGAAAGGCATGAATCTAAAGATGTATAAATAGAAGGCACGTCTGTTTAGTATCTTCCTCCAACCTCCCCCTCCTGTCCCCTCTGCCTCCTGAGTGCTGGAATCACAGGCATGTGCCACCACATCCGGTTGTTTTAAGCATTTTAATATAACTCCTTTGTCCTTGAATATTGTTACTCTGTGACATCAAGCGTCAAATGAAATTCCTGTTGAGAAGCTAGTTTTAAAAGCATGGCTTTGGTGGGCAATGGTGGCATGCCTTTAATCCCAGCACTTGGGAGGCAGAGGCAGGCTGATTTCTGAGTTCGAGGCCAGCCTGGTCTACAGAGTGAGTTCCAGGACAGCCAGGGCTACACAGAGAAACTCTGTCTCGAAAAACCTTAAAAAAAAAAAAAAAAAAGCATTGCTTCCTCAGTTTGCTTACGTGTGATGTGTAAGTGTGGTGGTCTTTGGCCTTCTGATCTGTGTACAAACATGCCATGGATTTGGTTCTACATCTGAAGGCAGCCAGAAGAGTTTGGATGGCAGTCTCATGCAACAAATGGCATATGGCTTCAATAAACTTTCAGTACCTGACTCTTTACAGAAAATGTTTACTGAATTTTGTTACAGATTCTTGAGTTTTAAAGTGAATTAATAACCTGCTAATTGTTTAGAAATTATCAATGGAAATAATTGCTGATTATATAATTAAACATTCTAAATATTGGATACTGGTGAATACAATGGCTATGTGGCTACTGTGTTAACATGGAAAAAAGATAACTATTTCTCTAACAGTTAAATATTGTGTCTTTTGAATGATGGTGAAGCCACGAGTAGTTTTCATTTGATTCTTTGTATGCTGTCTTAAATTTTTAGATGTACTTATTGTATTTATAATGAGGAACAAAAATACATACTTGAATATGTACATGCTATGTTTTCTTTTTGTGTTGGAAAGGTAAAGTAACTGAGTAGAAATGCACAGTGCTGTTGGTGGCCGAGACTGCACTTTATGCCTCATGCTTAAACTCTTAGCGTGTTTGACCCTAAACATGGCAAACCCTGCATTAGAGCACTGCCTAGGCAACCAACCCCTAAGAACTCCTGCGGGTGTCCGCCCTGCGGCCTTTCGTTTGCTTTTCCTCTTACCTTAGTTTGAACCTACCCTGCTGAGGAACAGGTAGGTTACATCAGGAAACGTGATGGCTTTCTGAGAAATGTGCCAGGAAGTGTGTCACATAGTTTACATTGCAGAACTTGTTTGTGCTGCTGTAATCAGGGCATCCAGTGCATGTTGATGTGTCCAGGAACAAGCTTAGCCTTTAAGAATGGAAGGGGTGTAACAGTGATTATATGGCTGACTGCCAAAAGAGCAGTGGGTTTTAAACATTTCATAGGTTTTTAATACTTCTTTTTTTTAACCCTATACCATCAAAGTTTCATTTTCCTCACATTAAAGGTAAACATTTCAATATATTTATAAATACTAAGTATACAAAGTAAATATGGAAAATATTTCACTTGTATAAGTAGAATTGATTATTGCTTTATTCACCTTAGCATTTGATTCTGGTGCATGTTGCCCTACAGTGTGTCTCTAGCACATTTTACCTGTGCTTTGAGGAGTAGGCCTCCCTTGTTTCCCTGTCATGAACAGTGCTACAGGAAACAATCTCAGTTATGTCTCTTTATAGTTGACATCACATTTCTTAAGAGTAGATAATAGGCCAGGCAGTGGTGGTGCACGCCTTTAATCCTAGCACTTGGGAGGCAGAGGCAGGTGGATTTCTGAGTTCGAGGCCAGCCTGGTCTACAGAGTGAGTTCCAGGACAGCCAAGACTACACAGAGAAACCCTGTCTCAAAAAACCAAAAAAAAAAAAAAGAGTAGATAATAAACCAAGGAGTAGTTCTTGGTGTGAGGGTGCAAGTCGCTCCTGATAGTCTTTTGAATGGCTCCAGCAGTCTGGATTCTGTGGTAAGCTTTTTATCAGAAAGAATTTTGTATAAGAAGCTCTTTTAGAGCACTAGTTACAGAGCCATGTGTTCTTCTTTGAGCCCCTACATCATGGCTAGTAGCAGCTCCACAGACTGCATAACAGGCTGCTATAAAAGGCGTGTGCATTTGAGAAGGGCTCATGGATACATGGGTACATGGATGGACGTTGCTCCCAGTTATGGTGCTTCTATGTCCAGATGACCAGGTGCCAGGAATGGTTTATTTCCAATTTAAGTTTCTACCTCCTGAGTACCTAACTTTATACTCTATTTATTTAAAACATAATTGGACCAGGATATGGCTTAGCTGGTAAAAGAACTTGATCCTCTAGCCTGTGATCTGACTTTGATCCCCAGACCTCACGGTGAAAGGAAAGAACTAACTCTAGCTGTCCTTTAACTTTTCTGTGTTCACTGCACACACACATACAATAACAATAACAGTTTAACATTAAATAAATAATAGTTACAATGTATTCAATACTATTACATATGTTTTACAAATATTATTTAATGCACATACAATCCCATAAGGGGTAAATACTGTTCCTATTTCCATATTGAGGTATTTGAAACACAGTGAGATTAAATTAACCAAATATAATTATTTTTCAGTGTCAGTTCCTTACAAATTAAAGAATATGGAGAACTAGTGAAAAATCAATGATGGTGAGCTGTGTAGTGTGGACTGTCTCATGGCCCCTCACTACAATGATGGTGAGCTTGTCTCATGGTCCCATACAGATAAAGATGTTTAATGTTTCTCACTTTCAACTTTTGAATACCAGTATGTGCATGCATCAACATGCTTGGCTTTTATGGTACTAAGAATCTGTAGTATAAAAAATAAAATCCAAGGGTGGTAGTAATCTCTATTAAATCTAATATTTAATACTCAGCACACCTGGAATTTGAATTTTCAAGATGGATAAGATATAATATTTAAATATCCAGTAAAGATCACACTTTGCCTTTTTGAAAAAAAAAAAAAAGGTCCTGATAGCCCTTTGCTTTGGGTTTTCCCCCTAATGGATATAAAAGTGACTGTCAAGAGCTGCTTTTCTGTGAGTAAGCAGCTCCTGCCTGTCGAGAGCTTCTTTTCTGTGAGTAAGCAGCTCCTGGGCTTTGCCTACAAAGCCTGTTTCATTGTTGCTTTTTAGACCTTTCAACTGTATTTAGGACAGAGTCATAGAGTCATTTGCAGGTCTGGAATCACAGATACTTATCAGCAGCCTCCTGTTTTCTCCCCATTCCATTTGTTGAACAAAGCACAGAGAACAGTAGCCATTGCTACTCTGGTAGTTTGAGCTGGACAGCTTCAAAACTATAGATAATGCACATGTCTTTGTTTAGGAGGCGACAGGCCAAACTTCTCCAAGTTTCTTCAGTGTGTGGCAAGCAGCCAACCCGTTACATGCTGCAGTGGGCAGGACAGGAAGTCTTGACCTCGCCTTGTAGATGAACCTTCTTACAAATCTCCTGAAGCACACACCCTCCTTATAACCTGTAACTGGGGTTTTGAGTGAAGCTGCACTGTAGAGTGCTTGATGGGTGTGTATGAAGGCCTGGGGACAACCCCAGCACTGAGGGAATCAGGCAGGGTGGCATGAAATTTGTCATCCCGTCACTCAAGAGCTGGAGGCAGGATCAGATATCCAGGACGTCCTTAGCCATGTAGCTAGTTTGAAGACAGCCTGAGCTACACAAGACCATGTTTCCAAAAGTATCAAATGCTACAAATTTCCCTTTGCCTTAAAAGCAGTGGCAATAACAGATTTGTGGGTTCAAAGTAGAAATAGCATACAAAATTAAAATGTCAGCTCACACATGGCACTACATAATAGAGATGGTTATGAAGGACAGTTCTGTGAAGATAGAGGCCTCTGCCATAATGGTCAGCAGCCAGGGCTGAAGAATCCCGGGTGATCTGAAGTGGTATGGCAGAGGACCACTGCTGGCAGTGACTGCCTCCTCAGAGGGGACTTCAGGTCAGGCTTAGGATGTAAGAGCTTAAAGGCTAATTGTTCACAGTGGATGACAGAGGGCATCTGTGGAAACTTATCAAACTGGCAGACAGTGCCCTGGGCTCAAGCCTTTCTTATCTTCAGGTGAAGCTCTGGTGTGAACTCCTTCCTTGCCAGAGGTCACCTCCCTTCTGGTGGTGGAGATTGTGGCAGGGAGGAGTTAGCTACCTCAGGAGTTGATGTTAGCAGACAAACAAGCCCAAAATATATCCTGTAGGAGGAGATGTTGGCCCCCAAAGCCTGGATCTTATTCATGGGTTGAGATGCTTAACTTGTGGATTCAACAGCCTTTGGGGTCCGGTCTGTCTATAAGCAGAAGCTGCTTCCATATATTTCATATTATGAAAACACTACTGGTCACTAAATTGAAAGGCAATTAGGAAACAGAGGAACATGAACTGATAGCTGCTAAGGCAGCCGTGCTGGGTGTAGCCCATTTGCTGCTACCTCTCTGCTGGGCGCAGTATGTGTCCTCCACCTTCAAGGTATCTACTGCTCACTGCCCTCCTTCGATTTGGGGGATGACACTCCCCATGCCTTTACAGTACTAAAGTCATGACAGTCCTGGTGTAGTCCAGTAGTTCCTGTGATGTTTCAGCAAGTTTGCCCAAAGTATGGCCAGATATGTTGCAACCAGTTAGTCTTGGTCAAAAGTTAATTATTTCATGTAGAAGTAAGATAAATTTATTTCATTTTTAAAAGCGTATCTGTGGTCCAGCTTGGTTTGCCTCTGCCCGAGGAGCTGTTGCAGGTCCTTGATTGGCATTGTTCCCAGTCTTACATACAACTTAGCAGCCAATATGTGTTTCCAATTAATCCTCAAAGTATTGTTTGTAAATAAAATTTGAGGTATATTTCTAATATGTTTCATTAAGTCTGTATTTGCTGTAAGTCCAGGCTCTGCCTTCCCATAAGGTGGGTTTCCTTGAGTTTCTAGTCTGTTCCATGGGTCTGTTTTGCCAAAGTATCCTGTTTTTAGGAAGCATCAACTTCTTCTTTAGTCACAGTGCCTATATTTATCACTGTCGGCCATTGAGTTCCGTGGCTGAGCTAACTCAGTTCTTAGTCGGGGTATGTTCTCCCAGCAAGGATTAGAATAGTGGCATGTTTTGTTGGTTCATTTTGAGTCCCATTCTTCTTTAAACAAATTTAGTTGATTATTTTACTTGATTGTCTCCTAAATGTGCATGATTTACAGAGGTCTGTTTCTTGTTAAATGTGCCGTGCTTGACTTGGTAGCTTGTAGAAAAAAGCAGTTGTTTCTGAAAAGATGATATAAAGTGCCACCAGAGAAAGATGGTGACACAAGAACACAGAGATGCTGAGGACCTACTGTGAGCGCTTGCCAGAGGTCAGTGTCTGAGAGTTGGGACTCTGCACTGTGCTTCCTGTTCCACAGACATCAAAGGGAAAATATGACTGTCCCCAGAGCAGTCCACTGTCAGAGGACAGCTAGGAAGCATGGCTGCTGTGTTGAGAGAACATGGCATTAAGTTGTGAATGGTAAGCCTTCTGTTGTTCTGTTAGTGACGGTGGGAGTAACAGCATCCCACACTGCAGCTGTTCTGTGGCTGCCCCAGTGCCCCTCTGAGGCTGCTGCTCTCATAACCTCTTAATCCTCATCACAAAGCCCGTGAAGGAGATCCTGTTATTAAGCCCACTTAGCAAATGAAACATGGTAAAGTAGTTTGTGCAGAATTCCAGGGCTGAGAGATGGCTCAGCTGGAAAGACACTTACCGCCAAGCCTGTCATCTGAGCAAGTCTACTCATTGGGGACACATGAGGGAAGAGAGGACAGGTCATAGAACCAATAAGTGTTGGCACTGGGATTCACATTATGAGCCGCTGTGGCCATCTGAATCACGGCCATCAAGATCCAACTTGTTGGAACCTGTGAATGTTACCTGGGCAGAGGGACTTTGCAGACAGGATCTTGAGAAGAAGTTTATCTTGGGTTATCTAGTTAGGCCTTAAACATTGATTATAGGTTCCTTATAAGGGAAAAAAAGCCAGTAATATGACAATAGAATCAGAAGAGGAAGCTCCAGGATTCCATGCTGCTGGCTTTCAGAATAGTAGAAAAGGCCCAGAGCCAAGAGAAGCAGCTGCAGCAGCTAGAAAGCAAGGGACTAAGCTTTTTACTGGAGCATGGCCTTGGTGACACCTTGGTACCAAACAGTGGCGCTGGTTCCTTCCTCTGACCTCCAGAACTGGAAGGTCACATGTTGATGGAGGTTAAGCATTGAGTTAGAGCTTCAGGGAGTGCTTATGCAGTTGGCCAGCATGCTATGGTCTTGTAAAACTTACCATTACAAACAAGCTTCCTGCGAGTCCATGGGGAATGAACTCTAGTGATA
The DNA here is from genome assembly GCA_030674055.1 of Rhabdomys pumilio. Taxonomy (NCBI): domain Eukaryota; kingdom Metazoa; phylum Chordata; class Mammalia; order Rodentia; family Muridae; genus Rhabdomys; species Rhabdomys pumilio. The sequence continues at coordinate 140,705,607 of JANHMN010000001.1, read as the reverse complement.
ATCCCCAGTGGCCAGCCTTAAGACATTTGTTGGTCCTCTCGGTCCTTGTCTCCTTCAGAAGGAAGATTACTCAGCTGATCTTCAGATATACCTGTTCTGTATTCAGATGTGCAGGAACTTCAGATATACACACTTTTCCTCAGGCTTAAGAGATAGAGAAAAGCCAAAGAGAATGAGCATTTGATTGTCTGCTTTGTCTCAGCTGCCAAACTAGGGATTTTTATTTTGTATTTAGTCTTTATATCTGACCCCTCTTATTTGTAAATATCCCCATCTTGGCAAAAAAAAAAAAAAATAATTAAAATTAAATTCTAAAATACTAAGCAATGAGCACAAGGTCAGAATCACAGTAAATCAGAGTAAAATTCCGGCTCTAACATCCAGAAATATAAACTGCAGTCCCTTCTGCCACTGTGAACTGACCTTGCTAAGAAGATCAGGTTAACTTGGGGTGTGTTCTGCTGCGTTCCCAGGAAAGCTGCTTCATTACTAAATCACTTCTGACCTGGTGTGCCATGTGCAGGCTGGGCAGCTTCCCAGATCGCCCTGGAGGTCTGAATTCTTTCTGCATGACTCTCACCTGGACTTAGTCCTGTGTTCACGCTAGTTTTCTCTACTTGTATGCAAGTGCTGAGAACAGATCACCCACAAAACTCCAGAGCTAATTTGAACAGTGATCTATACAACATAGGTGTGTGTCCCATGATCAAAACCTGTATATAAACATTTTTATTCTTAGGTGATATGTATAAATAGAAAAAAGCGAAATGGCTCAGAGGTTAAGGGTTCTTCAGAGGATCTGAGTTCAATGCCCAGCGTAGTGGTTCACAGCTGTCAGTGACTTCAGCTTCAAGGGATCTGACACCCTCTTGATTTTTGTCAGAGACCAAGCATGCAGATAGTGCACAGACATGCATGCAGACAAAACACTCATATACATGCTTGGTTTTCTTCAAAAAGAAAGAAATAGAGAAAGAAAGGAAGGGAGGGAAACAGCATGGTGGCTCATACCTGTAATTCCAGGACACGGAATAAGAATAGTGAGAAGTTCAAGGTCACTCTCACCCATAGTGTAGTGAGTTCAGGGTAAGCCAGGAATTCAGGAAATAATATCTTAAAATGATGGGGGGTGGGGGGCATGAAAACAGGGCAAGTGCAAGAAGAAAGCAACTGGCATGTTACAGAGCCACAGCAGTGGCCTCAAGGCTACAGTTGGAGTTTTCACAGTGGTCTTGGGCAAGTCATGATTTGAAGAAGAAAAAAAACCACAGTTGTGTTAAAGGATCAACATGACAGGTAGAGATCCTTCAGTTCTCTGCATTTTCCTTTTCTCTTCACCACCCTCTACCCCTTCACAGGCGAGGTGTAGCTTTCTACTCTCAAAAGGGCCTTTTAACTTTTAAATATACTTATGGGTGTAGAGGGTAGAAGTCTGTTTCTTTAGTCTAATTACAAGGTGTGTGTGTGTGTGTGTGTGTGTGTGTGTGTGTGTGTGTGTGTACGCATATATATACATGTAGAAGGACACCTAGCTTTCAGAACTTGATCTTGGTAACCTTAGTTTTACAAAATAGTATTTTGATGACTGAATTACTTTAATATTGATCAAGGGTTAGGAAGATTTTTCTGTCAAGTATCAGATTGTGTGTATGTGTATGTGTATGTGTGACAGCCTAATATCTTGCTAGCTGTGTATGTACAGCCAATGGCACAATTACTACAGTTTCTAAGCTGTCAGGGAGTATGAATGCAATCAAAGGACAGTATTCATCTGTACACACTGAAAATTAAATTGTCTTGTTTTTACATTGTGGAGCGTTTTTTCCTTCCAGTCATTTAAAAGTTAAAGCTATTCTTAGCTGATACTGTGCAAAAACAGGTGACAGACCAAATATGGATGTTGGCAGTAGTTTGCTGGGGGGGAGGCAGAGGTTGTTCCTCAGGAGCTGTTCACCTTATTTTTCAAGACGGTTTCTCACTGGCCCAGAACTCACCCTATAGACTAGGGAAGTTGATTGTGACACTCCAGGGATCCAGCTTAGTTTGCCTCTCCAACACTGGGAACCACCATGCCAGGCTTTCTAATGGGCCTCATCTTCAGGCTTGCATAGCAGGCTCGTCACGGAGTTACGTCCTGTGTCCCTAGATTCTAACTCTATTTCACATCCAGGTTTGGGGTATCTTAACTTTAAAAAAGATGGATTAAAAACTATATCTGACATGAACACAGCATAGAAAAGTCACGGATGTTGACAGAGCATCATCAACATGTCATCTGTGTTCCCAGGGGAGGCTTCTTTCTTCTTCCTCTCCAGTTCAGGAGGCCAATCTATTGGTTTCTTCTAAATATATTTCTATTCCCTTTGTGGTGGTTGGTTTGGAAGTCACAATTCTGAATAGCAAGATACTATGGGGAAACCAAATGTCTACAGTAGAGTGCCCTTAGAACTTGAAAATGATCTTCGATGACAAGACACGGTACCTAACAAATATCATGAGCTTTGATTAATGTTGCACTGCCTAATCCACATTACTGAATTGCAAACTCATCCCAGGAAAATAGTTGCACATGTAAAAGAAATGTTAAGTATTTATTAAAATTATCAGAATTCAATTATAGAAAAATTGAATTTTTGTTATGCAAGCATGAAATTATAAACTTTTTGTGGGGAAAGGACTGTTGCTTATTCTGCTTTTGATTCGGGTTTTTATAAAATGTTTTAAGTAATAGAACGGGACTGGAGAGACGGCTCAGCAGTTAAGAGCACCAGCTGCTCTTCCAGAGGACCCACGTTCAGTTCCCAGCACTTGCGTGGTGACTCACAGCTGTCTGTAACTCCAGCTCCAGGGGGATCTCTCCCACAGGCAAACATTTACATTCATTAAATAAAAATAAAATCTCAAAAGAAAAGGAGGTAATAGGAATGGTCAGAAACGGAAACCCTGTGCCAGTGACCACAGAAGTTTTTTAAAGTGTGCCAACTTGTGAAAGTCTAGGTGTTGGAAAATTCTGGTCTGTAGTCACTAACCTTCTCTCTTACTTTGTAATTTGTTTACCAGCTTGGTTTGAGGTCTAACTGTTGAACTGTGGTGTCTTTAAGCCTCTCAAATTTCCCCCTTTGACTTCTCTGATTCTGTTGCTCACTTTGTCTCTGAGACTTGCTTCCCTCCTGTTTGTAAGTGTGTTCTTCGCTGGCTGTTCTTTTCTCTGCTGTCTACTTCTTAGACATAAGGCGTAACTTCATGGAGCTGCACTAGTCCTAACAGAAGCAGCCATGACTGCGCAGCAGATGTCTTTATGTAAAGCAAAGCTTCCAGCCCTGAACACCCCTTCCTTCCACCCCATCTCTCTCACAGGGGCCTTGAAGTCACAGCTCTCCTGCCTCTCCCCATTTAGTGCTGAGACTGCCGATCGTACCACCACACCCAGCTGAATATGTTCCTGATAAGTTCCTGCTTTTGTTGTTCTTTAAGTAGGCATGTGTGTGTGTGTGTGTGTGTGTGTGTGTGTGTGTGTGTGTGTGTGTAATATAATATATATATACACACACATGAATGAATGTATGTATGTATGTATGTATGTATGTATATAAAATGCATCGCAACCTTTGTTTATTTTGTTTTGTTTTGATGTCTCTTTATGATGTCTCACTATATATTACTGGCTGGCCTCAAATTCTCAGAGATCCACCTGCCTCTGGCCTTCCAAGTGCTGGGATTATAGGAGTGTGCCACCATGCCTGGCTCTTTGATCATTTTGAAACCAGGTCTCATTAAGTTGTGTAGGCTCCCCTGAAACTTTTTCTGTAGCCCAAGCTGGCCTCCAACTCACAGTCCCTTGCCTCCGCCTCCTGGGTATTGGGACCAATGCTCCAGGCCTGGATTCTGACTCGTGCACATTATTAAACTACTAAATATTGTGCATTACATATATGCATTACTAAAACCTATCATTATAGACATTCCACTTGTATATGTGCTTCTGGAAAAAAAAAGATTTAAGTCATATTTATTTAAGTCAGTACTTACTGTGTGGGCATTCCTGTCCCTATGTCTGGGCATGCTTTGTGAATATCTGCATTGTATCCATTCTGTTGGTAGAATTGTTGAGCTGCAGTTCCTGTGCATCTGAAGCTTGACACACATGGCAAAGTCTTGTAGCAATCCACAGGTATCCGCAGAGCTCTGAAACAGCCTATCCAATAATGAGTAAAGCTTAGCATTTGAAGGTCTAGCAAATAAAAATATTTTATTTACATTTTGACTTATTTTGAGTGTTGTTGAGTTTCTTTTTTTATCAGTGGTTCTCCACCAGGAGTAGTTTTGCCTCCAGGGACACCTGGCAGTATCTGGAGACATTTTGCCTGTTGAATCTGAGAGAAGGCCTAGAGAGGAGGCTCTGCTAGCACCTAGTCAGGACTCAGCAAGCGTCGCTAAGGCTCATCCAGTGTGGTCCACACAAATGACCCAATGCCAGCAGTGGCCGGAGTTGAACAACTTACACCATTTTATCCCTTTTATTGACTATCTGCAATTCTTGAGTTACTACACTAGTTGCTTTTGGTTTGTCCTGTACATGGTTCCACCATCTCAGTTTGCCTTCAAGTAGCATTTCACTGTTCCACAAACAGTAAGAAAGCCCTGGCAAGCATGGGCTTCCATGTCCCTCCCCCCGGCCCCCCTTGGGCTGGTGCACCCGTTTCCCTTCTCTGTGATAGGTCAGTGTAGGGAAGAGATGGTTTTCTATAAAAATGTAGGGCCATATTGAAGTGTAACATGTACCAACATCATGCTTCAGCTGTTCATGCATGTTTGAAGCCATCACTAGGACTACATGTGTCATTCCCCAAACTCTTCTCCTGGGCCTAAGTCCTTTCCTAACCCAGCCACCAGTTATCTGCTTTTTGGCACTGTAGATGTGTTGGTGATGGTAGTTTTTCCTTGAAGTCTTGTAAAACTGCAGTCATAAGCCATGAGATGATCCCCCCCCTCTCATTTATTTATTTATTTGTTTGTTTGTTTGTTTGTTTGTTTGTTTATTTATTGGTATTGAGGTTCACTCATGTTGTTGTGTATATCTTAGAAAAACATTTTTAATGACAGGCATGCCAGGTAATTAGAGTCCTGTTTTTAAAGAGCATGCTAAATTCTAACCACCCGCTGTGTTTTTTGTTTTAGGCCATGACTGTTCAGGGATTGTAACCACATGAGAGCATTTACAGCTGCAGATGTCACCTGACTCATCCCAGAAAATCTGTCCTACAGAAAATACCCATATGACCACATCTACTTCTTTACCAAATGGCTTAATGGATTTCCTTTACTTCGATTCATATGAAAGCTGCCCCTTTCAACCAAAGCAGGAAAGGATTCTGCATGAGTCAATCCCAGAATGCCATTTTCAGACCACGAACAGGTGAAGAAGACCCCATGAGTAGCAATCATAGAGACTCGGAGAGCATCACTGGTGAGTTCACTTTGATAATGTTGAGGTGCTATTTCCCACAGGACAAAGTGCACATTCCTCAGTCTGGCCTGCGTGACCTACCGTGATGAAGCCCCATCCTCCCTGTGCAGCCTGGCGTCCCTGGGACAGACTGACTTAAATCCATCTGTCCTTGGTCTCCTCTCACATTAGCAAAACCTGCCTTCTATGCAGCTCTTTGTGCCTGACTCCCATATATCCACTGAACCCCTATGAGCAGGAATCATAAGCCATAAATCCTATGTTTATATACCTACACGCATCTGACCACAGAGCCTGGCACACTAGTGGCCCTTGGGATTTGGAATGGTATGTAGACAAGGTTGTAGGCCCTTGATGTTATATCTGCAAGAATAAATAATTTTTTAAAAAAATAAAAATAAAGGAGCATAAGAGAACTTGCTGTGCTGCCATGAGGACCAGAGTTTGGATCCCAGCCCCTGAATAATAAGCTGGGGGGTTGCCCTGTACGTGCCTGTAGCACCAGACTCGGGGAGGGTGGCAGTGACAGATAAGCTCTGAGGCTTGCTTGGTTTCTAGCTCAGCTAAAAAACATAAGCCCCAAATTCAGGGAGAGCCCCTGTCTCAGAGGAGCAGGAGGAGAGCGGTAGCAAAGGGGTGATCGCGTGTCCTCTTCTGGTCTCCATGTGTGCACATCTACATATACCCATGTGCATAGACTCACATAGACACAGAAAAATAGCTACGGAAATGAAGTCTTTTTGCAGAATACTCAAAAGTATTTTTCCTAAAGTTTTTGTTTTAAACCTCACTAAATGGAGCCTGGGAGGTGGTTCAGTAAGGAAGTAGCCAATCATACCTCACAACTCAAGTTCAAGCCCCAGATCCCATATAACAAAACAAGCTGTACACAGCAGCACGCTTCTGTAACCCCAGCACTCCTGTGGGGGCGGGGAGGCATCCGGCCCAGGGCGCATCAGCCAGGTAGCCTGACTTGTGCAGTGCAGCAGAAGCAAGGGCAGCCCTGTCCCAACAAGGATGGAAGGCAAGAGCCAAACTCCTGAAGGCTGTCCTCTGATCTCCACATGCATGTTGTGGCACACATGTGCCTGCATGCACACTGTAGACACATCATTGTCATCAGCATATTAATAACCAGTAGCTCACAAAACATGACTTGTGTAGCCTTTTCTAGACTGTCTCATTTATTAGATTTATATTTGCTACAGATATATTACTATATTGAATGTATGTATATACTCCTCCAGAACCAGTTGATATAAAACATGGTGTTATAACAGTGCATAGTCCTGCTTTTCTAAAGCTTTAAGTCCAGAATTCTCCTGAAACCCAGATGAAACCAAGGCTGTCTTTAAATCCAGCTCTATCATCGTATGTTTACGAAGGTATAGAAACAGTGCCCGTGTTAAGCGTAGCGTTGAGTCTTGACCAGTATGTAACCGGTGCAGTCAAGGTCTGTAAAGCAAGTTCCCTCACGTCCAGATCTTCAGCCCTCACTTCCAGCTGCAGGCAGCCCTCAGTCCACTCAGTACTTCTGTGGATGAGATTTGCATGTACTAGAATTTCAGATGAATTGAGTTTGTTCTTTTGTAGCAAGGTGCTTTCTGAGGTTTTTCTATTGATTGATGTCGGTTGTAGATGTCACAGTAGAGAAAGAAGCTCATCCAGGTGCTAAGCCTTCATTTTCCAAAGGAGCAAAGGGGTTCAGCCTTTTTGGAAAAGACTGACACCAGTCAGCTCACTCCAGTTACTTTACTCGAACATTATACAAGGTTAATTGGGGCTGGGAAAGGTCCCAGCTACCGAAGTTACCTTGCCCTTGCTGCCCCTGTGAGCAGACAACCCACACAAATCTCAATCCATGGCTCGTCATAATCAAAGTAAGAACTCCAGGTTTGCCAGGAATGCCTTAGGACGAAGGTGGGTGCAGCTGCAGGCTCTCGTGCAGCACCAAGTACAGATTCTCTAGAGACATTTCTTCAAGGTTCAGACACTCTCAGAACAATTCCTCAGCCTCTACTGATTAACCCAAACGTATCTACTGATTGACCCAGACATAGCAAAGGCTTTGTTGTTGAAACATTTCACTTAAAGCCAGACTGTACTCTACGTATCAGTTTTTCTTCTCTTCTTCCTCTTTCTTCTCATCATTTGTTCTCTCTTTCTCTTTCTTTCTCCCTTCTCTTCTTTCTCTTTTCTCTCTTCTCTCTCTCTCTTTCTCTCTTTCTCTCTTTCTCTCTCTCTTTCTTTCTTTCTTTCTTTCTCTCTTTCTTTTTCTTTCCTTGGTTTTTCCAGATAGCACTTCTCTGTGTACTCCTTGAACTCACAGAGATCAGCCTGTCTCAGCTTCCTATGCTAGGATTAAAAGCATGTGCCACCATGCCCACAAGATTCTTATTTATTTATTTATTTATTTATTTATTTATTTATTTATTTATTTATCGAGACAGGGTTTCTCTGTGTAGCCCTGGCTGTCCTGAAACTCACTCTGTAGACCAGGCTGGCTTCAGACTCAGAAATCCGCCTGCCTCTGCCTCCCAAGTGCTAGGATTAAAGGTGTGCACCACCACTGCCTGGCAAGAATTTTTTATTTGTGCTTAAAAAAATTTTTTTAACCTTCTTTGCTGTTACAACAGAAAAGCAGTCATAGAGTAACCATGAAAGAATGAGTGTGACTGCAATCTGATCAAACTTGTCTTTGAGACCAGCAGAGGCTGCAAGTTCTGCCCTGCTGACTGCTGCCCCATACCATGAGCACTTGGTAAGGTCACTCCATTGCTTTGAACCATTCCTGTAATCTGTGCTGGAGCTTCTTTGGGGGCTTTAATTTCCTTGATGACTAATGACATAGAGTGTGCGTTCATGTGCAGTTATTGACCATTTATAGATTCATACTATCTATGCAAAAATCACATGACTTAAATTTTTACATATTGAATTATATAATTGTGATATATTCTATATAAGTGATTTTCCTTAGTTTAATTTTGTGTTCAGAAATCATCTGATGGTAAGGATCTTATTTCAGGACTATGTTTCATCTTTTTTTATATGGGTTCATACTTTAGTATTCTTTATTTTAGAATTAGTTTAATTGCCTCAGGTAGTCAGTAAAGTAGAGCTGTTTGTGTGTGTATGTGTGTTATTCTGGAGAGTCACAGGATGACAGTGTAGATGATGGTTTGAGTGTGTTCAGGGCAGCCCAGTTTTGAAGTCATATTTAAGAAAACCAAACATAACCCCTGGACCTAAGTGGAGGCAGTGTGCCTGGAAGGGAGAGAGTGTGAGGGGTGTCAGTAGTGATAGTTTGCTTGGGATCCTCATTGCCGTCACGTCCTGCAACACCTTGTCTGCATGTGTTTGCAGTCAGTGTCTCTTCGGGAGTACAGAACAGCAGTCTAATGTGTATGCAGTGAGCAGAATGGACATAATCACAACTGTGAATACATTCTCAGGACTCTCTGCAATAGTTCTGCCAGGGCTTAAGGGTTCCTTAGATTAAAGCTTAAATGGACCACATCTCCTCTGTGGTTATGAAGCCATTGCTCATCTTCTAGCTGAATGGAGATGTGGGATAGTGCCAGCCTTTGCATTGAACTTTTTAAATTGTCCTTTGTAAGCTCAGGCCAACTAATAGAAATGTGATTTTTCAAGGTTTGTGTTCTTAAACTGGTTCTTTGCCAGTTAGAGCATGTTTCTTTATACTACCCACAGAGCGCTGCCAGGTCTCCAGCATGTAGGAGGGTGGATATGCCATCCTCTACTTCCTCTACATTAAGCCCTAGTATTTTAATTGTGCTAAAAGAGATAACTCTTCTTTGTAAACACTAAATTTGGGAGGTGTTAAATGCTTGGTAATATGGAAACTAGTGGTATCAGTGGTATTCAGTGGGTGTCCACTAGTGGTATCAGTGGTATTCAGTGGGTGTCCACTAGTGGCAAGTACAACTCCGGGTGTAATAGACGATGCTCTTTATTTGGCAAAGGTGTGGGGGATGGAGCTCAGGAGAGACAGGTCATGTGTCAGTAATGCTTGGGGGAGTCAGATTTAGAAACTAAATCTGATGCCAAAGCCCATGTGCTTTCTAATATTAAGACTGAAACCAGGGCAGTGGGCGGCACTGGAGAACTTAGCTCTGGATAGACGTATGTATAGAAGTATGTCTGGCATGTCAGAGACAATGTGTGAGAATTTGTGCGGGAGCCTTCCAGCCGCAGTTCATGGAATCAAAGTAAGACTGCACAAGCCTGTCCAAGCCTGTCTCCCAGGTGACCGCAGATTCTCCAAGTTGACAGTTAACACTGACCACCACAAGGTCTAAAGACTCAGTAGTAAAACAATAATAAAGAGAGCTAAGCCAGGGCGACGGCTCGGTGGCAAAGCTCTTGTCACGCACCATGCATGAGGAACTTCAAAGAGGAGATGAGAGGTGGAGGAGACAGGAAAGTCCCCGGAGCCCGCAGGCCGTCCAGCCTGGCACACCTACACAGTGGCAGAAAACAAACCCTGACTCAAACAGGGTAGAAGGTGAGGACCAACACCCCATGCTGTTTTCTGACCTCCACATGCATAACATGACACACACACAAGAGAAGAAAAATGATCTTTTAAAAAGAGAAAGCTAACATGTAAACGGTGTCTCCACCTGAGCCCAGCATGATCTCCATGTATAAGAGTTTTTCATGGATTGTCACTTTGTTCTCACAACCGCCATGGAGTTCAGGTACCTCCGGTCACCGTCTCAGTTTGACAGATGGGGGACATGGAATGTGCAAAGCCAGGACTTGCAGGAGCTGACTTACAGGTCGGGGTCTTTTCCGTGTATCACACCAAATGCAAGGGCTCCAATTTCATATGTCTTCTTATGTACTTAGCGCTTTACATGTGTCCATCTTCAGAGTAAAAATGATAAATATGTATTCCACTTCCAGTGCTCAGTAAACGTTAATGGTCGTTCTGTGTCTAGATGCTGTGAACAGACACTAAAATGTAATGTTTCCAGGTTTTGAAGAGTCTTCCCACAAAGTCCTCATTTTATTACTAAGGAAAATATAGTTTCTATCCCTTACGAATTGACTGTTTTCCTCTGGTTTTCTTGTTCCTTTCCATAACCCCAAATGTATAAACTGAAATAGATTGAGTTTCTGTAGTACTAAAAAGAAGGAAATAAGAAACATATTCTGATTCATTTTAAAATTCCAAAACATGCTTATTTCAATAAGAAATATATTTTAGGCAGCATATAATTGAAAATATAATTTTTACTTTATAAGTTCTCTTTTCAAAGCAATCTAGAAAGCAAACTGAGATACTAGAAGATATTAATAAAAAATCAGGGGAGAAATGATCTTGTCCAACATTTCTCTGGTTGCCTACTTTCAAAGAGCTAATTTCACTGCAGCTTGGTAAGTGGAACATCCTAGATTCACTCACGGGGACTCTCTTTCTTAGATGTCTGCTCCAACGAGGATCTCCCTGAAGTCGAGCTGGTGAACTTGCTAGAAGAACAGCTGCCACAGTATAAGCTGAGAGTAGACTCTCTCTTTCTCTATGAAAACCAAGACTGGGCACAGTCATCACACCAGCAGCAGGATGCGCCCGAGACCCTCTCTCCAGTCCTTGCTGAAGAGACGTTCCGCTACATGAGTGAGTTTGTGTTGTTTGGTTGTTGTTTTTAGTCTGTCCATTTTTGTGCATGGAACTAAAGATCAGGGGCATTTGCATTGCCTTGTAAGACAGTAAGCATTTAGTGGTCATTGTTCAGTGTTTATCTGCTTTAATTCAGCCTGACCTGACAGGAGAGATTACAGCTGTTATGTCTGAGAGGACTGTTGCCATGCTTATGACTAAGAAAGAATTATTGCAAACAGTTTACATTACTTCCTTTGTCTTTTACTTGACATTTTCCTCAGGGTGAGGAGAGAAGAGAACTATTTAAAAAGTAATGCAGTTATTGATTTATAATTGTACATTTGTATGTTGTCTACCAACATATATTATCCTAGTACTTGGGTATCTTGAGTGTTAGCTTTTCTGGTTCCCATGTTTCCTTAGTAAACATAGTCCCAGGAATTATGCCATTCCTTAAAGAGCACAGTTCTTAGATACATAAGTACATTGTATTTTATTTTTTAAAGACAAACCATTACGTAGCCTTGTCTGCCTTGAACATTTGAACCAAATTTGTCTCAAATACAGAGCCCTACTTCCATTTTATTTTAATTTGATTTCCTTTTTATATTTTGTTTTTAAAGATTTATTTATTTTATTTATATGAGTACACTGTCACTATCTTCAGACACACCAGAAGAGGGTATCGGATCCATTACAGATGGTTGTGAGCCACCATGTAGTTGCTAGGAATCGAACTCAGGACCTCTGGAAAAGCAGTCAGTGCTCTCAACCTCTGAGCCATCTCTCCAGCCCTCAGATTCTTTAAAAATTTGTTTCACTACTCATTCAGTGCAAAAATGTAATGTGCATAGTAGCTGCTAGAATATGTAACAAAAGTCTCTGAGCTCAGCACTGGTATGTTTGTGAGATTCCTATAACTTAACTTACTAAGGAGATAACGTCACGTCTTGTACATTTCCCAGTCAGTACTTTAGCCTTCTTTTTTATTATTACATTTTATTTATTTATAGTAGGGAGGGACGCCATCATCTATGTGTGGAGGAGTGCAGAGGCAGTTTATGGGAATTGGTTTTCTCCTTTCACCAGGTGGGTTTCAGGGATCAAACTCAGGTCATCAGACTTGGCAACAAGTGCCTTAGCTGACTCAGCCGCCTTTTAATGACACACTGTTCGAAAGTGATTGTTTCTTCTTCTCTTTTTTTTTTATGGTTATTTTTGATAATTATTAACCTGCTCTGAATGGTAGTTTCCTAGAACCCAAGCAGAACTAACTTTCTCTCTCTCTCTCTCTCTCTCTCTCTCTCTCTCTCTTTCCCTTTCTCTCTCTCTCTCTTTTTCTCTCTCTCTCTCTTTCTGTGTGTGTGTGTGTGTGTGTGTGTGTGTGTGTGTGTGTGTGTGTGTCAGAGAGAGAGAAACAGAAAGAGTGAGTTGGGAGTGTAAATATTGTTTAAACTTGAATTGAAATATCAAGAAGGCCAAGTAAGGATGTCTTCCTGTCCTAATATTTAAAATACCTGAAGTAAGTTAAGTCAAGGCATTCAAGATTGTCTTTTTTATTTAAAATTTTTGAATTTTTTTAGCTTTTCACAGGAGTAATGATTTATGTTATTTCCACCCCTCACTGTAACCCCCTCAACTCCTGTCCCCCCTCAAGTTCATGACCTCTTATTCTATAATTTTGTTATATTTTGCATATAAGTACATATATATGTGTGTACACCATACTGGGTCCATTTAGTGTTGCTCTTATTGTTGATGTTTTCTGGAAATTTTTCACAGGAAAACTATTTTGTATTTCCATTTGTCTTTGTTTCTTAAGTTTTAAATTTGTGAGGACTTTGTAATTGAATTCTGTGATAGTAGCATAACGCCTCAGTAACTTGAATTGATTAGAGTATAAAGTAGGTAACTTAATCCCTCCTCCCAGCTCCCACCTTTAAAGACGATCAGACTAGATTTACCTCCCTAGGGGCAGTAGTTGGGCCTAGGCTGCCTGTGACCATCGGTACTTTCTCAGTTTATTGCGTGCGTGCTTTTTGTTTCTGGAACATTGCTGTATCTGGGGTTATGTGCACAGACACTTGTTCTGTTTTCATGTATATTTTCACTCTCCTCAATGACTTCTGTAAACACTCGGTGAGTTTGGACTTTGATGAGTGATTTAGATTTTCTGATGTTTTTAAAGCTTATAAAGAGTTGTTTTTATCTGTCTTAGTTCTAGGCACAGACAGAGTGGAGCAGATGACCAAAACCTACAATGACATTGACATGGTCACGCATCTCCTGGCAGAGGTAGACATCATCTTTTCTCTCTCTGGTACAAAAACTAAAGCTTGAGGTCATTTGGAATGTGTCTGGTTTCACAGGTAAACATGATGGCCAGCCTGTCCTCTAGACCGCTTGAATTGATTGTTATAGTGATACACCAGCTGGCATCTGAGTTGAAGGACTCCTGAAGCTCATTATTTTGGTGGGTGGATGGGCATATATAGTGCTGTCTGACCTCCCTGTCTTAGGAAAAAGTAATTGTGTAAAAGCCTTCATTTTTAATGATGGGGACCATGCTCTTGAGTGCAGTGCCCGGAGCACAGAAGGCACTGGATCTCTGGAAGCTGCAGTTTTAAGTGGTTGTGAGCTGTCTGTATGAGTGTTTGCAACTGGGATTTAGATCCTCCACAGGGACAAACCCATAATCACTGAGCCATATTCCAGCTCCCAGAAAGTTACTTTTAAGTTGTCCTGCTGGTAATGCGTCTGAGCCCAGCTGCCCATTGAGAAAGCTATATATTCCACCCGCAGCTTGGAGCATCTCCTTTTTTCCTTCCAGCTCAGGCAGTTATTTGAGTTTACATTTGCCTGTGGAAGGTTTGTTTTGTTTTTGTGTTTTTTGGTTTTTTTGGTTTTTTTGGTTTTTTGCCTGGTTTGTACCGGCAGAGGTCAGAAGAGGTGTCAGATCCTCTAGAACTGGAATTACAGATGGTCTGTAGCCACCACGTGTGTGCTGGTAACCAAGCCTGGGTGCTCTGCAAGAACAGCCAGTGCTCTTAGTTGCTGACCATTTCTCCAGCCCCATGGGAAAGTTTTGACATAGATAGCATCTTTTCCACTTGACAGTGGAATATAGCAGTATTGCCTCCTATAGCTCAATTTCAGTTGATCTTATGGAAGACTTCCTCCCTGACATACATGTCTGTCCTCAAAATGCTTTCCATATAAGCATATATGTAGAGATAATTTTTTGATTTTCATGTAACAGAGAAAAGTTAGAAGCTTAGTTTTATTCATCTAATGTTAATGTAAAAAAACTCATTCATGGAAGGCAATTAAAAGTTTATTAACAGTTTTCCATTCTACAAATAAGGCCCTCATTATGACCAGATGGGATTCGATCCCCACATGTCCTGCTCATTAGCACCAGTTTTTAGGCTCTCTTCCTCATGCTCGAGGTAGAGTCCTATGACCTCATACTTCCCAGTCTGTAATTCTGACATTCTTTCACTAGTTGTGAACCACGTTCTAGGCCATGCTACTGATTCTAAATGCATATAGTCTATACTGAATGGAATGTTCTGGTATACATAAGTGATTCATGTCCTAAATACCTAATCTATGTCATTACCTTATTGATTACTCAACAAATGTTGGCTCAGCTTTTACTGGACAGGCTCTGTCCACTTTAATATTTTCCGTGTGTGTGTGGGGGGGGGGGGTGCACTGGAGATTGACCAAGGGCCCCAAGCATTAAAAGCATACTCTTCTGATTGAGCCACATCCACAGCCCCCACTCTCATCTCTAAAATCTACATTGATTTTCCAGCTCCTTAAGTACAAAGTTGGATTGTCAGGCCATAATGAATAGGATGTCAGTGAATCCTCATGTGATATCAAGAGGTGACCTCTCCCATTCCTGACTGTACAGTCCCCCATTTGACTAGGATTTACTAAACACCACCTGTGTGTCTGGCCCCTGTTCATTTATTTATTAGGGTCATAAAGTGAATCTCCATACTTCATAGGAGATTTGTTCTTATCCTTAGCAAAATTCACTAGAGAACTTCTAGTTTGCTCTTTTTTTATATACTCAAAGAAAATGTGTATTTGTTACGTTACAGAGGGACCGAGATCTAGAGCTAGCTGCTCGAATTGGGCAAGCTCTCCTAAAGCGCAACCATGTCTTATCTGAGCAGAATGAAGCTCTGGAGGAGCAGCTGGGACAGGCCTTCGATCAAGTAAGCCTTTGACCTCGTATTTGGAATGGGAATCATAAAAATTAGGCCTTATTTACTGGAGAACTGTATTTCCATGGATACTCCTGAAATACTGACAATGGTAAATGATGCCAGTACCTTTTGACTTTATGTATTTTCATACACTGAAAACTGAAACTTTTCTGGTAAGTGTACTGCGAGGTCACGAGGAGTTAGTTTACCTCTGTGTCTGCTTAGCCCTGACCCCTGACCATGGGCTCTTGACCCTAAAACAATGCTGTCACGCATAAGTTCATCTTGTGGAACAAGTTGTACATCTAGTCAGAGAGAGGTTGGTTACTCCCGTGACACTTGTGCTGCTACTACAGCAGCGGGCATATCTTGCTAGGCTGGTTCTTGTCAGTGGCGGGGTCCTTAGCTGTGTACCCAAGTAGTGTGTACCAGCTGCCAGCACTCCGGAAGCTAGACAGTGGGATGGAACTTCAGGTGAGTACCAACTGGATTGCTTCATGTCGATGACTCAAGTGTACGGTATTGATCGTCAGCAAAGGATCTTCCCGTCAAGTTCTGGAGGGTGATCAAGACTAGTGGCTACAGCCTGTGTGAGGGCCCGTGGGACCTCACTTACCAACAACTCCAAGAGAGGTCATGGGCTTTTTATTTGCTAGCCTATGGTGTCAAGGTACCATGCATCCTACTCAGAATCCAAAGCAAAAGGCTTTGTGTGTGTGTGTGTGTGTGTGTGTGTGTGTGTGTGTGTGTGTGTGTGT
>JANHMN010000001.1:140661635-140681218 GCA_030674055.1 Rhabdomys pumilio | reverse complement strand
GTGTGTGTGTGTGTGTGTGTGTGTGTGTGTGTGTGTGTGTGTGTGTGAGTGTGTGTGTGTGTCTGTCTGTCTGTCTGTGTGTCTTCCTTATGCTCCTCTTCAGTAATGGTCCTTTTCATGTCTCCCCACTTCCTTCTCTGTCATAGCTGATGAGGGTCAGAGAATAACTGTCTAGGGTGTATACTTTTACCTTTACCCTAAACCATATTGTTTGGGTTTTTTTTTTTAAAACAATATTTATTTACCACTGTAGGGAACTGAACTCAGGACCTATGCGTGCTGGGCAAGTGCTCTACAGCTTACAGCCTCAGCATTTTTTTCTTTAATTTTTAGTTTTGAGATAATTTAAAAGTTAGAATAAAATTCCAAATAGTAGTACAAGGAATGTTTATTTATTCTTCACATAGATTCTAATATATTTGCTATTTCCTCTTGGTGTTTTTGTTTGTTTGATTGGTCGGTTGGTTGGTTCATTATTTTTGTTTTTTTTTAACTGTTTTATAGCAAGCTGTTAGCCCTTAGTGCTTACTAAAGATAGTTCCAGTATTTAGTACAGACAAGGACATGCCTGAGTAATGGCACTACTCCCATCTGTCAGCATGAAGTCAACTCTACAACATTGTCATCTCATCCGCAGACTTTCCATGTTCTCCCAGCAATGCATCTTATGCTATTACTTGTAAACTATGGTTTGTGTTCATTTCCTCATTTATATATTCATTCATTCATTTATTCATTCATTTTGAGAGGTATCTTTCTACATTACCCAAGCTAACTCCAACCTCCCAGGCTCAAGTGATCCTCTTGCCTTAGCCTCCTGACTACATGGGCAGGCCCTGCTCCAAAAATGTCCTTTGAAGGATATGCTTAGGAGCCAACAAGATGACTCAGTGGGTAAGAGGCCTTTGCCACACAGTCTTGGAGACTTGAGTTCGATCCCAGAACCCACATGTCTTAGTTAGGGTTTTACTGCTATGAACAGACACCATGACCAAGGCAACTCTTATAAGGACAACATTGAATTGGATCTGGCTTACAGGTTCAGAGGTTCAGTCCATTATCATCAAGGTGAGAGTATGGCAGCATCCAGTCAGACATGGTGCAAGAAGAGCTGAGAGTTCTACATCTTGTTCCAAGGGCAAACCAAAGACTGGCTTCCAGGGAGCTAGGAAGAGGGTCTTAAAGCCCTTGCCTGCAATGATGCACTTCCTACAACAAGGCCACACCTACTCCATCAAGGCCACACCTCCTAATAGTATCACTCCCTGGGCCAACCATATTCAAACCATTATATCACATCAAACTGGAAGGAGAGAGCTAATTCCACAGTGTTGACCTCTGACCTCCACACATGCTTGCATACACAGAGAAATTAGAAAGCAGGATACCTTTGTATGTGCTTACTTCGGTGTGAAATGTTAGATTATTTCACGAGGTGCATTCATCCTATCATCAAGTGTTTACTAACTCTGAATTTTTGGTTACAGTGTTATCTGCCGATTTTTTTACCCTTGAGGGTTAATATTATTAATGAACTAAGTAAATTAGCACTACTAATTTACTATACATGAATGAAAGCTAGCAGATGCTACATTAACTAAGTGATCAAGGGTAAATCAAACTTTCAGCCATTGGTTTCAGCTCCACCCAGGGCTCTTTGGTAATTTCTGTGAGGACTACCGTTCTAGTTGCTATGATACAATTCTCTGACAAAAACAACTTGGGAGAGAAAGTTTGTTTTATCTCATAAAACAAACTAGGTCTGCAAGTCTGTTGTGGGAAGTCAAGGCAGGAACTTAAATCGTCTGCTCGCATTATATCCACAGTCAGGAGCAGAGAAAAATGAAGGATGTGCCCTGTCTTGCTTGCTGGTGCTCAGCTCAGTTTCTCTACTTTTATATAGTTCAGACCCCCTGCCGTGGGAATGGTGCTGCCCACAGTGGGTTGGGGCTTCTTCAGTTAGCTTAATTGGAACAGTACCCCCACAGACACGGCCGCAGGCCAACCCATCGTAGAAAGTTGTTCATTGAGACTCTTTTCCCAGATGATTCTAGACTGGGCCAAGTTGACAATTTAAGCTAATCATTACAGTTTCCAACTAGCAGTTTCCTAATTATATCCTTTTGGGTTTTTTCTTTTTTTTTTTTCAGTATTTGTTTAGTCAGTGTGAAGCGTGGGTTCTTATTTACTCGGTGGATTATATGCCATTTTTATTATTTATTTTGATTCTCAAGTTGTCCCAGATACAGCCAATAGGATCTCCTTCTTGTAAATTTTGTACTTTTTGTCCCAGCCCAGGAGTCAGCCATTTCTCCAAGGAGCTTTGGTGACATTGAGAAATGACATTCTGAGTCCAAGACCTGGTGCCAGATGTGCCATTTGCCACTAAAGTGTCACATGGCTTCTAAACTTCTCAGATGATTGAGTCAGGACATGTATATGTTTCATGCACACATATATGTGTGCCGGGAGCCTCCAGACCCAGAGAGGGTAGTGCTGAGGGTGCAGAGCAGGACTCTGGTGATGGCTCTAAGGTCTGGGGGTCTCAGGGCTCTCTAGCTCTCTAACTGTACTGAAATGCTGATGATAACTTCTAAACAGTCCTAAAACCTCTCGATTGACGCCTGTAGCCTAACAAGGGAGGATTAAGCAGTGCAGTCTTTGTGCTATCTCTGCGGGAACTGCAGATCAACCTTCAACCTGTTTGGCGGAAGTCACAGGACACTTAGAAAAATGATTACAGCGTTTATTACTAAGTTGTAAAAAGTTCCCTATGAAAGCTCTCTAAGGGGAAAAGCAGAAAGACCCTAAGTGGGGAAAGGGAAAAAATTCTAGTGAGGGGAAAAAAAAATTCTTCTAGGCGGTGGGGGGTCGGAGGAGGAAAAATTCTATTCTATCTGAGGAAAGGGAAAAAATTCTATCTGCCTCTCATCTCTTTGTCCTTAGTACTTATACATCTTTCAGAATATATGATCACATGTTACAAAGTTCATCACAAATTCACACAAAAAAAATCAAGTCATAAATTGAAGTGGAAGTTTACAACAGAGAATGTTTACATGCATATCCATTAGGAGTAATTATCTGGCTAAACATCCATCACCTATCTCAGCTCCACAGGTTCATTGTAAGCTGAAAACCATAGCTAAGTTATTAGTGAAGTTTTGTATAAACCCAGCCAATATTTTATCTTCTGTCCTAGCACCTATAATAAATCGTTAGTTCCCTTTTTATGACCTTTGGCTAATTGTTTTACAACTTCTTGGAATGTGCTCTGAGTAGGAGAAATCTGGTTACTATCTAAGAGGTAATTAACTGGTGACACTTGGGAGACTGGCCGAGTTCTCATTGCAGTTTTGACTATCAGAAAAGGACCTAATAGCAGTCCCACTATAAAAGAGCTTAATAATCACAGATATAATTTTAGGAATTCCTATAGGGTCACAATTAAGACTTAAGAAGTCATCTATTTGTCTATATAGCATCACTATAAGACAGTATGTCTTTGTGGATCTGCAGAGATCTGCTCCAAAGGAGTGGGATATTACTTGGTGATTGTTATATATGTTTACTAATAACAGGAAAAGCAATGTTAATAGCAGGAATCTTTCCTAAAGTGAATCCCTTACAGCCTTGCTGAATAAGGGCGAACCTGTCGCAGATTATATAATAATCCGAAACAGGCCATTTCAGATGATCACCTGCTGGTTACTTATCTTGTCCCATTATGGCTCCTGACAGATATATATATCTATTCCTCCATCTGTGTATCTGTGGATGTTAAAAATCAGGTCAGAACCAACCATCCTCTGTCCAACCCCACGGAGCCATGCTGGTTGAGCCCTCATCTCTGAGCAGATCATCAAAACCACATAATTATATGAAACATTAGCACAGAAACTACAGCAAAGCAAGAAGAAGATGTCTTGGTCTGCGGCCTGTCAGACCTTCTGTGTTTGTGTGTCTGCATACATAGTAATCACTTTACTAATCTTGAACTCCTTTTCTTAGGAATCATTGGCAGCTGAGATTGAAGGGACCATGCGTAAAAAGCTGAGTTTGGATGAGGAATCTGTGTTTAAACAAAAGTAAGTACAGGTCAAAGGGGCTGTTGCTGCCCCATCAGAGTAGAAATTTAAAAGAAGTGCCAGGCCCGTGTGATAGAGGTTTGCATGGCAGTGTGAGGTCCTGGGTTCATCTCTCAGCATTGAGGGAAGGATCCAGGGATAGAGCAATAGAGTGATGACTGCCAGTCAGGAGTGAATCTGCTTCCCATTTTTTTTCCCCAGTGATTGTCTTCTCATGAGGAAGCTCTCCTGTGTCGAAGTTATTTTCTCAATTTCCCCAAACAAGAGTACTCAGAACAGATTTGTCTGGTTCTGTGTCTATGTGTACAGCGCTCAGGAAGCACTCTCGGGGATGAGACTGACAAGAGCGGATGCTTCCTTTTTGACAGGGCCCAGCAGAAGCGGGTGTTTGATACTGTCAAGGTTGCCAACGACACTCGGGGCCGCTCTGTCACATTCCCAGTCCTGCTACCCATCCCAGGCTCCAACCGTTCAAGTGTCATCATGACAGCTAAGCCCTTTGAGTCTGGTGTCCAGCAAACAGAGGACAAAACACTCCTGAGCCAAGGGAGCAGCACAGAGGTTACAGGGTAAGGCAGGGAGGGGAGTGGGGCTGGAGGTGGGGCTGCATTCCTTACCATGTTGGCATACCAGATTCGAGTACTCAGATCCCAGCATTCCATCCCTCCACATTGTCCAGAAGGTTCTGCAGCCTGCAGTTCTCACTGCATTCTGATGCCACAGTGATGTTAGGAGGGTATGTACACTCACTTGCCATGCTCCTTCTACATCAATTCTAAAATGCCTATGAGAAGGCAGTCTTTGTATTGTATAATCCTTGCTTTCTTTCAGGTAAAATTCATTTTCAGGGAAGTTTGTGGCTCCAAATGAATGTTTTCACACCTTTCTTCAGCACCAGTTGCTTGCTTGCTTGCTTGCTTGCTTGCTTGCTTGCTTGCTTGCTTTTCTTTTTTCTGTTTTTGTTTGTTTGTTTGTTTGTTTTGAGGTAGGATGTTTTCCTGTATAGCCCAGGCTGCTATCAAAATCATGATTCTCCTGCCTCAGTCTCCTGAGTGCTGGAATTACTGGCATGTGCCACCACACCCTACTCATACTTTCTGTGATTAAAAGCATGTAATAGTGTATATATAGCTAGCATTTCTCTTCATCCACAATTATATAAAGCAATGGTACCTCTTGCTCTCAGTAATAAATTCTGTGAACTGTACTAATACTTACTTTGGGAGTACCTGACCTAAATATAAAAGTAGACATACCTGTGGTTTCATAATTAAATGATATGGAGAAATTAGCAAGCGCAACATAACATATTTTACTTTCTAGAGATAGTTGGAAAGGATGTGTGTCTTAGTCAGGGTTTCTATTTCTGCACATCATGACCACAAAGCAAGCTGGGTTTATACCTCCACATTGCTGTTCATCACCAAAGGAAGTCAAGACAGGAACTCACACAGGGCCGGAACCTGGAGGCAGAAGCTGATGAAGAGTCCATGGATGGGTGCTGCTTACTGGATTGCTTTCCCCTGGCTTGCTCAGCTTGCTTTCCTATAGAACCCAGGACCACCAGCCCAGAGATAGCACCACCCACCATGAGCTGGGCCCTCCCCACTTGATCATTAATTGAGAAAATTCCTGACAGCTGGATCTCATGGAGGCATTTCCTCAAGGGAGGCTCCTTTCTCTGATAACTCCAGCTTGTGTCAAGTTGACACAAAACCAGCCAGTACAAGTGTTACTGTGATTGTTGTGATAACAGCATTGTTGATGATTTTTTGTTTCTAATGGCTAAGAAGCCATTAAGGCCAGTCTTTTTTGATGTCCAGCACCGTAGAAAGGACAGGCCTAGATTGTTCTCACAGTCTACAGTCTCATCGTCGAATATGATTTTCCCACAGGAACTCTCAGCCCACAAACCCCCTGGAAGCCCCTGAAGATAGTGATCTGGCTACAGCGTTGCATCGCCTTAGCCTGAGAAGACAGAACTACCTAAGTGAGAAGCAGTTCTTTGCTGAAGAATGGGAACGGAAGATCCAGATTCTGGCTGAGCAAGAGGAAGAAATTTGCAGCTGTGATGCTCCCACAGAGAACTTTGCCTCAGTCTGCACTGACCAGTCAGAGACCACGGACCTCGGCAGTGCTGGCTGCCTTCGAGGCTTCATGCCGGAAAAGTTACAGATTGTCAAGCCCCTAGAAGGTACTAAGTCAGTCACAACTTACAGAAGCCGTGTGTATGTTAGACGTCTCTCCTAGAATTGAGACCTGTGTTATGATGGCACCTTGTGCACAGGCTGTCTGTCTGTCTGTCTGTGCTATTGTTCCACATAGCAGACAGTTAGTGAGTGATGAGATCTGAGTCACCAAGTCTTTAGCCATTTGTTCTTTTCTGGTGTTTTAGTATAAGTGGAAGAGGGAAGTGGGAAGGCTCTTAGCCTTACTTTTGCTATGGAGTCCCATTGATAGCAGTTGCATGGTAAGACCAGCAGGCTGTGATGAGTGAAGAGGAGCAACTGGAGGAGGGCCCCTGCCAAGAGGCACACACTTAACGTCTGCCCTCTTCTCCTTCAGTTCAGTTTTACCTAAAGCACAACTTAAAAAAAAAAAATCAGATTTATGGGATATTAATGGTTCACAAGTGATTCTCTAATTCTGTGCTTAAAAGTTACTTTTAAAACAAAAGATTAACTAGGTATCCTGTAGACTCCTACTTTGACTCAAGTGTTGATTAGAGTTGCTGATTTCAGGATGAAATTACCGCAGAGACACAGTTAATGTCACATACTGCACACGGGCATGGAATGCTCTCCACTTTATCACCTGTGTTTCCCTCTTCTTCCTGCTGGCAGTCCAAGGAAAGTAGAGTCAAGAGCAAGCAGGAAAGTGCACAAGGAAATTCATGTGATTTTCCAGTCTAAGTGCCAGTTTTTGCTTGCAAGTGTGCTGGGTGAATATTGGTTTTTGCCACCTGGGAAGGTGCAGCCACTGATAAGTACTGTTGTTGTTCACATAATTCTAACTTCTCCAAGATTGAGGAATTGTGGGAAATGTAAAGCATGCCTGTCCTGCTTGCCTGTTCAGGATCGCAGACTCTACATCATTGGCAGCAGCTCGCTCAACCAAACTTGGGAACCATTCTTGATCCACGACCAGGCGTCATTACTAAAGGCTTCACCACACAGATGCCCAAGGATGTTGTCTATCACATCTCAGATTTAGAGGAGGATGAAGAAGAGGGGATCACTTTTCAGGTTCAGCAGCCTCTTCAACTGGAGCAGAAGCCTGCACCGCCCACATCAGTAACGGGGATCTTCTTGCCGCCCATGACCTCAGCAGGTGGACCAGTTACAGGTGAGAGGAGGCACAGTTGAATATGGCCTCGTAATCAGTACAAGACAATTGCATTGTCTTGCTGTGGTGATCTGGCTACCCCTGCACAGTCTCACTGGAGTTTACTCATTAGTGGAAATAAAATAATACAATCCCACAGCACTGCTGATGTTTCCGATTCCTCTCTTCTCTCCTACCTGCCTGCAGAAGTAAGTTAAGCAGAGCGAGAGGTCAGGTCACTCAGTGGTTTGCAAGATTTTGGTCTCAGTGTCCTTGATGCTCTTTAAAGTCCCTGAGAATCTCAGGCTTGTGTATATAGATTATGACTACTGATACTAATTATGTTAGAATAACTGAGAACTTATAAAAAAAATTAACCCATTTAAAAATAAGAGATCTATTATGCAAATACTGGTTTCTGAAAAACAACTGTGTTGGATATAGTAAGAAAATGGTTTTGTTTTACAATTTTGCCAAATCTAATTTCTGACTTAATTCTCATTATGAACTTTTGCATTCAGTCTGATGCAATGTTTTATATGAAAAATGTGAGGAAAATACTCTCCTAGGTGAGTAAGTAGCTAGAAGGGGAAGTACTTTAGTCGACTTCTCGAGAATTGTGGATGTTGTTTGCATCAGATGAGAAGCGAGTAAGTGCTAGTTTCTTGAATAGTCACACAGTCTGAAAACGTGCCAGTGGATTGTCATGTGTGTTTTCATGAAAATGTGCGTGTCCTTCTCTTTGAATGTTTGCTCTGCGTGTTAGGACAGCTAACCAGATCCTGGATGCTGACACTGCGTTAGATGGTGTATTGGTGTCACTACTGATCACATCAACATGACAGGCTGTAATGTTAGGGTGTTTCCAAGCTCTCAGCAGTGGACAGAAGGTTTCTAAAACAGATTTTCACTTGAAGCTTATATTTGTTGTTGGCAGAAAATATTGACAGTTTTTTTTTTCCCCAAGAAAATGCCTGCCAGATTCCTGAGTCTGAATAATTAAAGCTTGTGTGTTAATTGTACTTTTGAGTAAATAGTGTTCCCTGATCCAGTTTCAACTTAGCTGCACCAATGCTTTTCTGTAGACAACTGCTGTTTATATCAGCTGCCTGTGGACAGCAGGGCCTCTTAGTGGGCATTTCCCACTCCCACATGCTGCATAGTAAAAGATTTACAACTTCTTGATAACTTTACTTTTTATCAAGGACTTTCTTTAATAAGTTTGGCTTTGAAAAAGATACTATGAGTGGCAGTGGTGGCGCCCACCTTTAATCCCAGCACTTGGGAGGCAGAGGCAGGAAGATTTCTGAGTTCAAGGCCAGCCTGGTCTACAGAGTGAGTTCCAGGACAGCCAGGACTACACAGAGAAACCCTGTCTCGAAAAACCAAAAAGAGAAAAAGAAAAAGATAGTGTGAGTGTGTAAGAATGAAGAATACAAGCATAATCTGGTGTCACTGCCTTGGTTGGTGCTAAGGAGGTTGGTGCTTAGGAGACAGAATTTTTACCAACCTCTGCTTTTGTGCCCTCATACAAATCTCAACCCCGTCAAATAATAATAATAAATAAAATAAAATAAAAGAGGCCTCATCCTCGCATTACTGTGAAGTGTTCTAGAGTCAGTACACAATACTCTAAGAACCAGAGGAGTAGTTTAACCTAGGTGTCTAGATAATTAAATCTTAATTTTTTTTTAGTGTGTTTTTTAGTCTTTTTCTCTCATTTCTAAGCTATTTTTACTCCTTTTTTTTTTTTTTTTTAAATTTTAAAGTGCTGAGAGTTCAGTTGTATACTAATCAGTTAATACTAGTGTATTCTTTATATTCATTTCCGTATTTAGGAACTTTCTACTACAAAGGCAGTTGACAAATGCTGTATTGCTAACAAAATAACGATGAACCTTTTATGTTATTAACCCAGTCTTTCAATTCTGTGTTTGGCTTTCTAAACATCTCTTATTTCAGTTGCAACTTCAAACCCAGGAAAGTGTCTCTCATTCACCAACTCGACATTCACCTTTACCACCTGCAGGATCTTACATCCCTCTGACGTCACTCAGGTCACCCCTAGGTAAGAGGGCCTGGGAAGTCAGGCTCACACAGTGTTCTTTGTAAATCACCTTCAGTTTTAATTCCCAGGGTTTTAACTAGTGTTCAGTGACTATTTGTGAGGCAGAATATGCTGGATAAAGTGAAGAAATTGAATTATGACATCAGCTGCTAAAGCCAGATGATTCAAGACATAGACTTCACTTCCTGAGCCATAGTGAAGCTGGTTCTAGCCTGCCGATTCAGAATCTGAGGTGGTATTCAGAGATACTTTGGTCTTTTTAGGGAAAATATAATCAAAAATAAAGAAGAGAGGTAATGCAGAGGCAAGCCGGTGGTAAGAGGATGGTAGATAAAAGAGTAAAATCCAGCCTGTAAGTCACACCAGGAAGACCACCCCTAAGGCCACCCTTGAGTTTGAGTCTGAAATCTCGAGCTGCAACAAGGAGAGAAATAAGATGGCAATTCTTGCATATCTAAGATGGAAGCCGTCAAGACCACCAGGTGGTACCCAGTCAAGATCCCACCAGAGGCCATCATGAGTGCGTTTGTAGGTCTTCTACATTTGCTAGACACCAATAGAAGCCTTAGGAGTTTGCCTCGCAAAGGGACTCTTGTAGGAGCATGGCTGGGGAGGGGCAGGAAGTTCTGCTGTGAAGTGGGAGAAAGACCAGGGGTTCTCAGTTGAGCTTTGACCAAGGAGTCAGATTTTCATGCGTGCTGTTCCTTTTGTACAAGTCAGTGCTCTGGAAGGTTTTTGGCTGGTTTGTTAATTTTATACTTGTCTTTAGTTCATAATCTTTAAAAATCTGATACTATGATACATGTGATCATTTTGAACCAGTGAAAGTGCATTAAATCCTGGTAACCTTTGTTCACAGAGGAAAGCTGGGTAAAAGCCCTTCCATTCCACCATGACCTTAAATACATGATTTATGTAGCCTTTTTTTTTCTTTTTTTCTTTTGTCTTGACTAAGCATAGAATAAGAACAAGATTTAATAGATGTCAGAGCTTTTCATTATTTTTAATTTCTTAAAAATACACATTCCAAAGGGAAACTGGCAGGGCAGTTGATGAATGCCCATGTGTTGCCGTCATTTAGAGTTAGCACTGCTGGAGAAAGTGACAGTTTAATTAGACACTGTTTTTCAGTGAAATAAAGTTGGAATGCAGCTTGTTGGTCATCCTTGAAAGTTAAACGCCGGCCAGTGTTCTGACTCCTAAGCACTTGCCCACCTCTCTTCCAGCTCCGGTTTCCCGTCACTGTCCTGTGGAGGTAGTGCGAGCAGCTCATCCAGCCCGGCTGTGAACTCTCCTGCTGCGTCCTACCGACTAAGCATTGGTGAATCCATCACAAACCGGCGGGACTCCACCATAACATTCAGTAGCACGAGGAGCTTAGCCAAACTCCTGCAGGAGCGAGGCATCTCTGCGAAAGTGTACCACAGCCCAGCTTCAGAAAACCTCCTACAGCCTCGCCCCAAGGCCCTGGCCACCCCCTCCACACCACCAAATTCCCCGTCGCAATCACCGTGCGCCTCCCCCTTGCCCTTTGAACCTCGTGTCCATGTCTCTGAGAATTTCTTGGCTTCCCGACCAGCTGAAACATTCCTGCAAGAAATGTATGGCTTGAGACCTTCAAGGGCCCCTCCGGATGTTGGGCAGCTGAAGATGAACTTGGTAGACCGGCTGAAGAGGCTGGGAATAGCCAGGGTGGTCAAGACCCCTGATCCCCAAGAGAACGGGAAAAGCCGAGAGGCAGAAATGAGTCTTCAAAAACCAGACTCTGCTGTTTATTTAAATTCAGGTGGCAGTTTATTGGGTGGACTAAGGAGGAATCAGAGTCTTCCAGTCTTGATGGGTAGCTTTGGAGCCCCGGTTTGCACAGCATCACCCAAAATGGGTATCCTGAAGGAAGACTGAGGCTCAGTATTAACTGACCTCATGAATAAGTTAGCACATGAAGGAAAGAAATGCACTGAGAATGGGGACCGGCCTAACTTGAGAGAAAAGGGATGTTGCAGAAGGACTGTGAATGTGGAGAGGGCATAGTGAAGGGATAGAACGTTTGGAAGAGAGTCTTTGAGGATAGAGTCTAGTCAACAAAGTGGGGACAAGTGACGAGCACTTTGGAGACAGAAATAAAAGGGTTAGTTTGCTCCTTCAGCTACGTTTCCTTGCCTTGAAAATAAAAAGTGAATAGAAAAACCAAATTCTATCGAAATGTGACAGTAATGCTAAACTGCTGACACCTTTGTCCCTAGAGAACACAAGCCGGATGTCCCTGCCTAGGAAGGAAACCTGGAACAGCCGAGGCTGGGAGGAGGCTGGTCCCGAGAGTTGGCGCATGCGCAATTGTGTGTTACTGAGCTGGTGGAGGATAACGTCCCTGCTTGGCCCTGGTCAAGTGCATCCATCCAATGGTGCACTCTCACCAGTAGCAAAATAAGGAATTTTATCTTGTCTTTTACATCAAAAATGGAGATTTTGTTATTTGGGGACTTTGAGGCACTGAGAACCCAAGCAGCACCCAGACAGATTCCTTTGTATTTGTGATCACTAAAACTTCAGGCTTTTAAGCTTGTATTTTTGTACAACACAACAAAAAAAAATTAAAATAACAAGTGGCTTAGAGGGATTTAAGAAGAAAATAAGGACAAATTGGAATCAAAAACGTTTTTTAGGATATTTCTTCTGGACAATATGGTGGCCCAGGAATGCAAACATAAATGCGTGTTTCTCAGTTTTCCTTGAAGGCCAGAAGGGTTTAAACCAGAAGTGCAATCAGTCAGTAGGCAGTAGATTATGTTGTATATTTATATATTTAATTTTTTAAAGAAAAGTTAGTTGTAACTAACTTTTTCCAAAGTGTGCTATGCATATTTTTAATGAAAGATGACATGTATTTGCACAAAAAAAAAATCTCAGGCATATTAAATTATAAACTGAAGTAGAACCCAGGTGCTTGCTTTGAAAGTGTGTTTTTGTTAGATTTTGTTGTTTTCCTATGTACATTAAATCATCTGCCTGTCTCTTGGTATCTACAAGACTGGAGAAGGGTCTTGTTCATGAGAGAGCCAAGACTTCTTTTCCTCTGATGTCTTTTTTAACAAACTGAAAAGCAAGTGAGGCCTGAAGCTGGGGTTTCAACATTCAGCCTGTGATGCAGGCCTCACACGGGGAGGAGCAGATCTGTGCTCTGAGGTGGCAGGTCACAGTCTACCTCTGCAGATGACATGGCTTTGTCTCCATTGAGTTGTTTAAGCACATGAGGAGAAGATGAGGGTGGAACTGCTTGTCTTGTTTGTCAAGGCAGAAAGTCTTTTACTTGGTCCTCTTGGTGCTTAACTTACAAATATTTTGCTTGAGAGAAATTCTTTTCTGCCAGGGAGTTTTGTCTTTCTTGAGCCGCCTCCCCAAGAAGAGGTGCACTCAGAGGGTTAGAAAAGCCAGCAGCCACACAATGGTAAGAACATATGGGTTTTCTATATTTCTATAATCTTTAGTATAACTTTTCTAAATTTCTCAGAAACAAAGGGTGGAGAGATGCCCCTCCCTTTGCCCCCGTTTCGCCCTCTTCACCCAGTCTAGCTGCTGTCAACAGTACACACACACACACACACACACACACACACACACACACACATTTATGAAGGACTCTGGGTCAGCTAGTGACCCTGCCTGATGCAGGCATTAGCAAGAATTCTAGTGTTTAAATTTCCCAAATATTCCAATTCATGTCTTAAAAACAGCATTTGCATTTCTAGTCTATGGATAACTGAGTACCTCCCTCCGCAGAACCTTAAAGCTTTGCCTTGGTTCCTGAAGAAAGGACTCTTCCTGTTGCTTGGGCATTTATAGCTTCTAAGAAAGGAGCAGCACAGAGTAGGGAAACATGGGGCTGAGGGTTGTAGTAATGTGTTAAATAACCAGGTAGACACGTGGCCCATAAACCACTATAATGAACTAGATTTTGTGGAGTTCTGTGTTGACAATAATTCTGTACTTTTGTCAGTGCCTAAGTGACCACTGGAAGCAGAGTTGTGTCTTGGCAGCCAGAGGAACATGGCTAATTAAAGAAAGCCAGACTTGGGGTTTTGAAAATTAAATTAGTCTTGATGTTCTGTCAGAACAAATTGTACCCGTGCATGCTTGTCTCAGAAAGTAAATCCTGTCCTAAAACTGGGTTTTGCTGATTGTCAGTTTTCACCTAAAATTATTTTGGTACAGCCTGAGAACCTGTTACATGAGACTATCTGCGAACTATAACAAAAACTAGAACCTTCCAGTGAGCTCTTTCTCCACAGGACTCTTACATTTCAGTACTGTTCGTATATTTCCCCCCCCACCCCCGCTCAGTGTCAGCTGGTATGTATCTCATGCTTGCCTGGAAAAACCAACTCCTTCAGGAGTTTTCTGTGGTGGTTTCTCAGGTACTTCTAAGTAGCCTGTTAAATATTCAGATAGTCTCCTTGAGCTCAGAATTAAAGTTGCCCTGAATTTTTGAAGATCCCAAATCTTATGTAAATAGTCATTGTTAATTAAGTGGGTTTTATTTTTTAGTCTTGTGCTTGCCCTTGGTCTGACGTAAATGATCAGACTCTGTCAGGGGAGGATGTTAGAAGAAGCGCACAAGAGCCTATCTGTCGAAGGCGCATTTTACACAGTATTCCAAAACCCTAGTGCTTAATTAGTAGTAGGTGGTTCTCACATCAGCTTGACATCTGGAGCTAGGGCTGTCTGTCTGGGGCCTTCTCTGCTGTCGGGTGTGTAGAGACCTGTGCTCAGAGTGTACCGCAGGCATGCACACTAGTCCACTGCCAAGTGTGGCCCCAGGCATGGGATCCTGGGGGCTCCAGGAAAATACCATTGTGTCGAATCTGGAACATGACTTGTCAAATAGCTCTTTATGCACCTTCCTTGCTTTATCAATTGTAAATAATCAGATAATAAACATGAGGCTTCTTAAATTGTCCTGTGTCTCCCGGTAATTTTTGTTTCACCCCTACACAATCCAGCATACAGTCTGTTTGTTTTTAATGAAAAAACATCCCATATTTTGTTGAATGAATACCAAAAAAAATATTAACAGTCAAGTAGTAAGCAGGTCTAATATTGTATAGATTTTTACTTTTAAGATTTTTCTTAATATGGGGATGAAGTTGAGGGTCAGAGACAATTTTCAGGAGTCAGTTCTTCAACTGCGTGGCTTCTGGGTAAGGAGTTGAGGTGGTCAGGCATCAAGTGCCTTTCCCCACTGAGCCCCTTGCCAGCCCTCATAGTATTGCTAGAACTATAGAAACTACACCTTTCAATATATATCACAGTAGCTCCATACCAAATCATACCAGCCAACAATAAGATCATCGCTAAGTAGGTAGGAAATGTGGAAAGATAACATCTGTTATTTCACAAAACTTAATTTTCTTGTTATTCACATTCAGACATTATAATAGGCCAGAAATTTTAGCAAGTGCAATTAGAAATTAAAGCATTAAAAGAAGAAAAAACGAGAGAGAAACCATGGGATACTTTCCTTTTGCAGAGCTCCTCTTCCTCTGCTTTGCTTTTGCCACCCCAGTCCCTCCTTGTGCTCTCAAGCGGTATCTGTCACTGACCTGCCTGCTGGCAACACAAAGCACAAACCCTCAAAGCATCCAAACTCTGTCAGCTTTCCTCTTTTTTATATTAATTTTTTATTGGATATTTTATTTACATTTCAGATGTCATCCCCCTTCCCCATTTTCCCTCCCTAGAAAACCCCTATCCCATGCCCCCTTTTCCTTTTTGCTTGTATACAATTTTTTAAAAAAGTTAATCAAAGGCTTTATAAGTTTGGTAATGCTCAAACAGAAGTGTAGATAGATATATATCTATCTACCTAGATATTTAAACTATCTTTGACTGGTAGAGACACATGAACATCTGCCTCTATGTCCCCCCCTCTCTTTCTCTCTCTTTCTCTCTCTCATCACCTAGCTTCTCCTCTCCTCCTCTCCTTACTCCTTCTCTTCCTCTCCATACTCCTCCCACCTTAGCTCCTCCTACATATCACCCTTCCTGTTAAAATAAAACTTTTCTCTCAAAATACAATTAGAGCATAATTATGCCAATTTGTACCAGTGAGGTACAAGATAGTCCTAATACCCAGTCCATCATTTATGTTGACTAACCAGAACCTCTGTCATATCTCCTAACTAAAACACTTAGTTCTGAACCTGGATTTTTCCTTGGCTTTAGAATGAATGTCAGCTGAAAACCATCCACTCAAATCTTGTCAGCTTTCCTCTTAAGGGAAGTACCAGGTGTAATGTTGCCTGTGAGCCCAACACTTGGGAGACAGCAGCGGGATTGTCAGTCCGAAGCCTGCCTGTGCTGTGTCAGTGGAGGAGAGGGAGAAGGAGTGAAACCCCAGCTGTGGTCCCTCTTGGGAGTGATCACAGAAGCACAAGCTTTCACGCTTCTGTTGCTCCTCGGCTTGAACCTTTCAGGAACAGCTGAATGAGTCCAAGAGCACAGCATCCTAAAGTCAGAACTCGGAAGCCAAAAAGCAGCCAACAGCAGCTGAGTGCGCCCGGAATCTTTGCAAGCCTCTGAAGAGCACACTGCCTTCCTTGTCAGTTCCCACAGTCAGCAAACACATTCACACTATAAATGCAAAGCTGCTGGCTACTCCTGGCTCATCATGTTTGCCACCTCATGAGGGCAGCAATGTCACACAAACCATTTGCAAACCAAGTCTGATAACACAGCTGACTAGATAGAATGTTAAGCAGGTTCCCTCTGTGCCTTGAGGAAAGACACCACTGTGAATGCTATCCTTTGAAAGCCTTCATGCCCCTCTGCTGTTTTTGGCGCTGACAAAAGTGTAACCGTGTTGAGGCTGGAGTAGGGGTGGGAGACTGGGGGCGGGGGCGGGGGAGGGTGGCAGGACATCCCAATAGTGGCATTAGTGCTGGGCATGTAGCTTAGTGGATGACAGAGCCTGCCTCTATCTGACCACCACAAGAAAACAACTGAAGGAATGCTAACAAATTGGTGCTTGGGGCAAGCATCTGGAGTTCCCTTCACCATCGATTGTCCTCATGTCTCCATTTGCAGCCACTGCTCACTTAAAACTTAATGGCATAGCAGAAGCCAGTTAGCAGGCCTGTGGCTAAGTCCTCTCACTGCCTGACCACACTGCCTCCAGGCCAGCTTCTTATGAGTCACTGTCCCTGTGTGTTCACCTACTCCCCCAATCAACCCCTAAATCCGTTTCTAGACTCTTCTATTGAACTTATGGGACTTCTAATAAATTCTCCAGTAGACATCATCAGTTAGGTGTCTCCCTTGGCACCTCAGCTTGTCCAAAACAGAATGCACAGTCTCTTCCCAAATCTGCTCATCCCCAGCCTACTCCTACCAGTGGACGGCACTAACACAGCAGTTCATCACTGGAGCTGGAGACCCAGGAGTTCAGTGCCTCTTCTTCCCTTCCTCCCATGTCCCAGCCTGTGTTGTCCACTGTGGGCCCACATCTAAGACTCATCAGGCCTCTGAGACATTTCTACATGGTTTCTCTGTCTCCTTCCACGGCCCCTCCACCTGTTTTGGTCACCCATACACTGGCTGAAGTTCTTGTTGATACCAGAGAGCCGAAGGGCAATTGAGTCACTCTTTCTTTTTAATTTTAAGATTTATTTATTTAATGTATGTGAGTACACTGTCACTGTCTTCAGACTCACCAGAAGAGGGCATCAGATCCCATTACAGATGGTTGTGAAGCCACCATGTGGTTGCTGGGAATTGAACTCAGGACCTCTGGAAGAGCAGATGGTGCTCTTAACCGCTGAGTCATCTCTCCAGCCCACAGCTGAGTCTCTTAACATTTATCAAGCTGTTTGTCCATTAGCCTTTTGCCCACGGAGCACAGGACTGAGGTATTGCCACCATGCCTAGCCACACTGGCATTCAGGAGGATGTGTGCAGCTTGTGAACTCCCAGCTTTTGTAAACTATGAGATGTGGACCATCTCAGGACCAGGAAGTTAGTCTAATGGATTACAACCAGTCTTGATTTATAAAAGACAAACCGAGTAGTAAGCAATAGGGTATTGTTTGTGAACCTCAATATAAATTGTGTGTCTTTTCGTGAGCTGCAGTAGAATAAAAATGAATGAGCACTTTCTTGGTTTGGTTGTTTTGTTTTTGTTTTTGTTTTGTTTTGTTTTGCTTTGTTTTGTTTTGCTTTATTCAGCGAGATCATCTTTGGTTAAGGGAAAAAAAAACTAAAACCCCAGGTAGCTAAAAATTGGCTCTATGTTTCTATGGGCTGCCACAGGTCTCAAAGGCTGAGCTTCAAAGAAGGAAATGCCCACTGTACAGTTAGTTCTAGGTTTCTGAGAAAACAGAGGAAGTTAAAACTCAACTACAAAATCCCGGGACTATGGCCACGTGTAGGTAAGGCCCAGGGGTCCCGTGTAAGTCTATTGTTCTGGAAATTAAGCTTCTTTGATCGCTGATACTGAGGTAAAAATCTTATATGAATTCCCTGCTGTTGAGAATGGACACTGACTTGAGTGTGAAGATTTAACCGTTTAACAGTCTGCTTTCCCAACCTTCTGTTGTTAAGAACAGAGAGCTTTGAGCCAATGAGCTGCTGCCATTCTGTTTCCATAGTGATAAAAGAAACAAACCCTGGGGGGTGGGGGGTGGGAGGGTGGCTATCTCCCTAAAACAAACCTAACAAGTCAGGCTCAGTCAAAGGAGTCTAGCTAGACGGTGAATTTCTCCTCAAGGGTGACTTTCACTGTAATACCTGAGGACAACTGAACTTTTTCTAAGGGAAGCTCCTGGCGTGCCGCGTAACCCTTCTGAAAGCCATTGTCCGAGTTTGCAAGTCTTCCGGGGCGGTCTGGAGATTTCTGCCTTGGCATCTCAAGCACTTAGGAATAAGCACGGCAACTATGAGCTCTGAAACATCTTGATTCCGTGAGAAATTAACCCTGATTTTGCGCTGATGGGGTGTGGTTTCCCTAAAACATTATGGTTTCTTTAAGACTGTCAACCTGGAAAGGAACCACAAGGCCAATGAATCTTTGAAAGAATTAAGGTAAGATCTTGCGAAGAGTTTCCGGCCGTTTGTTTAAAACCCAGACCCTTTCTAAAGCTCTGCTTACTCACAGCCCCTTCCGGCTGTGAGTGAAACACCAGGGAGAAAATACAGGGAAAGAAAAGAAGGGAACACACACGCAAACACACGCACTCACGTGCGCACACACATGTACATACACATGTACACACGCACATTCGCACATGGGCAAGCAAGCGCGCACACGCACACATGCACGCACATACACATACATATGCACATATGCACGCATGCACACACATACACGCTCACACACACACACACACACACGCACACACACGCACACAAACTCACCAACCAGTAAACGGTCATTACCAAAAGGCTCTCAAAGTGCACCTTACCAGCTTGCTTGCCTCAGTTTCTCCCCTGACACCCTCAGACCTACCTCACGATTTGCTAATGGCCCAAGTCTGTTCTAATGGCGCATTAGTTTTGCATTACTGATTTTAATTGCTTTGAATATGGTTCCCGTGGAAGCGAAGGGAACTTTTCTTTCTAAGAGCAAAGTAATAAACATTTAGGCATTTTTTTTAACAATGGAAAAAAGGAAACAAACAAACATTTATTACTACAAAGCTGGTTAAAATATAAGTAAATACTTTTTATATAAATTTAAAGCTGTAAGCCCAGAAAAATGGCTCAGGGAGTAGGGGTCCTTGCTACACTTCCAGAGAACCTCAATTTTGTTTCAATAAACCACATCCAATGGCTCCCAAAAGCCTGTAGCTCCGGGTCCAGAGTATCTAATGCTGTCTTCTGGTTTCCACGGGTTCCTGAACACTTACGGTATAGACTCACACAGACAAAAACGCATACACAAAAATAAAAATAAATCTTTTTTTTTTTTTTTTTATTTTAGAACTGCAATGATATGGAAACCTATCCCAGACTTACTTGAAAGGTTGTTTAAATTGTGCTTTAAGATAATATGTTGGAGGAGTGGCACACAGTGGGAGTGGGGTGTAGACCAGTAAGATTAGTGGCTCACAGTG
>JANHMN010000001.1:140623612-140659554 GCA_030674055.1 Rhabdomys pumilio | reverse complement strand
GCCTGCCTGCCTGCCTGCCTGCCTGCCTGCCTGCCTGCCTGCCTGCCCTGCCTGCCTGCCTGCCTGCCTGCCTGCCTGCCTGCCTGCCTGCTGCCTGCCTGCCTGCCTGCCTGCCCTCCTGCCCTCCTGCCCTCCTGCCTTCCCCTCTAGCCTGGGTGCTACCCTAATCTTGCAACCAAGCCTGTTTGACTCAATGACATTTTAATAAAGTCTCAACTTTGCAATTTTGTGGTACAGTGTGTGTGTGTATGTGTGCGTGTTTGTATCTGTGTATGTGTGCCTGTGTGTGTGTATGTATACATGCACATGTGGTGTATGTGTGTGTACATGTGTGTACCTTTGTGTGTATACATGCATGTGTGGTATGTTGTTTATATGTGTGTGTGTAAAACACCCAGAGAGCTTTGCTGTCAGCTGCCCCTCCCCAAGAACACTGGCCTTGGAGCTCATACTAACAACCAGGAGATAGTAGACAAATACCAGCACCTAGGACCTGAGGTCTTCAAGGCCTCAGCTCTCCGCAGTCCCAATGATCACATTATACATTCCAATTTGGAGTCACCATGGACATGCCCTTATGGGGAGGATTGGGATAGCTTTTTGAATTTCCAGTGTTTATTTATTTATTGTTTCCAGGCCAATTTTCCCTTCAGCAATTTCAAAAGAACGCAACTACTTCCTGCCCCTACCAGCAAAATCTACTGTTTCCCCAAAGTAAGTACTTTTAACTCCATGAAGCAATAAATAAAATAATCTAACACTACACAAGAGATCAGTTCTCTGAGAGCTCCAGAGTACAGCCCTGCTCACATTCATTTTGGACTTCTTCACTGAGGTCCTGTACCAACAGATTCCCCTAGCTGTGTGTATGGTCCAGGGGCCATACACACACACACACACACACACACACACACACACCCAAGACCCCATGGGTGACTTGAGCTAATTTGCTTCTAAGGATGTCAGAAAACTACCACAATCTATTGATTTGTTCCCCCCAACCAATTCATGATGATTTCAGCTCGGAGAAGGCAAGGAAGCAGTGATTGGCCCTGAGAGTGGGGAGAAGGCAGGTGGAAGGTTGTCGGGTGGCTGACCAGGGATGTAACAGCTCCTTCACTTGTGTTCTCTGCATGGGGGTCAATGAAAAGAAAGTGTCAATCAGAGAGAAGACAAGAATGCTGTGCAGATGAGCACTGGGGACACAGTGGATGCTCGCCCTGAGAGCTCCAGAGTGCACCGGCATCCATTTGGACTGCCCCCTCAATGGGGCCCTATAGCAAAGTGTTCCCCAGCTACCCAGGGTGCATCCAGAGGTCAGAGCTGGCAACACCGTGGTGCAGCTTCCTGAGAGCCGCCTTTCTGCAGCTCTGTTGCTCTCTGAGCACAGTTTTCTCTTGCAGAGACAAAGCCCTGTCAGGAAAGACAGAGGACAGCAGCAAAGCACCTTCTGTGAGTAAAAATGGGAGGAAGGGCAGGGTGAGCATTTATCTGGCACTTACACACTCACACTGCCAAAGCTTGACAAAAATCCTAGGAGTAATCCTTATATTATTGATGGTATGTGCTTGAGGTAGCTGGTATGTGGCCAAACTGTACCCCCTGCTACTCTCCTTGGCTTTGTGTAGGTCCCTGGGGGAAAACAGATGGTGGTAGATTAGGGTACAGTTCACACCCCAATATAGGAAGCCCCTCTGCATACTGGAAGCCACAGACCTTGAGGCAATGGCTGTCAAAGCACCAAGGCCGGCAAGGGCAAGGATACCAGCCTCAGATCGAGTCTTCACAGGTCTGACACAAGCATGAAATCAGGTCATTTTAGAAAATTAACTTTCTGGTAGGACATTCCGGCTACTTTCTGTTTTATGGTTTTATCCATCCCTCCCCTTCCTAAAACAAGGAGCATGCTGTCCTTTAAAGGGCTTCAGTGGTTGGTAACAAAATAAGCAAAGAAAACCACAATCATGGGGTGGAAAGACTGTGAACACTGGAGGAGAATGAATGAAAGCAGAGACAGCTGGGACAGTGTCCTGAGTGTTGTGCTTTGTAATTCGGTGGCGTGACGTGGGAGGGGTGCCTTAGCGGGCCCACGCTGAGGCATCTCCCTGAGGTAGCAGCCATACAATGAGTCTAGTATAAAATGAAGTTTATTTGGGGGAATGAAAAGGGGGTGAGAAGGGAGCAGAAGCAGAGAAAGAAAGGGGATGGAAAGAGAGGAAAAAGTAGGGAAGAGGCCAGCTGGGAACACGGGGTTAGGGGAAGGACAGGGAGAGGAGAAAGAGGTGGGGGCAGCAAATAGTCCTTTTATAGCAAGCCAGGCTCCTAACTGGCTGTTGCTAGGTAACTGTTGGGAGGAACCTAGAAGAAATGCTAACCTTGAGAGTCCAAGCTCAAGGTTGCTGTGCACTTGTTCCAGGAAGGTGACGCAGAGAAGCCAGTTAAGCGAGGGCCACAACGGCCTGGATGACTTGATACTGCTAAGTGTTCTGCATATCTCTAGATGCTGTGATTGTATCCAAGTTAGGCACTGACTCTGCCAGGGTTCTGTCTTGTCCTCTGATGGGGACAAGGGGATTAACTCACTGCATGTTGTGTTCTTGAGAGTTATTTTGTTGTTTTTCTCCCTTTAAAAAGTCGTTTGAAGAAGTTGTTTTCTCCATTTTTCTGATGAGGAAACTGAGTCACAGAGATATTAAATAGCTCCAAATATATAAACCTTGGTCTGTCCAGTTCCAAAAGCTGAGCAGTTCCCACAGTGCCCAGCTACTGCCCATAATGGAGGAAGGGGAGGAGGAGCAGAGCGCTGACCATGGGTCAGCTGGCACTGCTGAGTCTAAGGAGTCCCTGAGTGAGTGTTGGGGTTGAAGCTGAGAGATTTGAGGGTAGTGTCTGGAGGAAGGCTCAGAATTTCGAGGCCCTAGAATTTCAGCACAGCGTCAATGTGTAAGATGAGGAAGCTGTCTTAGGGTTTCCATTGCTATGAACAGACATCATGACTAAGGCAAATCTTATAAAGGACAACACTGAATGGAGGCTTACAGGTTCAGAAGTTCAGTCCATTATCAAGGCAGGAACATGGTAGTACCCAGGCAGGCATGGTGCAGGAGGAGCTGAGAGTTCTACATCTTCATCTGAAGGCTGCTAGGAGAAAACTAGCTCCCACGTGGTTAGGAGGAGGGTCTCATTGACTACACCAACAGTGATACACTTCCTCCAACAAGGTCACACCCACTCCAACAAAGCCACACCTCTTAATAGTGCAACTCCCTGGGCCAAGCATATTCAAACTACCACAGAAGCCCACAGCAGGTCATGTGGAATCACACAGTAGGTGAAAGAATCTCAGCTCTTTGGGGTTCACAGTTTCTATTTGTCTTCCACCTTGTGACCCAGGAAGTAATTGAGGTGTCACCTGGCTATAAACTCGTCCGAAATCGGGAACAGATTTCAGTCACCTTGGGAGATGAGATGTTCAATAGGAAAAAAAACTTGGCATCGGATGTCTTGAGCAAAGTCAAAATTTCCAGGTAAAGTCTCTGGATCAGCCCTGGCTTCTCAGAGCTGGCTCTGCCCAGTTGGTCAGCCCTGCTTGCCACCAGTTAAGCTCTGACATCTACACCCAGGCCACAGGTCCCTGCCCAGAAACAGCTACAAGGACAAGGGTCCACCAGCAAGACTAAAGAGGCGAGTGCTCCTGCCAGGGAGGGACAGGTGAAAAGTGGACTGGATTCCGAGTGTGGGAGTGAAGAGCAAAGGCAGGGGTTCTGGAAGACTGAGTACTAGTCTCTGTTTCATTATAAGTAATCCAAAATGCCCAGGATTCCGGGAGACACTGTTAGGAAGGTTCTGGCCTGTTCTATCCAGTTAAGCACCAGTCATCTGCTCTCTCAGAAGTCCCGCCTCTTTTGCTATCCTCTGATGTCATATCCATCCATACATCTCAGTTCTCCTTCCTAAACCCCTCATTCATGTCTTCTAGTCAGGCCTCTCACACCTTACTACATTTCTGGAGAGCTCTCCCAGTGTCTCTTCTCTCCAGCCTTTGTCTGCTGTAGGAACTGAAGCCACAGTGGGCACACACTGTTAACCCTGCACTGGGGGTTGGGGTTGGTAGAGGGTTGATCTCTGTGAGGTAAAGACCAGCCTGATCTGTATAGCAAGAAGTTTCAGGATAGCCGGGGCTATGTAGAGAGACCATGTATGGAAAACAAAAAGCAAGCAAGAAAAGAAGCTTTTTCCAAAGGATCTGGGAAGATGTTCATTGGATCAAGTCAGTTCTTACCTCTAGCAGCCCTGTAAAAACCCGGGCACGGTGACACATGCCCATAATCCTAGCACTGAACGACAGACAGCGGAGAATCCCTGGGGCTTATTGGCGAGCTGAACAAGTTGAAACGTGAGTTCTAGGTTCAGTGAGAAACCTGTATCATAAAATGAGCGGAGAGCAACAGAGGAAGACACTTAAAATTGATCTGTGGCTTCCATGTGAGCACATGCGTGCACACGCGTGCGCGCGCACACACACACACACACACACACACACACACACAAATATATCATATATAGACACACATATATAGTCATCTCTCTGTTGATACGTAGAGATCAGTGAATATCTCTGACAAGGGATGGGAATGAGGTTCATGTAATGGAAGCCACAGAGTCACTAATGTCCTCTGGCTCAGAGAAGCCAGAGCCATATTCCTGCCTTCCCATCCAGTCAGGGCTGCTGTCCAGATTCAGCCTCTCTTTTTCTCTTCCCTGCTCAACCCACCAGCTTCTGTAGGGTGATATACTCATAGTCAAAGTAGTACTCACAGCTACTGATAGGTAATTTTTCTGCTGGCAAAAAGAGCCAGTTCAAGCCCAGATTATGGTAAAGGCCGTTTTATTGGGAAGGTGCTCTAGGGCAAGTTCACTGGCCTCAAGGGTCGAGGCAGGGGAGTCACCACGGGAGTATGAGGAGAGAAAGAGATTATACAGGGACAAGCCTCTGGGTGAAGGGCAGCCCATCCCATCCTTGGGCTGGAAAGTTCAGAGTTCAGGGCAGGGTATGCCAGGTGGGGACTGAGGGATGCTGGGAGGAGCTAGAGGCCAGGTCTCCTTTGATATGTAAGATACGCACCTCAGTCCCTTGTCCCAGGTCCAACACCAAACACCCCAGCCTTTTGTTGATTATAGATGAATGAGGGACACTGTCCAGGATTATTTCCTGCTGACACTGGGGCTCAGTTTTGCTTTCAGGGTGAGGGTAAAAAGCTGGAATGTTGTCCAAGTCCGGGAAGAGCTGGTTGTCTCACTGCTGCCAACCTTTCTCTCATAAGGAAGCTGGAGTAGGATAAACCTGGCCACGCCCAGGGTAAAACTGAATAGTGTTCACAGTGGAGATCATGTGTAAAAGACATACAAAAGGTCCCTACTTCTTGACCTCCTAGTCCCCCAGCTCCCTCTCCTACATCCTTTCTCTTGTTTTCTCACCTGACACCTTCTCTACACCAAGAGAGGGGTGAACAATGCCAAGGAAATGAAACCTCTTGACCTAAGAACATCCACACAGCCCCAGTACACCGTTGCCTCCCCTGGTTGCGTAGCTCACAGATATCATGGAAGCCCTCCCCGTGACACACAGAAAACCATTACATGTTCTGAAAGCTACGTTGGGAAAAGCTCTTTCCTTTCCATGCATAATGAAGCACACCTTCAATCCCAGCACTTGGGAGGCAAGAGGTAGGAGGACCTCTATGATTTTGAGGCCAGCCTAGTCTACATAACAAGTTCCAGGACAGCCAGGGACACACACACACACACACACACACACACACACACACACACACACACACAAATCTGTCCCAAAAAAAGGAAAAACATTTGAAGCACTATGTTGTTGTATAACCCAAACTGGACACTACGGCCTGATTCCTGAGTGCTGGGAGTGCAGACACGTGCCTCGCACACGTATGTGTTTATGTGTCCTCTTAGTCCCACCCACGGGCAGTCCTTGTCTACGGTTGCTGTCAGCATCAGTCTCCCCACGCTTCCTAATCCCCTGGCCTCTTGAGTTCAACTATTGATAACTAAACTCTAATAAGTGCCCAACACATTCTTATTCTCTTCTGCTCAGTGGGACACCACACCACACTTCCCTCATCACTTGCAGCTAGGCTTACCTTTAGGGCCTAGATGCAAGGTCTAATCACCCTACTATGAAACACCTCATCCGAGACCACTGTATCCCCATGCCTTAGTGGTGGAGAAGACACAAAGCAGACCAGAGTCAGGCAGCCTGGGGACCTGGCTGGTGTGAATAACAAGCTCTCTTGGTGATAGAGTGTGTGTCCCACAGGACTGATATCATTTCTGACCTTGAGGAGCAGATCTCTGAATTGACAGCAATAATAGAACAGATGAACAGAGACCATCTGTCTGCCCAGAAACTGGTGAGTGATCCTTGCATCAGCCATAACCTCACGGCTAATACATTCAGATTATCGATGTGCCGGGTAGCATGCCAGGCAGACGACCGTACTGAGGTGTGGTATCCAGGTGCTGGACTCTGCATAGTATACAGTAAGTAGTATCTCCCTTCTCCATCCTCATTCATCACTGAAAAAACCCAAAGACACTGCATTCCTGGGGTTCTTCAGTGCCTCTGGGTATGTGGTTATACTGTCTCTTCTACACTGCAAACACTGTCGTGAAATATGCAAGTGTCAGAGGTTGCCAGGCTACTGCTAATGAACCCAGCAATGGAGGATGCCTCCTGTGTCATGCAAGACCTTTTAGGAAGCTCCAGGGTCCACTCTGATACTCCGAAGTTCTCAGAGCCCATTCTTCAGAATCAGCTGGAGTCCTTTCTGTCTTGATGCATTTTTAAAAAGAGCCATTTATTTATTATATATACAGCATTCCGCCTGCATCCATGCCCACAGGCCAGAAGTGGGCACCAGATCTCATCTAGATGGTTGTGAGCCTCTATAACGGTTCTGCTGGGAACTGAGCTCAGGACCTCTGGAAGAGCAGCCGTGCTCTTAACCTCTGAACCATCTCTCCAGCCCCTCTTGATACATTTTTAACAGGTGACATTTCTAGCATATTTTAGTCATTTTGATATTTTTAGTCATCAGTTCCAGTTTTGATCCTTTCTTTCCCAGCTCAGGCAGGTAACCAGCACTGGAGTAACAGACCAGAGCTCCCTGGTGTTACTGAAGAGAACCTGTGAGGTTCTGCCTCCCCACAGCAGCCTGGCATGTTGATTAGTCCCAGGCTGTTTGAATCTCACAGTCATGAGCTGGCTCTCGACCAGACTGCTGCCTTTCTCACCTTTTCTACAAAAGAAAACTGAAGCTTGAGAAACAGGCATCATTGCGGAAGGTGGTGGGGCTTCAGGCAAACTCACATTTTGACTCACCAGCACAAGCCCTGTGCAAGGCAACTTTAGAGACTGTCTTGCAAGTGGAAGTTGGAGGAGAGTTGAAAATATTCTCACTTCTGAACAGCCCACTTGTAGTGAGACCTTTGAAAGGTGTCTGTACAGAATTCAGAATGGCACTGAGATGGGGTGTAAGAAGTTTCTAGGAAGAGTTATTAAAACCACAGACAGACAGACAGACAGACAGACAGACAGACAGACAGACAGACAACCAACAGCCTGGTGGAGACTCTGAGGAGTTGATGCCCCATTGCCTCAGCATGATAGAACTCTGAAGAAGAATCCAGGCCCACAAGGTGGAGGAGGAGCCTGCAACCAAGATGGCTGATTCCCTAGCAGAGGGCAAGGAGGAGAGAGGAGGGACCGTGTGATTGTCCACAGTCTGACTGTTGGTTCTTTTTGATTCTCCCAGCCAAGTCTCTTGCTAAATAAGTGATTCCCAAGGGTGAAAGAGCTCAGAGGTCACAGTATTAGGATGAAATGACAGAGGAAACCAGACCCAGTGACAAAGTAGCAACAGAGTAGTGGACATGTACCACCGGTATGATGGACTGATTAGGGAGAGGACAGTCAGCAGCCCCTCTGCTGTGTGTGTGCCCTGTGCACTGTGGAACATACCCAGGAGAGACTGAGGGAGGCATCCTCTCAGAATGGAGGGGCTACGTAGATGTAGATAAGAGTGGACTGGGGCTCCATATACTGGGTTGTTAACGTTGGCCTCATTTCCAGCTCTCCAACGAGATGGATCTCCGCTGTGCTGACATGAAACAGAAGTTTGAAACCGAGAGCAGGTATGCTTTCCGGTGAAGGCCTGTGTGCTAAGAGCCCAGACTCCTGTGCCCTGGCAGGATCCAGGTCCCCAGGCACACCCAGTGGTGCCAAGTGCAGCCGGTGACACTGTGTGGGAGACGTGTCTTCAGAGATCAGGGTGGCCTCATTTGAGACCACCAAAATGAAGCAGTCTGTGTTTTGTGTTCCTGCTTTTCACCACTCATCCATTTCATCTCCACTGTAGTATTTCTTTCGATCAGTTGCTGAGAAAAGCTATGTTGTTCTCCAAGAAGCTTCTGTCATACATGATTTGTTATGAGTACATTCTCTTTCCCAGCCCTCTTCCTCCTCCTCTTCCTCCTCCTTCTCTCCCTCTTCCTCTTCCTCTTCTTCCTCCTCCTCCTTCTCTTCTCCTTCCTTCTCCTCCGATTCCTCCTCTTCCTTTTCCTTCTCCTTTCGCTGGCTCTTAGCTCAGGGCCTGGGCAACAAAGGAAGGAGAGATGGGAGGAGAAGGGACAGGCCAAGGCAAGTCGGGGGTGGGGGTGGGGGAAGTAAGAAGGA
This sequence comes from Rhabdomys pumilio, assembly GCA_030674055.1. NCBI lineage: Eukaryota > Metazoa > Chordata > Mammalia > Rodentia > Muridae > Rhabdomys > Rhabdomys pumilio. The sequence continues at coordinate 140,650,793 of JANHMN010000001.1, read as the reverse complement.
AGTGTGTTGTCTGTGTGGGGAAATTTTTTAAAGCCTGGATGTTAGTATTCTGTCTAAACTCCACCTCCACAGTTACCTGGCAACAGTCAGGTAGAGCTGGCCTACATAAAAGGGGCTGCTTGCCCCTTCCTCTCTCTCTTGATCTCTTGATCTCTTGCCTCTAGCTTCTCTTTGTCCCCTCCCCCCTCCCCACTTTCCTTCCCCCTCTCTCCACGTGGTCATGACCAGACTACTCTTCTTCCTCTCTCTTCTTCCTCTCTTCTTCCATCTTCTTCTTATACTTCTCCCCACCTCCACTTTTGCCCTATCTCCTGAATAGCCCCCCTACCCCTGGAACCGTTTGGTCTGGTGTGGTCTGTTCTAACACCGGAGGCTTCCTGTCCAATCTAAACAGCCTCGGATTTCCTGATGAGAGACAAGCACCTCTCACTGTGACATTCACACCCACTTGTTTATTGTTACTTTCTGATTTTTTTTTAAAGCTTCTTGACAAAATAGAAGCGAGTCTGAACTCCTAGGCAGGCTTACTTTGCACCATGCATAAGAGCCTTGTTATAGAGCAGACCTGTGTTCTGTCAGCAGATGAGAGCTTAAAAATGCTGTTCTGCTCCAAAAGAGAAGGGAATTCTCCCAGTTATGAGAACATGGATGGATGGGAAGGATGGAAGTGAAATATATCAGGCAAAGACAGGACTCTGTGTTCTCCCTCGCCCCTGAAACCTCATAGAAAACAGAACCTAGACAGACAGTTACTGAGGCTACCCAATGAGAGGCGGTTGTCGAAGTGTATAGACGCTGGGCCAGTGCTTCCTTCAGACCCGATGACCTGGATTTGATCCCCAGGACCCACGTGGTAGAAGAACACTGAGTCTCTCAAGTTATACTCTGTTCTCCATGCATGAAACCGAGATATCTCGATCTCGGTTTCACACTACACACACACACACACACACACACACACACACACACACACCATGCACACTAAACAAATAAATGTAGTGTTTTAAAGTGTATAAAAATCTCAGACTAGAGAAATATTTTTTTAAGAGCTTTGCAGGCCTTAGGATAGTGACAATATTGTCCTCTTCTTCTCCTTCTCCTTCTCCTTCTCCTTCTCCTTCTCCTTCTCCTTCTCCTTCTCCTTCTCCTTCTCCTTCTCCTTCTTCTTTTGCTTTTTTTGGTTTTTTGAGACAGGGTTTCTCTGTTATATCCCTGGCTGTCCTGGAACCATTTTGTAGACCAAGCTGGCCTCGAACTCAGAAATGCATCTGCCTCTGCTTCCCAAGTGCTGGGATTAAAGGCGTGCGTGCCCCACCACTTCCCAGCTGTGTTCTTTATTTCTTTTTTTATTTTTATTTATTATTATTTTTTATTATTATGTATTCACCATTGCTGTCTTCAGACACACCAGAAGAAGGCATCAGATCTCATTACAGATGGTTGTGAGCCACCATGTGGTTGCTGGGAATTGAACTCAGGACCTCTGGAAGAGCAGTCAGTACTCTTAACCACTGAGCCGTCTCTCCAGCCCCATGTTCTTCATTTCTAATTGCACAAGAGTACATTTTAAGGCTGAAGAGACGGCTCAGTGGTTCCGCGTATATACTGCTCCTGCAGAGGACCTGAGTTTGGCTCCCAGCATTGGTGACTCACAACCACCTGCCCTCTGCACTACACTCACGCACACTTACCCCACACAGACTCATACGTATAAACAAAGTCAACAACCAAAACAACTTTTCTAAAAAGAAAAAAAAAACCATGAATTTCAAATTCGTACCACAAAAAAATTTCAGTGGTTGTGGTGATGTCTGTGTCAGCTACATTGATTTAATGATCCTGCATTGTGTTCCTAAACTAGAACAAGTTTAACTCCGTAAGCATTTGTAATGTAAATAAGCATTTATAACAAAACAAATCCTAGTAGACATAGCACCTCTATGTAAACCACAGCGTTTTATCCATTGGTATTTTTATTTCCTTGTTTCTCGTTTGTTTGTTTTGTTTTTCCAGACAGTTTCTCTCTTTGTAAACCAGGCTGGCTTCAAACTCGAGATCCGCCTGCCTCTGCCTCCCGAGTGCTGGGATTAAGGAGTGCAAGGAGTGTGTCACCACATTCAGCTTGTTTTGTTGTTTTGATAATAATTTAAAGTCTGCAGCAAAATTACCAGAAAGTTACAGAAGCCCATAGATCCCTTATGCCCCACCCTAAAGCAGCCCTTACTTTAAGCATCCCTGAAAAATGTTCCATTTGTTACAACTGATGGGCCTGCTGCATTCCACATCATCATCACCTGCTTGGAAGTCACTCCTGGTGCAGAACATTCTGTGTGTGTGAAAAGTGTGTGTGTGGACATGCATTCACTGTGAGAGTGTTGTACTTGGTGCTTTCACTATGTTAGTGTGCTCCACCTACTGGTCTCTCCCCACCCTTCCCAAGGCAATGCTAGAAACAATGTCTCCACAGGCTTCTCTTGCTTTATGTTGGGATAATATCACGTAGTCTTTGCAGACAGGCATTTTCCCCCTTAGTGACGTATGTTTGGGTTTCCCCCATCTGATGTAAGGCTTGGGGCTCTCACTTTAGCACTCAGACACCGTCAGCATATGAATCCTGGGTGGGGCTGGATCTAGAGTTCTAAACGTGTTCGGGTGCTTCTATAAGCTTACAACTGCAAGCAAAGACTGCTGACTGAGAAGGGGAGCCCGAGGCGCGCGGGCTGTTGACTGAGAAGGGGAGCCTGAGGCGCGGGCTGTTGACTGAGAAGGGAGCCTGAGGCGCGGGCTGCTGACTGAGAAGGGGAGCCTGGGGCGCGGGCCTGAGCGCTATTCACAGCAACAACTGTAGGAAATGTCTCACTCTAAATAGAAACCGCAAGAATACTACAGGAAGTGAGGGCCCCACCTTGGTGAGGATAGAGGGGGAGGGCAGGTCAGTGCAACAGCTCAACTCCAGACTGTGTGTGTGTGTGTGTGTGCGCGTGTGTGCGTGTGAATGTGTATATGTGTATATGTGAGTATGTGTATATATGAATATGCATGTGTGTGTATATTTAAGAATGTATATGTGAGCATGTGAGTGTATGTGTGCGTGTGAGCGTGTGTGTGTGTGTGTGTGTGTGTGCGTGTGTGTGTGTGTGTGTGTGTGTGAGCATATGAGTATGTATATGTATGTGTATGTATATATGAATGTGTGTGTGCAGCACCTCCCTCCTCATGTGATTGGTGTCACTGTATTTCTGTGGCCCACAGAAGCCAGCCTTTGGACGTCAGCTCTTTCCTTCACTATAGATTCCAGGGATGAAATTCAGGTTGTTAGGCTTCTGTGGCAAGCACCCTTACCTGCTGAGCCAGCTTGTCCACTCTGAACTTCCTTTCACCCATTGTCCCACAGGGAACTCAAAGAGACTCACAGAGAGGAGCTTGAGAAGTTAGAGAATGGCTACAAGGAAGCCTTGAAGATAGAAAAGGCCACTGCCCAAGAGAAACTAGGTACTGCTGGGCCCTGGGGGAAAGCTGAGGAAAGGTGCCTGTGCCCTGACGTCCCTATGGCCATGGGGTGGGGGGGTGGTTGGCATAGCCAGATGTCTAACATTTCAGTTCTGAGATGTTACAGCATGAGAGTGACTGAGAATGAAACTGGAGAGAGGGAGCCCGTGTCCTTGAAAATCCACTTTATTTTTTTTTTGTTTTTTGTTTTTTGTTTTTCGAGACAGGGTTTCTCTGTGTAGCCTTGGCTGTCCTGGAACTCACTCTGTAGACCAGGCTGGCCTCGAACTCAGAAATCCACCTGCCTCTGCCTCCCAAGTGCTGGGATTAAAGGCGTGCGCCACCACCGCCTGGCCGGAAAATCCACTTTCAAGAATCAAGAACGTGACATTCTTTAAAAGTGCATTTTAAAGTTCTAAAACTATAATATCACTATATAATATCACTATGACACCTTTAGGTTTTCTTGCATGTAAAATGGCAGTGCTTTGTTGAGTCCTAACTGGGATGGTGTGATTGTAAGGCTCTGTAGTGCACAGGACTGTGCTGACAGAATCTCACCAATCGAATTCACGCTGCCCTTGGGAACAGCAGAATGGGCATCCTTCAGATTTTGAGTGTATAAGCTAATGTCCACAGAGAATGAGACACTCTATGACCTTCCTCCTCTGTTTGAAGTTAGTGTCTTATTTACACTTTGTTTTCCAGTTTCCTAAAGAGAATGTGTGGTTTTCATAACCACTGTAAAGAGGAAATGCTACAAATGAGAAGCAGATAGATACATTCGGAGAGGTTTTGTTCCTCCTTCCCACAGAGACAGATCACCCTGAGACGGGGAGGGAGGGCTATCTTACTAAAGTAGCTGAACAGAGCATGTGAGTTTCGAAATCTCTGAGAAGCGTGTTTATCAGAAAGTGCCAGGTCTCTCTTCCAAAGGCTCTTTGTCCATTGGTTCAGATGGGATCCAATACCTGATAAGCTTTTTGGTAAGCTTCCAGAATGACTTGGGAATTCCCTGACGGTTTCATCACCTTAGGGAGTGCTTGGGTGTGGTGCTGAGGAGTTCATGTGAGTTTTGGAAAGTGTGCCCATTGAAGGAATAATGACAACCTTGTTTTCTTTTCATCCAGATGAGATGGGCAAAGAATATAAGTATCTGAAGAATATGTTTCACATGTATCAGGTGAGATTCCAAGCTGTATAAGCTCTTCCTCTGAGAGGAAGAGAGGTGAGGCTCATTCTTGACTGAGAGCATGAGGATGAATGTAGACCTGGAGAGATTCTAATATCCCCTCACCACTGTGTCACTACTGTGCCCATTACTGTGCAGGAAGTATGAGCCCAGTGGCTTCCATGTTTGACAAACCAGCCATCCAACTCCGAATAGGCCTGTTGAAAAGAAGGTGTAACAGCTGTTCACTGTTTTCTAAAAATGAAGACTGGGAAGGGGGTAGGGTCTGGAGAGAGGGCTCAACAGTTAAGAGAACTGGCTGCTCTTCCAGAGGCACCAGATTCAGTTCCCAGCACCCACATGATAGCTCAAAACCACGTGAGCCAGCGCATCCAACGCCCTCTGCTGGCCTCCTCAGGCATCAGGCTCACACAGTGAACAGACATACATGCTGACAAAACATACACACAAAATGAGTTTGTTTTGTTTTGTTTTGTTTTGTTTTAAGTTAAAAAAAAAAACCAACCACCGACAGTAACACAGAAAAGAAAGAATTATCATTCACCAGAGGCAGTCCATTGCAAACTCCTGTACTTTATTGAAACATTCACTGAGTGAATCTATGGACATTTTTGCATCGTCTTTGGGCACTTTAGGTATTTCCCTCCTTTGTTGTGACTGCCTCCTGGACCTTTGGGATGTCACTGTCCCTTTCCCACTGACCAGATGCTATTACAATCATTGTCGTGACAGAGCAAACATAACACTTTGAACATCGGATCCTAGCAGCAGAGTTGCTGGTCAAAGCAGTGGACATACTTAAGGCCTTTCACAGATTTGATCAAACTGCCACCCAAAGAGTTTTATCTCATTCCACATCCCACAGACTGAGACCTGAAGCCATTTCCTTTAATACCTGTACTGGTTGGGTTTGTGGCCAACTTGACACAAAGTGGAGTCATCTGGGGGCAGGGAGCTGCTTTTGAGAAATTGCCTCTATTGTCTGAGGACAAGCCGGTGGGGCATTTTCTTGAATAATAATTGTGTTGGGGGGCCCAGCTCATCGAAGGTGGGACTTGCCTTTGGGAAATGTATACAAAAACAAGCTGAGCAAGCCACAGGAGCAAGCCAGTAGCCAGATCTCGCCCTGGCACCAGTTTCTGCCAACTTTCCTCAGTGATGGGCTGTAATATGGAAATATAAGGGAAATGAACCCTTTCCTGCCCAAGCTGCTTTTAATCAGAGCTGTCTCCTTAGAGGTCTGCCAAAGTCTGACATATTTAGAGGCGGATGCTCACAGCTAACCATTGAGCTGATCAAGGGGTTCCCAGTGGAGGAGTTGGAGAGAAGACTGAAGGAGCTGAAAGGATTTGTGGCCCCATGAGGAGAGCAACAATACCAACCAACCAGAGCTCCCAGGGTCTAAACCACCAGCCTGGGAGCACATAGGGAGGGACCCATGGCTCCAGCTGTATATGTAGGGAGGATGGCCTTGTCGGGCATAGGTGGGAGAGGAGATTCTTGGTTCCATGAAGGCTAGACGCTGAGTGTAGGGGAATTTGAGGGTGGAGAGGTGGGAGTGGGGGGGTAGGTGGGAGCACATCCTCATAGAAGCAGGAGGAGGGGGAATGGGATAGGGGGTTCTGGGGGGGCATATGGGGTAAGGAGATAATATCTGAAATGTAAATAAAATACCCAATAATAATTAAAAAAAACAAAAAAAGAAAGTAAAACAGGACGAGTCCCCAAACTTGATGAAGTCTCAGAGCAGCCTGCCTTACAGGGAGATGCAGAATTAGTTGTGATTCTCAGACTCAGAGAGCCTATCTCTCTTCCAGAGAAGTGGAGATCCAGCAAAGGGCCTTTGACCTTTAGGCTTATCCCAGCTCTCCTCTGAGCTTAGCTGGAATTGGTTTTCTTATGTATAACCCATGTATAACCTCACAGGGCCCAAGTGAGGGGAGAACAAAGCCTGCTGTGGCCCTGTGAGTACCTTAGCCTCCAGGCAGCGGTCCCCTGTTATAGTGTTTCTCTGTTATAGCATTCCCCTGTTACAGCTCTTCTCACGGTGCCTTCATGCTCCACAGGATAGCATTTACGATGAAATGGAAGACAAGTGGTCAAGGCGGAAAGCAGAATGGGAGAAGGATGAGAAGATGGAACGGGAAAAGATCCTGTTACAACAAAGTGAGTCATGCGGAAGCTGCTGGCTTTCCCAACGGGACAGTAACAAAAACAAAACCTGCCGTAGATCTTGACCTCGACTTGAGGGAAGGGGCCTTGGATTTACCAAGGGTGAAAGGCCAGATGCTGAGCTTCTGTATGAAAGGTGCCTCAGGTTACAAAACAGAGGACAGTGAAGGCAAGAGTCACTTTTTTTTTTTTAGACACAAGAATTAAGGGATCTAAAACTTATATGTTAACCCATCATGGGCTAGAACAAATAAGAGTATTGGCATCTATAATGAAATGTAGAACATAAAATTCCAGGAGGAATTCTTGAATTTGAACTAAAATTATTCAGGACTCTGCTGCCAGGTCGTCCAACACTGAGAACGGGTGAGCCCAAGGGCTAGGTGTGAAATTTTATTAAGAACAATCTGACTAACCAAGAGATTTAAAGAGAAAAATGCCCAAGAAAGCACAGCCATTAATTACTTCAGCAGAGAAGACACAAAGACAAGCAACAAACAGACACTAAACCACACAACAAAGAAAGGACAGAGATGCTGCCTACTGATCCCACGTGGCTTCTGTCACTGCACACAGGAGGTCCAACTCACCCCAGGCATCTTCCTGGCTGAGGTCAGAGCACCCAGCCCAGGCTGAAAGGCTCTCGGTTCAATCCAGTCTGGAACCAACCCTGTACTCAGTAGTTACTCTAGGTTCCTCTTCCGCCTGCTTTCCCAGTCTTTACACACAAACCTCCCGTTTCTTTCTCACATCCACAGAACACAGGATAACAAAAAAGTTTGAGTTAGAGTCGGAAGAAGAAAAGAAGAAAATGAATGAGTCCTTCAGTGCTATTTTTGATAACTTCACTCGAGAGAAAGAGGTAACTGGAACTAGTTGAGAGTAGTCTGGGTGGGCCAGCTGAGCTCGGTGGGCCTACGGTAATCGGGTGACTTTTCTTGTCTCAGTAGACATACTCTCCTCTTTGTTCAACTTTCCTGGAAATATTTGCAAAAAGAATGACTATTCTAGTTTACGCTTGGTTGCTGTGATAAACCTTGCCCAAAAGCAAGTGGAAGGAAAAGGATTTATTTCATCTTGGGAGGGGAGGAACAGTTCATCCTTAACTTCCAGTGCAGGAAAGTAGGGCAGGGACTTGAAACAGAAACCACAGAGGAACACTGCTTTCTGGCTTGCTCATTCTTGTTCAGCTGCCTTTCCTACACTGGCCAGGACCACCTGCCTAGGGATGGTTCCACCCACAGTGGGCTGAGCCATCCCACATCACTGGCTGTCAAGAAAATGCCCCATAAGCATGCCCGCACAAGTAAGAAGTAACTCTGGGCTGTGTCAAGTTGACAGCTGAAGCCAAGTTGGAGAATGATTGTCTTGGGGTCCTTTATAGCTAGGCCGTCTTGCCACAGGATTTTTGGAATAAAAGTTGTAATTAGTCAGAAATAGCAGTACATTAAACATGCAAAACTTATAGAGCTCCATGGTTTCCCAACATGGCCTCTCTGAATTGAATGCCACCCCACCCCACCCCCACCTCCAGTCTTTTCTATAAATGAAGGAAAAGGCACTGGTGTCAACTAGTCAGGTCACTTTGGCCATATGCCACTCCTACTAAATGAGAGCGACGCTCTAAAAGCTAAGGTAAGGCAAGATCGGTGCACCTCTTAGCCAATAAGAATAGACAGATTTTCCCAGACAGATAGACACTGACTAAGCAGAGCGTGTTAGCATTCCAACCCCCCACCAGTTGGCATGGCCGATCTCTGAGCTCTCAGATGCACTAAAGGTTTGCTGGCAGCCGACATGGTCACCTTAGAGAGGCAGAATCTCTGTCAGGCTGTCACCACGGGACTGTCAGCCGCACACCTCCCTAGCAGAAGAGAGGGCCACTCTGGGATCAGGTCTTAGACATCACCTAAATACACAAGCGATGCACTTTCTTAGACTGCTCCATCCTTTTCATGCAAATGGAGACTTGTGCAATATTGTCGATATTTTGAATATTTCGCTTATGTGAACATTTCTAACCATCGTGCTAACTCCTCTTCTGTCAAACCCATCTTCCCTTACCTGCCCCCAAACAACTACTCTTCCGGTTTCTACCACCGTAGACTCAATTTATCAGTAGTTTTTGTTTTGTTTTGTTTTGTTCTGTTTTGTTTTTTAAAAAGTTGGTTCCGATGTTCTGATAGCATAACTTATTCCAAAATAAACACAAACACAGTTGCTAGTCATCCTTGCAGTGTCCCCAATCAACCTTTAAAAATTAAAAGAAACCAAAAGTAGAAAGCATCTGCCTTAGCGAACTTCTAAGGACACCGCAGATACCAAGACAAAAGGTGGTGCTTGTCAGTCCTCACAAGGTTGAACAGTTTTGTTTTGTTTTTTTAATTCTGATTTTTAAGTTTAAGTAACCCCAGGTAAAAGAGTGCCATCTTCCCCCCACACTGTCTCTGAACTGCGCTCACCAAGGCAAAGGTCACTTTGTCCTTCAGAGCCACCAGAGATGGTGAGTTGGTTATTCCTCCTTCTGACAGACTCTTGGCTTTTTTGGGAGGGACCATAGGATGGGCTTCTGTGGAACTGAGTTGTGACAGGGAGTTGTGACAGGGTAAAGAAACTCCATTTTGTGCTAGGCAGCCATCTTGGTACCCACAGGCATCTTGTGTGACTCCAGTTCCTGAGGGTAACTAACTCAGTGGCCCCACCCAAAATGTGCAGCCATGACTATGACTGCTCTTCAGCTTCAGTAGCCTCTTCACGCAGACGTTCAAGGACCATTTCAAGGCCTGGACTACCTACACTTGGCAGAGCAGGACTGCTCTTGATTGGCTTATGCAGATACTCAAGGTCCTCTTTGCATAGCAACCTCAAGTTTGCCTCAGAGAGTGTTGTTCCATTAACAGGATCAATACATTTAACTAATTAGAGTCTAGATTGAGTCCGTGGTCTGTTTACAGGAGTCTCAGACTCCATAACAGGCTGGTTGGGGACCAGGGTTCCACATGAGACCTGTGACCTTCAGTGGGTTTTCTGTGTCAGTCTTTGAGGCTGGGTTTAGTTTTTGTGTTTTCCAGCCACACCTTAAGTCACTTTGGCTTTCCTCCCAAACTTGGTTTGCGTTGTTCATTTTCCTCCTTTCTGCTCCCTCCCTCAGCTGACTTTCTCACATTTGATGTTTCCCTCTTGCCTTTCCACGCAGACACTCTTCTCTGGTTTCTTTGCTGATTTTTCTTAGTGAAATTTATTTTTAATATTTATTAATAGCAAGCCGAGTATGGTGGTGCACACCTTTAATCCCAGCACTAGAGAGGCAGAGGCAGGAGGCTCCTTCTGAGTTTGAGGCCAGCCTGATCTACAGAGTGAGTTCTAAGATAGCCAGGGTTATGGACAGAGATTTTGTCTCAAAACCCCCAAATATGTATGTCCTTTCCTGGTCACTCTTTCTGCTGACCTGTTCCTTATGCTCCTCTTCAGTAATGGTCTTTTCCATGTCTCCTCACTTCCAAACTCGTCATAGCTGATGAGATTCTGCTTACAGCTTTCTCTGGCAGCAGTCCTGTTCCTTTTCTCAGCAAACCTCACTTCCTGATGTGTCAGGGTGCTTTGTGGAAATCCCCTGCTTCTGTCCAGATCATTTTCTGACTCACCATGTCGGCTGGAACTAACTGTAAGCAGCATTCTCTTCAGGCTCCCTGTCTGGACCCAAACTGAATCACCTACATCTTTGCCCCACCCCACCTTCCACCCCACACCCCCACTTCTTCACCCTTCTGATCCTTCCACCATCATCTCCATCCAACAGAAAGCTCTGGTGGCCCAGGGGAGATCACAGGAGGACGGTGGGATTCCTGTACCTCCGAGGTGGACTAGTGAGTGCTCAGATATCACCCCCTACCTCCAGCCTCAGACCTCACCTACCCTTGGAAGGATAGCACAGGAGCAGCAAGACCAGGCCAGAGCAGGGCCTGCATCTGCTCAGAATCAGTTGAGGGGGAGGAGAAACAGTGGGCACACTCCACAACCACCTCTGGCCCACCAAGTTCACACTAGCCAAAAAGCAGCGCTGCTCAATTTTCAGGTTTTAAAACAGAATGTGGACATAGAATGTCTAATGTCTAATGTATTGTTTCCCCCTAAAAATAACAGTTAAAGTTTTATTTATTTGTTTTTCACATTCATAAATTTCTTTTGTAAAAGTGGTTTGAGGCAGATCTCCCTCTGTAGCCCAGGCTGGACTCCAACTGATGTGCAACCCAGGATGATGCTGGTCACCTTGCCTCGGGCTCCTAGCACTAGGATTCCGAGCAGGGACACACACCCAGCTCCTCTTTACGGCTCAGCAGTGCTGCTGTGTAGAAATGTCACCCAATGTGCTGTTTTACTGCTTCGTAATATTTGGGTTATTTTCATTTGTTGGATTTTAAACAGCTAAAGAAGGTTGGCATTGACAGATTCCTACCTTCTTTGATGTGCCTGTTCAACTTCTACTACTTAAAAGATATGGATAAGACAAATACTTTGTATATATGTTGCAATAGTAACTTCCACTGGGGGTTTGCATTCTCATTTTGCAAACATTGTTTTTCAATGTACAGGAATTTCTAATTTTGATGAAAGGCAGATTATCACTCTTTCCTTTTTAGAATTAAAAGCTCTTTCTGCCTTCCCCATAACACTACTGCCTATCATAAAGCCATGGAGATTGTGTGTGTGTGTGTGTGTGTGTGTGTGTGTGTGTGTATCAACCTTATGATCTTAGCTATGATCTTAGCATCTCAGAGTCTATGATCCATATTGAATATTTTTGTGTGTAGAGTGAAGCAGAAGTCGTAGGAAATTTTTCTATACTGATAGACAATTATTCCATCATCCTTTCTGAAAAAAGACTTTTTTTCCCTCAATGAGTCATCTTGACGTCCTTTGCGTGAAGGTCAAGCTTCTCTTCCCATTCTGCTTAACTGTTTCTCTACACCCAAGGCAACACTGCACTGTCTCCATACCACGTAAAGCCAGTTAGTACAAGCAGACAGTCTGACTTTGCTACCTGTCTTTTGTGTTGTTTTTCCTCTTGTTGTTTTATTTTATTTGTTAGCTTTGGTATTGTATTCCAGGATGATCTTGACTTTACATTTCTGTGTGAATCTTAGAGCTTGTCATATCCACCAGTTGATAATGCTGAACTTCAGTAAGAGTTGTGTCCCTGAATCCTCCGGTGGCTTCTTAATTCTCTAAAAGAATATCCAGAACCGTGGTGCTAACCTTTCCAAATACAATTGTTTTTAGGAGCTCATAAGACAACATAATGAAGATCTCCTGCAGATGCAGGAGCTGAGAAAATCCAAAGAGGTAAGCGTTCCCACCCAGCTTTATGAACCTGTGCCTTCCAAGCTACACACGCTTGGGGAAATGAAATGAATTTTACCCAAACCAGAACAATTATTGGAGCACCCAAACCTAAGTGTTGGACTCTGTGAGTCAAAATGAATCTAGGACTCAATGGGCAGCAAGTGCAGCCTTTCTCAGAGCCAGCTGTGAACAAGGAGAACAGCAAAGGCTGCATGGTCATCAGGGTTGAATAACAGCTATACTGAGCAAAGCTTAAAACACAGAATATCATTGTGAATTACAGAACACCATTGTCTTAGTTAGCATTTTATTGCTGTGAAGAGACACCGTGACCAAGACAACTCTTATAAAGAACAATATTCCACTGGGGCTGGCTTACAGGTTCAGAGGTTTGGTCCATTATTATCATGGTGGGAATGTGGCAGCATTCAGGTCTACATGGCGCTGGAGGAATCAAGAGTTCTACATCTTGATCTCCAGGAGACAGTGTATCACAATGGACATATGACCTCAAAGCCTGCCCTGACAGTAGCATACTTCCTTCAACAAGGTCATGTCTCGTAATATTGCCATTCTCTATGGCCAATTCAAACACATGAATCTATGGGGTCATACCTATTCAAACCACAACAATCATGTTCTTCCCTCTGAGCCGTCAATCTTCCTAATGTCTCCCAAAGAGCTTTGTCTCTAAGCCTCTCTTGCATGTACCTTACACATGATGGTTTCTGCTGGGCTCCTTTCTGCTAAGACACACAAGGCCATGTGTGAAAAGAAAAGAAACTTTGGTTTCCCTTTTCACTGATAAATTTAATTTGTATCCAGAATAGACATGTCTAAGAAGAAGACTAGTCACTGCACAAACATCAAGAAGAAATCATATCTTGGAGTGCTGGTAAACAAACTGCAATATCCTACAAGGCAGACAACATGGCCTCCGAGCCAGGGAGTCCTATTCTGGAAACAGCTCTCCTGAACTCCACTAATTCTATCGTAGCTGTAATTTCTGGGTCTGTTTCCGTCTGGTTTCTTTGGTTTGCAAGGCTGCTGAGTCTTCAGTGCTAGTCACTGTGAAGCTTAGCTTGTTGGGCGCCAAATGTTTTTTATATTCCTTTACCTGCTCGCAGACTTCATTCTGGGATGCAGTTAAGTGGTCTGGAAATAGTGCGATCCTTTTGAATCTTGCTAGTTAGAATTAAAGCTTGGTGTAGAGTCACCCCTTTTGAAAGTCCTCCAGACCCCTCTGCATCAGGTTTGCTCCAGCCTGGCTGGTGGGACTGAAGCAGTCTCGGCCCTGTGTTGTCCGAGGGCTTGTTCTACCTGCTCCGTTCTCTCCCCCAACTCTTCTCCTTCATTTCTGCCTCCACAACTTCTCTCCAAAGGCCTCTGGACTTCTTGTTGGTTCTTTAAAGGGATAGAGTGCTCTACCTTGGAGATCTTTGCATTTGACGGTCTCTACCTAGACATCTCTTTCCCCGAGATCTCCATGGCAAACGTTTTTCCCGTCTTCTGGTCTTCATTCAAATGGTAGCCTCTGGGGACTCATTCTATTTAAAGGCTCAACTCCCTGCTCCGACACTTTTCTTTCTCTGTTTTGCTTTTCTATATTAATTTAATCATCCAAGCAGACAGATTCAGTGAAGGGAGGCCTTTCTGTATGTTTTTTTTCACCATTCTTATTTCCTAAAACAGTACCTGGTGTACTCTAGGCTTTAAACAAACACCAGTTGATCTTGAATGGATATGTGCGTGTAAGAACTTAAGCTCGGCCTGGAACAGTGCCAAGCTTAACACAGTTGTACTCGGTGATGTTAAATGTCCAGCTCACGGATGATGGATGATGCATGCCATGTGGGGGTTTCTCTAGGGATCTGAGGAGATGGAGGGACTAAGTGGACTGAAACCTGGGGAAAAAGACCAATCTGGTTGATATCTTTAGCCTTGTCAGTGCCTAGCAAAATGCACACAGTAACTGCTAGGTGCTGACTGCAGTGTACTATGAAGATGGCAAATTGGAAGAGAGATGTGTGGTGAATCTTCTTGGCTCATTTGTTTTCTGTTTTCATTGTCTTTAAGATAGGGTCTTATTGTGTATCCCTGGCTGACTGGAACCTGTTGTGTAGACCAGGTTGGCATCCAACACACATAGAGCACTTGCCTCTGCCTCCCAAGTGCTTGGATTCGAGGCATGGACAACGTGCAGGCAGAAAGAGATATGCTTATGATAAAATATAAGTGTGATGTCATTTCTTCAGAGAAAAGAAGCATGAGCTGTGTTGGGGGTGGGTGCGCATCTGCATCAGGTCAGCAAGGGTTGCCGTGTGGTATGTGGTATGTGGATACAGGTAAGTATTTCTGAATTTTAGAATGTGGACAAGGCAAAGATAGAGTTCCAACTCAACATAATGAAAGAAGCTGGTGTGCACAGAAAGCAGAAGACAGGCAGAGAGACATGAGGACAGTGTCAGGAGCACTGTCTTCTGTGGTCCTTGAGACACTCCTCATGGCAAGCCAGAAATGACTTGTACAGCCCCACAGGAAGCAGCACAGGGTAGTTCAGTAGTCTGGCCACCACATTAAGGAATCTGGGTTAGACTGTGAGAGCCACCGGAAGACTGTGAGGAAAAGAATGTCACCTGAGGTGAGGACTATCAACAAGGCGGAGGAAGGTCTGATGAGCTGGAATGTGGGAGACAGAGCCTGCCATTAGGACATGTTCCCCTTCATAGCTCAGCCTAGCATCTGTTTCCATTCACTGTCTGAGACTGTCTTGTTAAAATTACCAGTAACTCCGAAGTCACTAAATCCAAAGCTTGCACTGCCCTCGCTCACCCAGGAGGAACTGAACTTAAGATGCTACCAGCCATTCCTTCCCTGGGCATTCTGGTGCTTCCATTACTTGGCTGGCTGCCCCTCCATCTTCTTGATATGTCCTCCTTGTCCTTGAGTTGCTGAGCCCTGGAATGCTTTATTTTACCTTTCTTCTCATTAGGTGGCCCCATGTTCCCCCATCAATTTAACCATCCATTCTGTGTTGCTAACGGGTCAATGCCTCGGCCTGACCTCACCTCTGAGCTCCAGACTCCAGTCTCCTCCTTCCAGCTCACAGTAGCTCAGCCTCCCTCACCCACTCTATCATTCCTCAGCTGAGCTACAGACGCACCCTCTCCTCAGCCATGTCCCATCCCTCCAGTCTACGCTCCATGGAGCAAGAAGATGAAGACAACAGAGTGCCAGTAGAAAAACTCATCTGCCCTAAAACCCTTGCGTGGCCCCTGCTGTTCTCAGCTCACCGTGGCCTCCAGGATGACTCCAGGATGACTGACTACATACCTGTGCCTTGGCTTATCGCTGGCTCTCTTCCTTCTAGCCACACTAATACCTTTATCAACGCCTAAGCACTTTGCTTTCCTGGCTCTTTGGCACTGCTTTCCTTCATAATTTGTTTAATCAGTGGACTGCCTGTTAGGGCAGATTTAGGTTTACAGAAAAATGAGGTACAGTTGGTCATCTATGCATTTAGATTTTCCAAACCCTACTTTAATTAAGGTTCTTAAATGCTTTAGCCTCCCTTCTAGCCTACTACCCACCAGAGATAGTGAAGAAAAAAAAAGTTTATAGGGCAAAGGAAGGTGTGAACCTGTTTAGAAATAGTTCTTTGGGGCAATTCCAATCTTCATGGTCAGGATAGCAGCAGTTCAGGTCACATGAATAATCACCATCATCACCATCATCACCATCACCATCATCATCACCATCATCACCATCACCATCACCATCATCATCACTACCACCACCACCACCACCACCACCACCACCACCATCATCATCATCATCATCATCATCAGCAGCAGCAGCAGCAGCAGCAGCAGCCTGATCCACTCACAAACACCATTCACAAATCAGCAGTGGCAATTCAACCAAGAAGAAGCCTCAAGGCTCTGCCAATCACTTGAGTCCATGGAAGCAGCAAGAAACTTCTGGAACATCACCAGAAGTTCTTTGGTGCGTTTCTTTCTATGAAGTCATAGCAAACGATGGCCAGTGAAGAAGGCAAGGTGAACCAATGCCACAGTGTTGTGCATGAAGACCAACGGCAGCAAAGCCCAGTGAAGACCAGCAAAGAGTGGAAGAAGGCAAGGCGAACCCAAATTACACACATAGCATTGTCCATTGTCTGCTAGGTTGTATTTATACCCTTTCCAAACATCACATGTTGTCTTAAGTGTCCACTCCAACAAAACATCACATGCCCTTTTTCCAGGCAGCTTCCAGAAAAACACCAGGTGTCTGCCTCAGCAAATATCCTCATGAGACAGTTACCAGAAAAAATCTGAGTCTCCAAGGAAACCAGAAATTTCCACTCAGTCATCCATCTTGAAAGTTCCTATATAGTCCCTCACAGTACTCTTCATGATCCCCTGCTAGCAGCTTGCACTAGATGATGTGTTAGTTACCAAGCAGTCAGCATCAGCATGCTGTTGTTAACTGAGATCCCTAGTTTACATCAGGGATCACTCTGATGGTATACATGCTATGGGTTTTGGTTAATATATCATGTCGGGTATCCATCATTACTGGGTCAAACAAAATAGTTTCCTGTTCTAAAAATGCTTGTTCCCAACATCCTCCCTTCCATCCCCTCCCTAACCACTGAACCCACAAACCTATTTACAGCCTCTAGTGTTTCATCTTTTTCAGACTACCACAGAGTTGGAGTCAATAGGAAGAGGTGTTGTAATAAAGAATATGCAGAATGGGGTTGGAAAGATGCCCCAGCAGCTAAGAGCATTTGCTGTTCTTCCAGAGGAACAGAGCTTAGAACCTAGCATCCAAGTCAGGTGACTCACAACTGCCTAGTGACTCCAGTGCCAGAAGACCTGACGCTTTCTTCTGGCTTCTACAGACACCTACACTCACATGTGTACCTGCACGTGTGAACACATGCACACACACACCCCCACACACACTAAAGATTAAATATTAAATTTTTTAAAGAGGACGCAAAGTTGGGAAGAGGTGGAAGGTGGATCTAGTTAGGGGAAAGTGGTGGGGAAATATGATCAAATGCATTGTATTCATGTAAGAAATTCTCAGGAAGTCATAAAAATATTATATATTTAAAATAAATCTTAAAAAAAAAAAGACAATGCAGTGGATGAGAGGCTGATGACCACACTGACTGAGGAAGGCTGCTTCGGCAGCAGTGGCAGGGACCCTGAAGACCAGGACACAGGAGGGAGAGGGAGAGAAGGTAGAAATGGTGGCATGGTGACTGGTTGGCAGTAAGTGGTACAAGAGAACTCGCCTGAAGTTGTCAGAGTACACTGTCTTCCAAATGCCCTGGAGAAGGGAGTGTTCCTGAGTTCTTTCTTGGGGACATTACATCAGCATGACATCCTGAGGCAGTTTCCTCTTGTGCAGATCTTGGAGGCTGAGTTGCGGACACAAGCTATTGTTCTGGAGACCCTGAACACAAACCTTTACCAGTGCCAGATAGAACTCCAGAGAGAGGTAAGTCCTGGTTTGACTGAGAGCCGGGCTGGAGAGGAAGCTGGGAACTGTACTGTTCTGCCCAGGAGCTGTGTCCCAAGGGCTCTGGGGAAGACGGCTATTCACATTTATCTTCTAGAAAGCTATAGCAGGAAATCTAGAGAAATTGTTCCAGACGAAGCTTGCCGAAGCTGAAGACAAGTATAAATACACCATACAGATCCTGACAGAAGAGAACAACTGCCTCAGGTGTGGGTCCTCTGCTCAGGGGGCTTTGGCTGAGTTGCGTTTGAGAGTGGGAGGGTGTTCAAGTGACTCAGGACAAAGCAGGAACACCTTTCAGATGTCACTGTCCTGATCTTTGGGAGGAGGTAAACTTCTGGAGATGGACACACACTATGGAGGTAGACTTTTCATTTGAGGTGGACTCTGTATTTAGCCTTTTCTCCCACGTGCCTGTTTTTGTGTAAAACAGGGAAACTGTCGGTGGGTTTCTGAGCTGCTTTGTCCCATGACTGAGGATTGTTTCTCAGAGTTCAATAGGTTTTAGCGCTCTGATTCTGGCTCCTGTTGAGACGAGTTTCCAATCACAACCACCATTCCCTTAAGGGCCTTCGTAAACCACTAGCCTAGAAGATAAGTTAACTAGCACATCAATTTCCATTGGGAATATGATCTCCCAAACACCACATTTCACCAAATTTCAACCAGTTACTGTGATGAGAGAGGCTGCTTCCTCAAGCAGGAAGAAAGTTCTCCTACCCACCAGCAAACACCTCCATCCCTCTACCCTTCGAGGCTTCATGATATAGTGACCCGTCATTCCTTTTACAGGCAGAAGATCTTAACCGCAACTACAAATGAGGAAACTTTTGAAGAAAGATCTGAGAAGTCGTCCTGTGCCAGTCCCAATGTGTATGAGTCTGACGTTCCTGAACTCAACAGCAACAAAAAGCACTTGTCATAGGTAACAAACTGCTCCTGTGACTGAGCGACTCTGCCCTGGGAAGCTATGGACTCTCTCGAGACTTTTCTGGAGAGATGCACTGGCAAGGTTGAGTTCTCGAGTTGTTCTGATGCTACTTTTGTCTTTTTTTCACAATTTGCTTTCTTCAGAATGGTTACAAATGTTTGACTTCTTACCCCAATTATATCGTGGCTCTCCGTTGAGAACTGATGTCCTCTGTACTGGAGTCGAACTTCTGTGCTGTGTGTGCTATGTTCTTTTCTGGTTTTTACAGGAGACTGATTTGAAGGGCCTGCTGGGGGTGTGACTTTTGTCCCCCGAGGGTAAACAGCAAGCAAGACAATTCACTGATTTTATTCCAAAGTCTTTATTTCCTCCCATATCATACTCCTTAGCCCAGTGACTTGGGAAGAGTAACTGAAGATTTACCCTGTCTCTGACCTTCACGAGAATTTAAATGCCCACAGGGCAGACAACATATCCATAGAACTGAGGTGGGCACAGGGGAACCAGTCACAGAGGCAGCATGCTAGAGGGGGTTGGTAAACTCAGAGACACACCCTTATCTGATCACGGCACTTCTTAGACTCATTGGACTGCCTGACATTTGGGTGCATGGGGTCATAATGATTGAAAAAAAACCAAATTCTGGCTTTTATGTGTAAGTGCTCCTGTTAAGTGTTGACAAGGAATGTTAAACAGTGTTGGAAGCCGGGCAGTGGTGGCGCACGCCTTTAATCCCAGCACTTGGTGGCAGAGGCAGGCAGATTTCTGAGTTCGAGGCCAGCCTGGTCTACAGAGTTCCAGGACAGCCAGGACTACACAGAGAAATCCTGTCTTGAAAAACAAAAACAAAAAAAAATAAAACAGTGTTGGAAGCCAGGACTAGAAGCTCCATGTTCCCCACGTGTGAACATCCCAGTTGTAAAACAGAACAAAAGCTAACAAGGCAAAAGCAAACAAAACGGTGTTCAGAAACAGTAGGTAAGTCTATTTGATCTTTTTTTTTCTGTAGCATCTTCTTCTCACTGACAGTTTATTTAGGAGGGAATGGGAATATAAACGTTTATAGGTGCAGACTCAATTAAATATATACTGAAGAGCAATGCATAGAACAACTCAGTCTCTTAAAAAGTTATATGAAGGGGCACACATCCAGATTCAACTATCATTTGTCATGCCAATAAAGCCGTTTTGGAAACCCAAGGACTTTCGTGTCTTTGGGGCCGCACTGTGAGGAACCATGGAGAAGGCCTTTAATGAGCTGCTCTTTAATGAGCTGCTGTAGCCACAGCCACTGTGCCTAACTTCCCACCTGGAGGAACTTTCAGTGTTCCTGGCCACCCTACCCATAGCTGGCGCAACCAACATGGGGCACAGCGACACAACTACAGAAACTGATACGGAGCCGGGCGGTGGTGGCACACGCCTTTAATCCCAGCACTTGGGAGGCAGAAGCAGGCGGATTTCTGAGTTCCAGGCCAGCCTGGACTACAGAGTGAGTGCCAGGACAGCCAGGGCTACACAGAGAAACCCTGTCTCGGAAAAAACAACAACAACAACAAAAAAACAACAACAACAAAAAAAAACTGGGTAATCGTGGAAAGTCTCAACCTTTTTTTTTTTTTCTGCTGTCGAGGAGGACCACTCTGCATTCCAGCCACTCTTCAAGCAAGCTAGCTGGGCTGCCAGTAAGCGAATACAGTAACCGAGTCTCTCCCGTGGGGTGCTGCCAGGGATTCTTTCTTCTCTCCCTCCCCACATTTCTCTCGGCTGTGGGCCGGCCGGTCATGCATCCATATGCCCCCAGTCTCAGTCCTTTCTCGGCCTCTCAACAGCATCTGAGAGCCCAAGGGCTTGAGACCAGTTGGTCCCTGGCTGCCTCCGGGTCCAGGGATCCCCAATCCAAGAGCTCTGCACCCCCACGGAACCAGACTGAGTGAAAATTC
The DNA here is from genome assembly GCA_030674055.1 of Rhabdomys pumilio. Taxonomy (NCBI): domain Eukaryota; kingdom Metazoa; phylum Chordata; class Mammalia; order Rodentia; family Muridae; genus Rhabdomys; species Rhabdomys pumilio. The sequence continues at coordinate 140,630,188 of JANHMN010000001.1, read as the reverse complement.
CCCACAGCAGGTGGGGCCCTGCCGTGCTTGCCCGGTGCTGCTCGGAATAAACTCAGCCAAGATCCCAAATGCTTCTGCTGTGCTGAGCTGCAATCCTGGCCGACCACATAGTGGCAGATGCACAGACCCAAAACGCAACAGAGACTCATGCCCGCTCGTGCCCATGCTTGGACCTACATCGTTCCTACAGATGATAGAGGACTCGTATAAAGCCAGCTCCAAGAGCACCCCTGGCTGGCACCTGTGGGGTGGAAGGGGCAGAAAGCCTCTCTAGGGACAGATCTCAACGACAGACCATGACATGCTTCCTCCCAAGTAGCCTAATGCTTGCTACACACCCTTTATAGACATCCCCCTGCCGGGATGCTGCTTCCCTGCTGTGATTATCCTATAGGTGCTCCTACAAGTCCAGTGGAAACAAAGCCGTCTGACTGAAGACCCCAGACATGCACGCTGAGACCCAGACACACATGCTGAGATCCAGAGACACACACTAAAGACTCCAGAGACACGCTCAGATCCAGCAGAGACAAGCCACCTCCAGGAACCCGCCTGGGACACCAAGCTACCTTCTTCCAGCCACTGCGTTTGACCGAAGACTCCAGAGACACACACTGAAACCCAGAGACACATGCTGAGTCCTACAGAAGACAGATCCAGACCTTCCAGCTACAGATAAACTCTTCTGCCAAAGTCACATAGCTAAAAGTTACATGTTAGTAAGAAAAACATAATGTCTATCTAGATTAATCAGATGTTATTGCCCTCAAACTGTACCACCTGTGTTCAATTGTTTCAATGATCCCTTGCCTTCCTAACCCCCACCCCCAGCTCCCCTTACCCTATGGCTTAATTGTGCCACACCCTACGGCCTTCATAGTGTTTTCTTTTGACTTCCTCATCCAAAATTTTCACTACAGATGACAGTGGACCCCCCCCCTTCCTTTTTTAAAAAAGAAAACAGGGGGAGATGTAGGGCCATGAAAGGGGTCTTGGTTTTGGTTGAAGCACTGGCTGGAAAGCCCAGAGACCCAATAGGTGTCCATTGCCTGTAAGGGACAGGCATCTGTTCCACCATGCTCCCAGAATCCAGGCTCCTAACACGTGGTGTGGAACTCCATTGACCTGCACTGTTCAGTCACGTTCAGGGCAATGCAGACCCGCCCAAAGAGCACAGGTAGAGGGTGTGACTACAGGCCTCAGGCCCTAGAGAGATTTACATAGTAATGAGATGCCTGCTGGCCAGAGGGCAGAATCACTTAAGCATTCTTCCCCAGCCCCTCCCCCCTCTCTCCCTCTCTATTTAACTCAGGTTTGCCCTGAGTTTCACAGGGGTGCATATCCAGATTCAACCATCATCTGTCACACCAATAAAGTCGTTTTGGAAACCCCCCTAAATAAATAAATAAATAAATAAATAAATAAATAAATAAATAAATAAAGTTATATGAAAACATAGAAAAAAATCTATACATTAATATGGAATTTGAAAAACAAACAAAATTCAAGATTGAGATCTTGCTAGATCCTGATTCAAACAGACTAAAAATGCAAGAAGATGGGGAGATTTTGAATATCGACACTGACTGGTATTTAATGTTTAAAAATGCTTTAGCTATCTAAAACATACCTCATCCTAGAGACACTTGGGTCTCTAAACTATTCAGATGCAAGAATATTTCACTTCAATGGGACCCAAGCCAGCACATGTGAGTGAGCGAATGAGCGAGTGAACGAGTGAGCGAGCAAGGCAGGCAGGGATACAGTCAGTGAGGACGGAGCACAGGATGGCTGCTGAAGCTGGGGGATGAGAGCACATGTTTCACCACGCTGCCACTGCTTTCTTTACATTTTGTATATTTATGAGGATTTTCATAATAAAATACTTTTTTAAAAAATGAGTTTTGTTTTAATGTTATTATCCTACAAAACATAAATAAAACCTTCTTTTATAAAGACTTCCAGAAAAAAAAAAAAAGAACTTTCTGATGGACCATTAACTAGAAGTACATTAATTAAAAACCTGTTAAGTTACCTAAAAACGAACAAAAAATATAATTTTTACTCCTTTTTTTTTTTTTAAGGGGAAAAAAACCCAGGGTCAAATGTAGCCCAGGCTGGCCTCAAACTCAGTATGTAGCAGAGGATGACCCTCCAGATCTTCCTGCCTCTACATCCCAAGTGCTCAGTGTGGTCTACCACAGCTGGCCTCAGTTTTCCTTAAAATTTGTCTACATCTACTTATCCAGTCATGTGTTGCGTGCATGTGAGAGAGTGTGCCTTGGAGGTCAGAGGATAACTTATGGGAGTCAATTCTTTTATCATTTTGGTCCCAGGGATCAAACCTTGGTACCAATCTTTGCAGCAAGCCCCTTTACCCAATGAGCCATCTCACCAGCCCCACCCCCCATTTACTGAAGATATAACAGCAATGTTAACATTGGCAAGCTTAACTTTTGCTCATGTGTATGCACGTAAGGAGTGCTTGCATGCATGCTCACACATGCATAAGTACATACGTGAGGGAACACATGCTTTGGCAGGCACATGCATGTAGTCTTCTTCGAACATTCTCCACCATAATCACGGAGGCAAGGGCTCTCAGTTGAACCTACAGTCCTCTGATACCACTGGTCTGGCTAGACAGCTTGCTCCAGGGGTCTTGTCCCCACCCTCCAAGCGTAGCAATTATAGGAGGGACAACATGCCCATCGGTGTTTACACTGGTTCCAGGGATCTGAACTCAGGCCTAGTTTGCTTGGCAAGTTCTTTAACCACTGAGCCACCTCCTCATCCTGGTCAAGGTCAATCCTTAACTGAACTTAGCCATGAAGTGTTTTTATACTTCTTCCAAAAACAAAGGGACCCTTTTCTTTTTATTCTTACTCATATTTCCCAACAGCTCTCACTCTGAAGGACTTTCAATTGATCATGAAATATCCTGAGACTAATGAAAACTAACCTGGAAGAATTACATATTGCACAGAAAAAAAGTTCAATATTTTTACTACCTCTGAGAATTTCATGCAGTGAATGATATTCACCGCCCTCCCCCCACCCTCTGCCAACTTGTCTCAGGTCCATGCTCTAGCATTCACCCCCTCTGTTAACTTGTCCCAGATCCATGTTCCAGTCTTGCTTTCTTACTAACGCATCTTCAAGTTTTCTTTTTTGTTTTTTCAAGACAAGCTTTCTCTGTGTAGCTGTGGCTATCTCAGAACTTGTTCTGTAGAGAGCAGCTGGCTTTGAACTCAGAGATCCTCCTGCCTCTGCCTCCAGAGTGCTGGGATTAAAGGTGAACCCATGGAATCCAATTTGTGTTGCCCAACTATTCTAGAGAGAGGGGCCTGCCTTGAGTGTGATTGTGATTGCCTACCAGAGGCCACTCCATTTAAAAAAGCAAAACAAAACATACATCCAAGTGACAGTATACAAACTGGGTAGGTTATATTTAGAAGTGTGTGTGTGTGTGTGTGTGTGTGTGTGTGTGTGTACAACAATGATAAAAGCGGTCATGTATTTGAAATTGGAAGATTACATAGGATTTAAAGGGAAGAAACGGGAAAATGATATAATCGTAAACTCAAAAACAAAACAAATCATAAAAAAATAAATTAGACTCGCTCCTCCACACAAAAGTGCACAGATAACCCACGTGAACTGTGGGGAGCACGCATCAGTTAGGAGGGAAGAAGAGCTTCTTCCGTAGTGTGAAGGTGGGCTGTGGCATCTGCTTCCCCTTGTTCCTCCTGTCGTCTTTAGTGCTCACATCATAGTTCACGCCAGTCAGGATGCTGAGAATATCGTCGCCTCTGAAAAACAAAGCAGCATAAAGCACCTGTGGGGTAAGGCAGTGAGTGCCCACCGTCTCACTGGCTGTGCTGGAGGTAGGTTCTCCAGTTCTGTCTCTCAGAGAGAGCATCAGGGATTTGAAGTTGAAAGTCACTGAATCAAGATCTCTCAGAGCTGTTTTGTGAACTCAGTTTTCCCAGAGAACTCAGTGAACTCAGTTTTACCTTTTGTGTACTTGGAATCTCTGCTGGTTACACGAAAACCCAGAATTCCTATCAGACTTGCCTTCCTTTCCTTTTTTTTTTTTTTTTTTTTTTTTTTTGTTTTTGTTTTTGTTTTTCTTTGTTGTTGTTTTTTTGTTTTGTTTTGTTTTGTTTTTGTTTTTCGAGACAGGGTTTCTCTGTGTAGCCCTGGCTGTCCTGGAACTCACTCTGCAGACCACGCTAGCCTCGAACTCAGAAATCCGCCTGCCTCTGCCTCCCAAGTGCGCTACAACCGCCCAGCCCTTTCTTCTTAATCTGTATGTTCCTCATGTTTCCCATGCTGCCATTTGGACCTCACAAATGCCACTCCCTCTCCCCCAGCCCCTCTCCCCCAGTACCCTCGGCCTAAATCAGCAATGCTCCTCCAGGATCATCTACAGAGTTCCACCAAAATGCAGGCAAGTAAAGGCCAGGCGTTTCTGTCACTCCCTCCCCGTCTCTGACGCCAGCTGTCTGAGCAGTCTGGTGGAACAGCCCCTTCATCTCTGCATAGCTGACACAGATCCTGTAGGACTCAGGGTCTGCGCTACCAAATGAAAGTACTGCAATGGCGTTACGGTCTACTCTCCACGTACCACGGGAAATTCTCACTCTTCACACACTCAAAACAATAAGACAAAGACGTAAAATGGGTCCTGTGGAAGAACTCCTCATTGTTCAGCTATCAGCTGGGTGTATGTGGGGGGAACCTGAAATATAGAGCCCTAATTTAACTGACGATGAACCACATGCCACACTTGTGGCTTCTTAGCAGGTCAAATTAGTAGAAACATAGAGGTCCCTGCTCTTCAGTACTGTTGCAGTCTGCTAAGATCCAAGGCTAGATAGCAATTAGAGGATTTCTTTCCTAATTTTAAAAGTTACGTTTACTTATTCACGTGGGCACGTGACATGGTCATAGACAATTTGAAGGAGTTGGTCTTCTCCACCGTATACGTCCTTGGGGCTCTAACTCCTGTTATCAGACTTGGAAGCCTTTACCCAGTGAGCCATCTTGCCAGCCCTAAAATAGGAATTCTGACAAAGGTGAGGTACATTAAACATAGCGGACTGCTTCCATCTGGGAAGACTCCCCAAAGGGGTTGAGTTGCCTCAGTCAGTTACTACTCAAAGACAGAGCTGGACTGTGCAGCATTAGCAACCTCTCTGGCTCTCTGGTGCCCTGGTTGCTGAATAATGGAAACTCCTCAGTAAACACACTCATTTTCCCATCTATAAACTAAGAAGAGCAATACGTGCCATCTCTCCTACTTTGTAATTGACCTGAGAAATAGAACTATGTGAGTTACAGCTAGAGATTCAGAGATGAAACATACCAATGGCTACCTCTCTGCTTAGTATATATTATCTTGGCCATAAAGCACTTCTAATGGGCTCTAACTATAGCAATGAGTAAAGTAGCATAACCCCGAGAAGGACCCAGTAGGCCAAACTTACTGAGGACATCTTTCCCTCAGGCTCTGGCAAAGTGACTGGATATACCAGGTTCCCTGCATGGGATCTCGGTAGGAAACACAGTTTTTCACGGTAGCCATCCCCAGCAGAAAGTCTGCCTCATCCGGAATATAGTTCTTGTGAGATGATGAATCCAATTCTAAAATGTTGTGCTTCTGTTCTAAGCCTGTCTCATCAGGCACTGCTTTCTGGAAGTTATTTCCTTGACAAGCCTGGATAAAAAAGATTTTGGGTTTTCCAGCCAGGGAAGGGCACTTTGAACCAGTGAAATAAGACGTCAGCTCATAGATGCAGGCTTCCTTCCCATCCGTTCCATAGATGATGCCCTTGTCTCCGTGGGATAGGATACAGCAGATGAAGCAGTCTTTGTTCTTGTGGTCTATTCTTTGGTAGGATTTTAGAACCTCATGGATTTCATTCGCTGTGCAGTCATTGTAAGACACGACTTCAAAATGAAGATCCGTAAAGGTCTTACTCAGAGCCTCTGGAAAGTAAGATAGGAAAACATGAATTACAATAGCTCCCAGAACACAGCCAAGAGATAGATAAAACCCTGCAGTCAAGAACGAGAACCTGAGCGGGCCTTCTGCATTACCTACCGGCCCCCGACAGGCTCCTTGTGATTATTGCTGCCTTCTGAAAGCGCTGTGTACAAGCTGTAATTTTGCTGAGTTCTTACACTGTGAGGAAAGAGCTATCATCAACTTCATGTGGAAAAACAAAAAACTCAGGATAACCAAAACAATCCTAAACAATAAAAGAACTTCTGGAGGAATCATCATCTCTGACCGCAAGCTGTACTCCAGAGCAATAGTAATAAAAATCACATAATATTGGTATAAAAACAGACAGATTGAACAATGTCATTGAATTGAAGACCCAGAAATAAAGCCACATATTTACAGACACTTGATTTTGGACAAAGAAGCCAAAACCATACAATGGAAAAAAGAAAGCACCTTCTATAAATGGTGCCTGCCTAACTGGATATCTGCATGTAGAAAAATGCAAATAGATCCTAATTTATCAGCCTGCACAAAACTCAAGTCCAAGTAGATTAAAGACC
>JANHMN010000001.1:140601112-140618612 GCA_030674055.1 Rhabdomys pumilio | reverse complement strand
TGGTGTGGCCTTGTTGGAGGAAGTGTGTCACTGTGGAGGTAGGCCTTGAGATCTCATATATGCCCAAGTCATGTCCAGTGGCACAGTCTCCTTGCTGCCTTAGGATCGAGATATAGAACTCTCAGCTCCATATCCAGCACCATGTCTGCCTGCACTGCCATGTCTCACCATGGCAATAATGGACTGAACCTCTGAAACTGTAAGCCAGCCTCGGTTAAGTGTTTTCTTTTATAAGAATTGCTGTGGTCATGGTGTCTGTTCACAGTAATAGAACCCTAACTGAGACACACTGTCTCAAACAACAAAACACTGAAAGAACCCTTCTGTCTGTTCTATCTAGTTTCCTAGGTAAGAAAATAGAGGACTGGATGAATTCCCTTCTGGGATGAGATTGGCAACTTGGCTTGAGCATATCAGGATGAGGCAGGCACACAATGGAGGAACTCAGGTGTGTGTGAACCTGAGGGGCCTCTCACAAGGCAGAGAAACTTGAAGAAACTTGATTAAGAATGTTCTGGAAAAAAGTCAGGTGTTGATTCTAACACTAAGACAGAAGCAGGTAGATTTCGGTGATTTCAAGGCAAGCCTGGTCTAAATAGAGAGTTCCAAATAACCAGGACTATGTAGAAAGACCCTGTCTCAACAAAACAAAACAAAACAAAACAAAACAAAACAAAACAAAACAAAACAAAACAAAACAAAACAGAACAAAGAATGTTCAGGAAAATAATTTGAGTCTAGCTCCCCAAAATTCTCTTCAAAAGCAAAGGCCAGAGCAGAGTTAAGACTCTCTTACAGAGCGACTGTGCGTTCACTTCAAATGGGGCTTTCAGAGCGCTGCAGAGGTGACAAGAGGCCACTGAACTTTCATCTTAACCAGGATGTGGCAGAAGGTTGTAGGAAGAAGGCAAGAGGAAATCGGAAATCAAGCACCTCAGAATCTAAGGAGTGTGTCTGTATGCATTACCATCCAAGACCGAAACCGACAACTCTTCCCTTCCCTCAAGGCTCATTCTTCTCTCTGAGTTGAAAAAGAAAAACTTGATCAGAATCGGCTGTTTCTCCGAGGGCTTTGCCGACCCCCAGCTCTTGTCCAGCTACCTGAGCTTGAGCTTTCGTAATCCTCAATCTTCCCCAGCAGGCTCCTGTTGACCTGGCCACAGAGTGATTTTAGGAGTTCCAAGTTACTTTCCGCCAGGAGGATCCTCTTCTCCATCTCTACGAAAATATCAAGCAGGCTCTGGGGAGAGAGCAGAAACGAGAACGGTTTGAGTGCATGGGATTAGGGGCTTCGCACAGTCTCCACTTCTTCCAAACTAAGGGCCCTGCCATATTTCCCAAGTGGATCCCCCTCCCACCTCCAAGTGCATGCTGATCTCTCACAGTTGACAGTAATCAGGAAGGCCTAAAAGTATTTTAAAAGATGGAAAGACCAAGAAACCATGTCAGGTGTCACCCAGTCCCCAGACCTTACTCTCAAACAGTATGAGTATGCCTCCATCTATGGACCAGCCTGAGGAATGTGGATGGGACAGTCCTGGAGACTGCATTATACCCCGGTATTGCCCCTGGTACCTTAGCTACCTCTAAACCTCAGTTAATACACAGAGTCATATGCACCAAACACACGGAGAGATGCCACACACACTTGTGTTCACGTGTACCCTAAACAAATGCACAGAGATATATTTGGACAAAGCATACATCAAATTTAGACCATATACCACACAGCACACAAAGACACACTGATTCACAGAGAGAAGCGCGCACACACAGGTATCACACACATATAGACTCAGACCAACAGAGAAGCCACACAGAGGTACACACACTCAGGCACCTACATCACACATAGACATAAGAAACACCCACAATATACACAACATGTAGACATAGACACATCATACAACCTACTTGTAAAGACACACAGTGCACACTGGGATGGGGGGTGGGAGGGGACAACAAACAAACAAACATGATGTGTTTCAAGCACAGCAGGAGTGGGGAAATGTGACCCTGGGTCACCTCTTCTCCCAGCCCTGCTGGGTGGGTCTCATGTGCTGTTGGGCTATACCACTTGCTCTCTCAGGCTCCTGGCTCTGCCCTGTGGCTAAGCAGTAACACTTCACTGGGCAGAGGCACTACAGCTATACCTACTGTCCCGGCTAACTACTTTCTTCCAGTGAGAACACCAGGGCTGAGAGAGCTCAGCGGGCAGAGTGCTTGCCTACCGTGAAGAAAGCGCTGAGTTTCACATCCTGGAACCACAGTAACCAGGAGGCGTGGCACATGTCAGTAATTTCAACACCCAGGAGGTGAAGGCAGGAAGACCAGAAGTTTAAGGTCAACCTCGGCTAGTAGGATGGTTTATAAACAGTTGGCCCAGGGTGTGGCACTGTTGGGAGGTGTGGCCTTGTTGGAGTAGGTGTGGCCTTGTGGGTGTGGGCTTTAATACCCTCATCCTAGCTGCCTGGGAGCCAGTATTCTGCTAGCAACCTTCAGATGGAGATGTAGAACTCTCAGCTCCTCCTGTACCATGCCCGCCTGGATGCTGCCATGTTCCCACCTTGATGATAATGGATTGAACCTCTGAACCTGTAAGTCAGCGCCAATTAAATGTCCTTATAAGAGTTACCTTGGTCATGGTGTCTTCACAGCAGTTAAACCCTAACTAAGACAACTAAATAGCAAGTTTGGATTTAGCCTGGGCTACATGATACCATGTCTCAAAACAACGACAACACAACCTTGAATACAGTTTATGGCTAGCAGTGCTCTTTGGTCTCAGAAACCCCAGAGGTAACCCATCTTCAGGAGACTAGGTCTTACCAAGCGATTTTCCTGCTTACATTTGGGGATAAAAGGGTTCAACAAGAACTTAAAAGATCTCAATTCCGACTCACTCACTTCTTCTGAGAGCTTAAAGAGCATGACCCTGTGGCAGGAAACAGAGACACTTTAGAAACACATTCTAGATCATTTTCCACCACTACACAGTTACAGCAGGCCTCACTCCCAGGGCCTCCTTAAAACAGCCACTATTCCTGACTGGTGAGCCCGAGGAGGAGGCTGCAGGAGGGATGGAAGTCTATAGAGACAGGTCCAACCCACCCACCCGAGCCAAGTGCCACCACCACCTTTGTATTGCAACTGACTTTTACTAAAGGAATCTTGCTGTTCCTATGTGGATAAAAAAATCAAGATCCAGATGTAAGGATTTGGTGAAATTATATTCTCCATAGTGTACATCAGAGCTGACTCCTTTCTAACCACTGGTCGGTGTTCTCTCAGCAATTTCCTTCAGGAGGAAGGCTGAATATTTGGTTCTAGAATAAAAGGGACTCTGAACACACACACACACACACACACACACACACACACACACACACACACCCCTCCTTTCACTCTCACCAACACCAAAGGCTCTCAACACAACCAGCTGCCCTGTGCTCTCCCCGCCATACACTCCCTTTGTCTCATTGCCTGCATCCACTGCCCACCTGCAATCATGCTCTGTTGCCAGGGTGTCCTCAGGGCTCTGTTCCCTTGCTGAACCTTCATTTCCTCCCCTCCCCCAGAAAGAACACTCATATGGCAACAGTCTGTTTATAAACTACACAAGTCCCCTAACAGCCTGGCCCATGCCTTTTTCACTTTCATTAACCTGAGATTTGTGAGGTGTACTGTTTGAGTGCAAGGGCCGCAGACTATAAACATATCTTACAGGCAGGGCAAAATTTTGTGGGTGGGCTGGCGTCTCTATCCCTCCATCAGAAGTCCTTCCTGGCTACAGGAGGTGGCCATTTCCAGATGTATTTGTTCATGGTTAGGGTCCCACTGCTTCCCACAATGATAGCCCTTCCCACCTGCTTGTATATGCATATGGGACCCTTCCTTGTGTATGCATACGGAACCCATCTGTGGCTTTAAGTATGAGTCACCAAAATATGAGTCACCGATGTGTGAATCTGCTTTCTTATTAATCCAGGCCTGCAGTCTCGGTTTTCAAGTTCCTGAGAATTCACCCTGAGGCGTGGGTAACGCAAAGTGTTTCTGGCTTATTTCAAGAGGCAAGAAAATACCCCTAAAAGTGAGCACACCTCTAGACTTCTCCATTCCCCTCCCCTTGCCCATCCCAGGGGCAGTCTGAGTGGTTCCTTTCCCAGATGTAGACAGAGACTCTCTTAGAAGTCACCATCACCCACAATCCTGTCTGTTACAATTTGTTAAATCAGATACAAGAACATGTATAAGTGTGTGACTACTTACAAAGTTACTAAGTTTACTTGAGGAAAGAGCAACAATGCTTTGCTGTTTTTTTCCCCAGGAGTCCAGTCCTTAGCTGGTGGAAGTGGCTACCACATAGCCTGCTGGAATCCTGGTTTATTCTCCTTAGTGTCCCCAGATTCACTATTTTAAACCTAAGGTGTTTTAACTTTCTTTAACAAGGGTTTCTTTATCTGAAACCCTGCTTGCAGACAGGAGCCTAGCATAACTGTCTTCTGAGACGCTTCATCCAGCAACTGATGGAAACAAATTTAGAAACCCATAGCCAAAAGCATCAGGCAGAGCTCGGGGGCTAGTGGAAGAGTAGGGGAAAGGACTGAGGGAGCCTGAGGGGCCAAGGAGACCATAAGAAGATCTATAGAGTCAACTAACCTGCATCCATGGGGCTCACAGAGACTGAACCACCAACCAGAAAGCATATGGGGCTGGACCTAGGCCCCCCGCACATATGTAGCACATGTGCAGCTTGGTCCTCATGTGGGTAGGTTGTGCCAGGGCAGGGTGTGGGGTCGGGGAGAGAGAAGGACAGTGGGAGGGTGGGACTGGGAGGAGAAGAGGAAGGGGAGGCTTTGATCAAGGTGTAAAATGAATAAAGATAAATAAATAATGAAAAAGCAAAAAACAAAACCAACCAACCAAACACAGCTCTGATGGCTCTTCCAAGCACACAGGCTCAATTCCCAACACCCACACGGCAGCTCACAACCGCCTGTAACTCCGTGTCCAGGTGATTAAACGACCTCTTCTGGCCTCTGCAGGAAGCCTTCATGCGAATGCTGTACAGACACACATGCTAGCAAAATACCCATGTCATAAAATAAAAACCAAAAAATATTTTTTAGAATATCATTATCAGCATACCAGAAGGTAAAATGTTTCACTTTGCAAAATGAAAAATTAAAATTGCACATTGTGGTGGTTTCAATGAACAGTGTCCTTCATAGGCTTATGTATCTGAACACTTGGTCCCCGGGCTGTCTGGAGAGGTTCTGGAGCTTTTCCATGCAGAGCCTTGCAGGAGGAAGTGCATCACCAGGGACAGACTTTGAGAGGTTTGGCCTCACCCGACTTGGGGTTCACACTTTCTGTTTCCTGTGTGCACGGCAGACGTGAATTCTCAACTTCCTGCTCCTGCCACCATGCCTGCTTGTTGCCATGTTATCTCTGTCATTATTAGCCCTCCGGAACTGTAACCCAACATAAACTCTTCTATAAATTGGTTTTGGTCATGGTATCTGACCACAGCAACAGCAAAGTAACTACGACACACAGATCTCTCAGCCTCCTGCAGCCAAATCCCTTTTCCTCCCCATAAGTCCCTTTCTGTACCATGCTCTATGAAAGATACATTTTTTTTTATAGCTTCAGCACTTTTCTCTGAATTATATACTTAGCCCCTAAATGTCTTCATTTAGCCCGGAGTCTCACAAGTCACTTCACACATACCACAGAGGCATGTCCCTTTAGCACACACTTCCCAGGCCCCCCCACCACAGCCCTTCTACCCACCTGTAGGCAGAAACCTGGGCTTTGTGTAGAACCTGCAGCTCCCTCACCATCTCCTCTTGGCTGCTGTTTAAGATGTTGCTCAGCAGGTCCCACCGATTGATGAGGAAAAGCAGCTCCTTCAAGAAAAACAGATTGCCTTCCTCCAGCATCCCCTTCTCCTGCAGACTCTGAAATAGCACCAGGACATCATCGATGGACTCCTGCTTCTTCTGTGGGATGTGGTCCAAGCACAGGAACTTGAGGGCAGCCAGTTCTTCACTGCCCAGTTGTTCAGCAATACAGTAAAGACAGCTGTTGAAATCCATTCTTACCAAGGCGTAGGAGAGCCGTAACCTGGGTCAACACAAGATTCTAATGATCAAGTGAGAAAGTTGAGTGTCAGCTACCAGTTTGTTTCCTGTCAAAAGCTAACTGCATCTACCATATTCCAGACATTTTAGAGGAAAGAAACGGAGAACAACAGGAAACAAAACAGGAAGTTCCTGCTTCTCAGAAGCTTTTGTTTAGGAAAGCAAATATACAGCCACTGGTCAGACAGTCACCTCCTGGGTGCCCTAATAGTCTTGGAAATAAGAATTCCTGTGGGCAAAAGAAATTTGGGGAGGAGGCAAGAAAAGCAGTTCTTAAAGGAAAAGTGCATGCAAAATGTGGAGACAAATTGGACAGACACCAGAGTTCAGTAGAGCAACCCCCAAGGGGCTAGACTGGATTGTTGGTGACTCTGCAGGAAGTCATGGCTGGAATATGGATGGAAACCTGGCTATATCACTGGCCACTCTGCCTTGGGAAGCTGCTGCCTCATATAAGTGGCTTTGTGTGGAAAATGAGGGGTAGAAAAGGCTACCTTTCTCCTGAAGCTGTGAATCTGAGGTAACATCAAATAATGCTCAGCTACTAACAAACACCAAAACCACACCAACCTCCAAGAAAGAGAAAGCCCTGGTCATGGGGCCTATCTCAGTTTGTTGCTATTGCTATGGCAAAACCATCATGACCAAAAGCAACTTGGAGAGGAAAACGTTCATTTACTCTTACAGCCCCATCTCCCAAGGAAGTCAGGGCAGGAACCTGGAGACAGAAACAGATGCAGAGAATGGAGGAGTGCTGCTTACTGGCTCGTTCCTCACGGCTTGCTCCTCCTGCCTTCCTGTGGCACCGAAGACCATCAGTGGCACCACCCACAGTGAGCAGGGCCTTCCACATCAATCATGATGGAGAAAATGTACCACAAACATGCCCACTAGAGGCTTCGAAGATCCATAAAAAACACCATGTTAACAACAAAGGTTTGAAGAAAGAATTCTCTATCACTTGACAACAAGCCAAGGAAATTGTGAGGAATGCCCTACTTGCACATTATATAACCAAACTCCATTGCCTACAGGAAGTAACCCTAAGGATACCTAAAGAAATGAAATTTGACAAATGGAGGTGTTCATTTTACAGAGTTTGGTAAACTAAGATATATATATCATACAATAGACACATATTCAGGATTTCAACGGACAACTGCTTTAGCTTCAGAAAAGGCAGATTCTGCAATCACACATTTGTTAAACGCTATGGCCATTATGGTAATACTCATACATATTAAAATAGACAATGGTCTGACATCTGTGTCTAATAAGATAAAGAAAGTTTTAAACATATTATAATATAAAACATGTTTCAGGCATATCACAGAATCCTACAGGACAAGCAACTGTGGAAAGATCTAATTGTACTCTAAAAGAGATGCTTACCAGACAAAAGCGGGTAACAAGAACTCTCAGAAATAGAGAACATAGTGTTTTATTAACCTTAAAAATTTTAAATGCTAATGAACAAAAAACTATGGCTGCAAAAGATATTAGATTGTGGGAAAAAACTGCTGTACTGGACCAGCTTATTTATTTTAAAGATGTTCTAACATCAAAATAAAAACAAGAAATGTAATACTCTGCGGGAGAGGTTATGCCTATATTTCTACAGGAAAAGAAAAGCTATGGGTTCTTTCCAAGTTGATAAAAATCAGACATGACAAAGGGAGACCCCCTAAAGACCTTGGCTACAGACAAGAAGGAGATTGACAGGATCAACGAGATAGGTAATATATATATATATATATATATATATATATATATATATATATATATATATGTCTCTGTACACAGACAGCTCTGGGATCTACTGAGACTTAACTGTCTATATACAGTCAATAACACTTATTGGGAACAAAATCCTCATGACTTTTTATTAGATACCATCCTTTAAGATGACAGGAATGGAAATTTATATTGTAGTTTGATTATGTGATCAAAATAACCTCTAAAGAAAAGCAGTTGTCTTTCTTTATTGATCTGCCTTAATTGATCTGTGATCTTAATTGATTGTGTGCCTACACGTTCCATACGAATGTGTTTACAGAACTATGTGTTGCGTGTAAGGGTTTGTATATTGCAGAATGGTAGAGGAGAGAGACAGCCCTGACAAGATCCACACTTTGGGATGCTGAGATTCTGGGACCTTCCATTCCAGCTCCTTGCTTGATTCTACCTCAATTACATTGAAGCTGTTTCTCTAAAGACTTAATTCCAGGACATTTCCAGAACAGCGAGTTCACCCATCCAGCCTTTCAGACTGTTACAGTCCTGAATTCACCTAAGCCATGAACTTTCTCAGCACATAGAGACTGGGAGGCAAATGATGCCAGCTAGCTCTCCTTTGACAAAACCAATTTTCCTATTCCCCTTTGGACCCCCAGAAGGGAAATCTTTGCTCCAATTTGGCTAGAAGCAAACAAAAGAAGATGATTGCCCCAGTTTTTTAGGTTGGAGTGGATGGCTCTGGCTATTTTGTAAATTATACATATATTGTCATTTTAAGGGATAACTTACAAATGTTGTGACTTTGGATAGGGAGTAAACTAGAGAGTTTAGACTCAGGTATTTCTACCTTTCCTTTCCTCTATCCTTCCTTCTGAGGTAAAGAAGAGGGAGATGGAAAGAAAAACGGGGGACATAATAATATTATAGAAATTATAGAAATAGACAAATAGAGCTAGGATATTAAATTTACTCTTAAAGCATTATATAGCTATAATCTTAAATTGGTAGAAACCTTTATATTTGATACAAAATTGAAGTTTTAATTTCTTACATTGGTACAGAATGTATACACACACACAGGTTTAAGGTTTTCATTAGTATAAAATTCATATATTGATACAAATTTTAAATTAATATTGTTGCTTTTAGATAAGCATTGTGCCTATGCAACTCATTAAAAATGCAAAGTCTTAGACCCAGTTCTTTTAATAGCTGCTGCTACAAACCGTTTGGGATGATTAAGTAATGTAAGTTAACAGTCACACAGTGAAACTCATGATTATATTAGATTCTAATTTAGTTAATTACAAGTGTTTCCAAGCGTATTCAAATAGTGAATAGCTAAGCATAATGAATGTTTGACAATTCAGTTACTCTATATATTTAGATAGTTTTCAAAAGTGTCAGAGATCCACAGACTAGGACTGTCTTAGGGTTTTACTGCTATGAACAGACATCATGACCAAGGCAACTCTTAGAAGGACAATATTAAATTGGGGCTGGCTTACAGGTTCAGAGGTTCAGTCCATTATCACCAAGGTGGGAGTATGGTAGCATCCAGGCAGGCATGGTGCAGGCAGAGCTGAGAGTTCTTCATCTTCATCTGAAGGCTGCTAGGAGAATACTGACTTCCAGGCAGCTAGGAAGAGGGTCTTAAAAGCCCACACCCACAATGGCACACCTATTCCAACAGGGCTACACCTTCTAATAGTGCCACTCCCCAGGCCAAGCATATTCAAATCATGACATTTCACTCTCTGGCCCCCATAGGCTTGTTCAAACACATAAGTCTATGGGGGCCATACCTAAATATAGCATAATGAAAAATACATTTAGTCCAACTTCAAAATTCCCCATAGTCTATAGCAGTCTCAACAATGTTAAAAGTCCAAAGTTCAAGGTCTCTTCTGAGATCCATCCAATCACTTAACTGTAATCCCCAAAGCAAGACAGGAAATCAGCTGGACAACTCCAAACTGCATCTCCATGTTTGATGTCAAAGTAGTCTTCAGATCGCCAACTCATCTTTGTTGACTGCAACCAACTTCTTTCTCCTGGGCTAATTTCACTCCCTTGTTATCAACTTTCCTCAACAGATAGCCCACAGCTCCAGCATCTCAAATATCTTGTGGTCTCCAAGGCAACTTCAATGTTACAGCTTCTTGTTTCAATGTCTAGGATCCACACATGATCTTCTGGGCTCCTCCAAAGGGCTGGTGTCACTTCTCCAGCTCTGTCCTCTGTAGCACTCTAAGCTCAGGTTGATCCATTCCACTGCTGCTGCTGTTCTTGGTGATCATCCCATGGTGGTGGCATCTCCAATACCTTACACTGGGGTCTTTCACTGCAACTAAGCTTCACCAATAGCCTCTCATAGGCTCTCTTCATGGTGCCAAGCCTCAAATCATTTACATGACCTCTTCAGTCCTGAACTGTCAACTGCAACTATGGTTGCACCTTCACCAATGGCTTTCCTTGGTCTCTCACAGTGGCAAGCCTCAGTTGCTCTTCATGACCCCTTCATGCCTTCAAAACCAGTACCACCTGGGTGACTCTTACACATTACCAAGTACAGTTGCAGCACGAGGTACAACCTTGGCTATCTCTGGAACATGGCTTCTTTGTGCTCTCAGAAAACACTTCCCAGAAGATTTCACCTCAGTGATGCTGGTCTCTTCTTAATCACCACTAATTTCTTAGCCCCAGCTAACCAGCATCAATTGTCCCAGTAGTCTCCTCCTCCTCTTGACTATAAAGCCAGATACAAATGATCAAAGCTGCTGAGTTCTGCTGCTTCCTGGGCCTGGAACTTGAGCCCCTTGTTCTATTACATTATTACCAGCTTTCTGCTTTCCAATTCCTTCACTGCCTAAGCTTAGCTGTCCTGGAACTTGTTCTGTAGACTGACTTTGAACTCAGAGATTTACATGCCTGTCTTGTAGGATTAAAGGTGTATGCCACCATGCCTGGACTTAAACTTTTCGACACCTAGAACTTGTCTTGTCCCAGGCCAGCCTTGAACTCAGAGATTTTCCTGGCTTTATCTCCTGGGATTAAAAGTGTGTACCACCGTGCCTGGATCTAAACTTAGCTGGGTAAGATCTTGCCCCAAAGTCCCACTCCCTTAATCTGCTATCTCCTAGAACACAGGATTAGGCTCCATTTTACTTCCTGGTGCCCCTTTAATAATCAAACCATATATTTTATAGTTTTCCTTTCTCAGATTGCTATGCTTGTTTAAAATGCTCTTCATGAGATTTAACTAGACAACAAAGTCTATGATGGACATTTCTGAGACTTCCTTTGTCAATGCAATTAATCTGAGTCTCTTCACCTTAGCCTCAAGCAGACTCTTCAGACAAAGCCACATTTTTTTTTTCACCAAAATACCACAAAAACAGTCTCTATGCCACATACTGAAATTCTTCCCTGAAACCTCTTGGGCCAGGTCTGCACAGTTCAAATTACTATCAGCAACAAAGTCTTCCTACTAGGATGGCCCATTAAGCCCCATTTAAAGCATTCCACCACATTCCATATCCAAAGTCCCAAAATCCACTTTCTTCCAAACAAAAGCATGGTCAGGCCTATCACTGCAATACCCCACTCCCAGTACCAACTTCTCTCTTAGTTAGGGTTTTACTGCTGTGAACAGACACCATGACCAAAGCAACTCTCATAAGGACAACACTGAATTGGGGCTGGCTTACAGATTCAGAGGTTCAGTCCATAATCATCAAAGCAAGAACATGACAGCATGTAGGCAGGCATGGTGCAGAAGGAGCTGAGAGTTCTATATCTTCAGTTCTTCTGAAGGCTGCTAGCAGAATACTGGCTTCTAGGCAGTTAGGACAAGGGTATTAAAGCCCATACCCACAAGGGCACACCTACTCCAACAGGGCCACAACTTCTAATAGTGCTAACTCAATTAAGCATACTCAAACACGAAAATGGCATTTAATATTATTTTGTCATCAAAGATCATTTGATTATGAGACAGGTGTGTTCCCACTCCATTTCTAGGAAGACATTGAGCATCATCACCTCAAGCAGAGTTGCTTTGAGAAGTGCCCTAATTCATCTGCAGACAAAAGTACTGTCCAGAAAAGGACAGATGTGAGGATAGTCAACTGCTAAGCTCTGCCAAGACAAAATATGCTAGTCCTTCAAAGTTCCTCCTCCATTTAAGGTCTGTCAGATGGTTCTGACACTCCCAGAAGGCTAAAGACAGATGTTCCAACATTATAAGAAGTTAGGGGACTGTCCAGGCAGTCAGGTGTCTCCACAAATTATATAGTTTTGGAAGCTATGTCTTTTTGCCTCCTACATATTCAGGTAATATTAAATTCCTTCTCAGATCTCTGATAGGATTGAAGACTAGTTATACTCTCATAATCAGACTTAAGTGGTTTAACATTAAGAAAGATGATCTGGATTTGAAAGGATGGATTTCAGATGGAAATACAAGTTAAAATCAATATAATTTAGACAGAATTATGAACTCTTTAAGTTAGGATAGATGATAGAGTACTTTACCTAATTGACAAATATGATAGACTAGATGTTAAGTGTATATCATGCTTTATAATTTAAATAATTGTTATGGCTGTGCTCAATTTATATCTGAGAGAAAAGAACCTTTTTAACTGGACAAAAAGAGGGAAATGCTGTGGGTTGCACTGGTGCTGTTTTTATTCTGATGTTAATTTTGCTTTCCCAAGAGGGACTGCTCCCTGTTGAGCAGCTGATCACATATTCAAGTGATCTCCTGTGAATCTTTTCCCCATTTTAACTGGTCAGATAAAGGTTAGAGGCTGTGATTGGGCAGTGGAAGGAAAAGGTGGGACTGGAGGTCTTGGAGAGTTGTGGGGGGAGCAGGTAGGAAGGGGAGAAGAAAGGAGAGGAGAAAGGAAGAGGAGGAAATGAAGATGGAGCAGAATCATGTGGCCAGGAGAAACTACAAGTAACAAAGGGTCTCATATCGGAGAATAAGTTAGTATAGTGCAAGATCTGCCCAATCTAGGCATATAGCTTATAAATATAATAACCAGATTGTTAGTTTTTTAAATTCAGGCTTATTGGGGTTGCAAATCACTGCAACAGGGTTGGGTGTTTTTTTTTTGGTTCTGGTTTTTTTCTGTGTTTTCATTTTTTGAAACAGGTCTTTTAGGAGCGGTGATGGCACACACCGTTACTCCCAGCAGTCATGAGGCAGAGGCAGGTGGATCTCTGAGTTCAAGACTAGCCTGGTCTACAAAGTGAATTCCAGGGAAGCTAGGGCTATAATAGGAAGACTATAGAGAGAGAAAAAAAGAGGAGCAAGTCATAACAGTCACCAGAAATACAGGTCACAGTGACCAGAAGACCAAAGGCAAAACAGAAACCGAGGCCAAGTAACACACAAAGGCACATGTCTTAGAATTATACTCCTCAATGGAAACCCTAAAAGCCAGAAGGGCCTGGACAGATGTCTTGAAGATTCTGAAGAAATCACAGATGCTATCCCAGACTACTATACCCAACATGATTTCATTCTCCATAGATGGAAAAAACAAGATACTCCATGACAAAATCAAATTTAAAAATATTTATCCACACGTCCAGCCCTACAGAAAGTACTAGAAGGAAAGCTCCAACCCAAGAAGATTAACTATATCCATTAAAACATGAAATAAATAATCCCACACTAGCAAAACCGAGAGTAGGGACACACACACACACATCAACACTAACAACAACAAAATAACAGGAATTAATAATCATTGATCATTAACATTTCTCAATATCAATGGACTCAGTTTCCCAGTAAAAAGTCAGAGGCTAAGAGAATGGCTATGAAAATGGAATCCTTTCTTATGCAGCACAAAGGAAACACACCTCAGGAACAAGGAGACATTACCTCAGAGCAAAAGATGGAAAAAAAAGATTTTCTAAGCAAATGGACCCAGGAAGCAAGCTGTATACCTTCTGAAAAATCCAACAAGATAGAGCTCAAACCAAAATTAATCAAAAGAGATGGGGAAGGACACCATATTCATCAAAGGAAAAATCCTTACCATCTGTGCTCCAAAGGTAAGAGCACCCACATTCGTAAAAACAAAACAAACAAACAAACAAACAAACAAAAAAACATTAGTAAAGCTCAAGTCACACACTGAATCTCACACATGATTAGTGGGAGACTTCAATACTCCACTGTCACCAATGGGCAGGTCATCCAGACAAAAACTAAATAGAGAAGTAACGGAGCTAACAGAAGTTAGCAACCAAATGCACCTAACAGACATCTACACAACATTTCATCCAAACACAAAAGAATGTACCTTCTTCTCAGCACCTCATTGAACTTTCTCAAAACTGACCCATGCTCAGTCACAAAGCAAGTCTCAACAGATACAAGAAAACTGAAAGAACCCCCTCTATCCTATCAGACTACCACGGATGAAAGCTGGATATCACCAACAACAGAAACTATAGAAAGCCTCCAGATTCATGGAAACAGAACAACTCCCTACTGAATGACTTCAACGTCAGGCACAAAGAAAGAAATTAAAGACTTCCTAGAATTTAATGAAAATGAATGCACAACACACCCAAACTTATGGGACACGATGAAAATGGTGCTAAGAGGAAAGTTTATAGCACTAAGTGCCTTCATAAAGAAATTGGAGATCTCATACTAGCAACTTAGCAGCAAACCTGAAAGCTCTAGAATAAAAAAGCAGTAGACACACCCAGGAGAGGTAGACAGCAGGAAATAATCAAACTGGGGGCTGAAATTACTAAAATAGAAATGAGAATAATACAAAGCAATCAATGAGACAAACAGCTGGTTCTTTGAGAATCAACAAGATAGAGAACCTCTTATCTAAACTAACTAAAAAGAAGAGAGTGTATCCAAATGGACAAAATCAGAGACACTAAGGGAGAGTTAACAACAAACAGCAAGGAAATCCAAAAGATCATTCAGTCAGACTTCAAAACCCTGTTCTCACAAAACTGAAATATCTCAAAGAAATGGACAATTTTCTTGATAGATACCACTTTCCAAAGTCAAATCAATATCAAACAATTAAAAAAGACATATAGCCCCTAAGGAAATAGAAGCAGTTATTAAAAGTCTCCCAACCTAAAAACAAAACAAAACAAACAAACAAACAAAAAAACAGGACAAGAAGATTTTAGCACAGATTTCTACCAGACTTTCAAAGAAGAGCTAATGCCAATACTCAAGTTATTCCTCAAAACAAAAACAGAAGAAACATTGCCAAAATCATTTTATGAGACCACAGTCACCCTGATACTGAAACCACATAAAGATTCAACAAAAAAGAAAATTACAAATCAATTTTCTTCATAAACATTGACGCAAAAATAGTCAATAAAATACTCACAAGCCAAATCCAAGAATGCATCAATAAAATCATCTACCTGGATCAAGTAGGCGTCATCACAGAGATACAGGGATGATTCAACATATGAAAATCTGTCAATGTAATATACCACATAAAGAAACTGAAAGAGAAAACCCCACATGATCATCTCACTAGATGTGGAAAAAGCTTTTGGCAAAACTTCAACACCCATTCATGACAAAAGTCTTGGAGAGATCAGGGATACAATGGGACAGACCTAAGCATAGTAAAGGCAATTTACAGCAAGCATATAACCAACATCAAATTAAATGGAGAGAAACTCAAAGCAATTACACTAAAGTCAGGAACAAGGCAAGGCTGTCCACTCTCTCCAGGTCTATTCCACATAGTTCTGCTACGTGCAGGTGATATGATAGTAAACATAAGCAACCTCAGAAATTCCACCAGGGGATTCTTATAGCTGATAAACACCTTCTGTGAAGTGGCTGGATACAAGATTAACAAAACAAACAAACAAACAAAAAAGTCACTAGCCCTTCTATACACAAACAATAAATGAGATGAGAAAGAAATCAGGGAAACAGCATCCTTCAATAGCCACAAATAGCCAAAATATCTTGGGGTAACTCTAATCAAGCAAGTGAAAGACTTCCATGACAAAAGCTTCAAGTCTTTGAAGAAAGAGATTGAAGAAGGTTTCAGAAGACGGAAAGATCTCTGATGTTCATGGATCAGTAGGATTAACAAAGTAAAAGTGACCATCTTATCAAAAGTAATCTCCAGATTCAATGCTATCCCCATCAATATTCCATCACAATGTTTATATATACTTTGAAAGAAAAATACTCGACTTCATATGGGGAAAAAAAAACAGGATAACTAAAGCAATCCTGTTCAATAAAGAACTTGTATCAAGACCCTTGATTTCAACCTCTACCATAGAGCTGTAGCAATAAATCCACATGGTATTAGCATAAAAAAGACAGATACAAGATCAATGGAATCAAATTGAAGACACAGAAGTAAAACCCCACACCTATGAACACTTGGTTTTTGATAAAGAAGCCAGAAAAATAGAATTGAAAAAAAAAAAGAAAGAAAGAAAGTGTGGCAGGATTTTCCCTGTCCAATTACATCAAAATATCAGTGCAGCAGGAGGCCTGTGATTGGACAGGGAAAGGGGAGGCGGAGCTAAGAGTTGGAGAGAGGAGAGCAGCTCAGGAGAGGGAGGAATCAAGATGGAAAGCGGTGAGCAGGATGATTCAGAACCAGCGTGGTTTTAACTAGCCACAGGTAGGTGTGTTTTTAATATAGGGATAGAATAATTGGGATAACTTGTCTAATCAAGGTAGGCAGCTTGTATCATTATCATTTGGCTCAGAAATTATTGTGTGGGCATCTTGTGATTTGAAAATTGTTGATATATAAATCTGACTGGTTAATTATAAGCTTCAAGAGTTTTGTTTTAGTGGGTTACTGGAATGTGGGACCACCAACCCGGGGGTGCTATGGCTGAGAGGGTGCGGGGACACTGAGGCAGTACTCTGGAGCTGGGAAGGCTGCAATCGGTCGCTGTTTTGGGGCTAGCCGTGGAGGCAGCGGAGTTGGCAGGCAGAGAGTTGGCGGCTGTAGTGCAGGAAGCCTGCCGTGTACTCTTTTCTATACTTCCCGTAACAAGACAGCATCTTCAACAAATGGTGCTGGTCTAACTGGATGTCAGCTGATTTCTGTTCCCAGAGATCTGGTTATCTCTGATAGGTTAATAAATTGCTGATTGGCCTTTGGCTAGGCAGAGGAGACAGGAAGGCTGGACTTCTGGTCCCAGCCAGGGATCCCAGATAAGGAGAGAAGCAGAAGAACCACAAGAAAGGAGGAAAAACGTTAGAATGTAGGACATGTGGGAACGTACTACCAGACAGGCATAAGAATTGTAAGGCTGAATGAGCTCAAACCTCAGAATCTTAGAGATTTGACGGCAGGATGGAGCCACTCCCTGCCTGTCTCTGTACTACTCTAGAACACATAACCACTACACCCCCACTGAGAGGACCATGGGGAGTCAGTCACATAACATAATGCCCGGAGTTCTTCTCCATGCTAATGAGGTGTCTAGATAGCCTTGAACCTTCAGCCAATGAGCTTCCCTTCCTGGGTATTCCTGTCCCCAAAAGGTATATAATCCCTGGGTCACCCAGAATAAAGGATATGCATTTATATCCACCACCAAATAAAGCAATACAA
>JANHMN010000001.1:140573612-140596112 GCA_030674055.1 Rhabdomys pumilio | reverse complement strand
CTGTTGTTTTTGTTACTGAAAACGCTGAGTATAAAACACCTGGCAGAGAAAGTGTAGAAAAGTATGAAAATAAAAAAAAATCATTTAAATCTTATCATTCTCAAGTAATTCTCTGGTCATATTTGACATTGCATACTGAAATTTATTCACCTCTCTCTACAGAAATAGATATGTATAAGTAAATTTGAGAAGTATTTGAGAAGTTTATCATATTATGTATATATTTTATTATTGCTGTCAAATAATCTCAATGTATTTCCACTTTATAGTATATAGAAGCATATTTAATATTTTATATATGTGTAACTTAATATCAATGTTTTATTATGACTTAGAAGTGGTCAGAAGCATCCATAGCAGCATAAATCATTTTCTTATCTCATTTTGCTAGAAGCCTCTGAAGAAATGGTTACTATGGTGTTCATTTTCCTATTGCATGAAATCACGACTTAGATCCACCCGTCAGCCGGAGATAGACTCAGATTCACAAGTCGCTCAGGAGCTCCAATGGCACACATGCTAAAAATATGGAATTTTCTTAACACCAGCCAGCCTGCCTAGGCTACCTGAAGAGTTTCAGGCCAGCAAAAGACCCAAGATGCTAGCACCTGAAGAACACACACAGATCAATGTGTGAGCATACCCACAAAAAGCACACATATACATAAAAAAGATATACTATTTTATTCTATTGGAAGACAGTGAGGGAATTCAACAGAGAGATACAAATAGTCATATTTGCAAATGGGTACAACAGCCAAAGACATTAAAAGTTAAAGAAAATTTTTTTAAAAAGGAAAAAAAAACTGCACCACAAAATGAAGTATGTGACCACCCCATCACCCCATGTTGAGGAAGTGCTAGTCTACCTCAGACTGGATCCGAGCTTCACCACAGCCTCATGTCAGGTGACTGTTTCTAATCATTATTCGATAGATAAAAAGGTACATCCTGCCCCTCCTGAGATTTAGATAACAACCTCCAAGATGGGGTGGAGACACAAAATGAAACTTGCTAGTACTTTCAGGGACAAAAGTCAACACGTCTTCCAAAGCCTGAGAGAATCTGAAAGGCTCCATCAGGCCAAATCCTAACCTTTAGTGCTGCCTCTACCTCCAGGCAAGACTGTCCGAAGAACTGGGCTCCTTAAACCCTAAAGAACTCCACACAGGAGCAGGACAAACAAGCCCCAGCCTGCAGGTGTTCGATCCACCCCAGTAAACAGTCAAACGTCAATAAAATCAACAACCAAGCCCATCGTTTTCTAACTGAATGTAACTTGCCTCTGGAACGGATTTCTGGGCTTTTAAACTATCCTTCCTATTATTTCATTCTCTGGACTGTCCTGTTTCTTTTTAATTTCTCAAAGGCTGAGGAGGTAGCTTGGTGACAGAATGCCTGCCTAGCGTGTTTAAGGCCCTGGAATCAATTCCCTGAACTGAGGATTAAAAATAAATAAATAGATAAAATCGCTAGATGGTGTCTGTGTTTGGGAGTACGAGTGTTGGGTGTGTGCCTGTGTGAGTATCAGACTTGAAGTTTGGCGGTAGGTGAGACGGTGAGGAGAGAGCACAGACAAGTCAATTGAGATTCCGTTCAAGGAGGGGGACAATAGATGGCTGTAGTTAAAACATTCCAGAAACACCTAGAAGCTCACGATCTAAGAGAAGGAGAAGGGAAGAAGACTCGAAGAGGGAAGAGGGCAGCTACTCACACTGAGAAAGATCCTGACTTCCCTTTCAGTATTCAAACCCTGAATCCCTCTATGACCTTGTGGACTCCAGATCTCACACTCGGAAACCTAGAAAGCTCTAGAATCAAGACTCTCCCCGCTTAAGAGCCCAGCTGACCTTATCAGAAACAAATCCTGAGATCCTCGCGAGGCACCTTGCTCCCAGTCCCCTTCTCTGGGGTCTGTGGCTGGCAGAGAGGGCAACAGAGGGCTGGGGAGTAGAGGCTTTTACACTTCCTGCTTTCCTGAGGCAGGACATAGAGGAGGAGGAGGCAGCAAGAGGGCTGGCCTGAGTAATCGGAATGGCACCGGCTAAGGCTGTGCAAAGTTCTATACATGTATATACACTGTGTTGGCCATATTCTCCCCTTTTGCCCATCCCCCATTTCCTGTTAGTCCCCTGGTCTCTCAGAAAGTTTCGCTTCCGCTTTCAAGTCATACAGACGAATTTATGTGACTTTATAAAATCTAGGAACCACAAATCATAAAAGCACGTGACATCTGTCCTTCTGAGATTGGTTCAGTTCAGTTAAGATGATTATCTCACTTTTTGTGAACATTTCCCGTTTTGTCTTTTGGTTTGGTTTTGGTTTTGTTTGATCCTGGCTGTCCTGGAACTCGCTTTGTAGACCAGACCAGATTCAAACTCCAGGATCCTCCTGCCTCTGCCTTCCAAGTGCTGGGATTAAAGGTGTGCGCCACAACTGCTGGGCTGTCACTCTGTTCTTTATGGCTGAAATTTATGTGAGTGTGTGTGTGTGTGTGTGTGTGTGTATGAGAGAGAGAGAGAGAGAGAGAGAGAGAGAGAGAGAGAGAGAGAGAGAAGAGTGTGTAAAATGCCACATTTTCCTCATCCATTCCTCTGTTTTTAATGGACGGGTAGGTTCCATAACTTAACTATTGTGAATAAGTATGGAAGTGCAAGCGTCTCCGTGATATGCTGACTTAGAGTCCTTTGTAAAAGTACAGCTGGGTCCATGGAAGAGCTATTGTTATTTTTTTTTTTTAACAACCTCTGTTTTGACTTTCCAGAGGCTGGCCGAGCTTACATTTCCATCAGCAGTGTGTAAGGGCCAACACGTGTTGTTATTTGTTATCTTAGCGACTGCTATTCTCACAGGGATAAGATGCAATCTCGAAGTGCTTTAACTCTCACTCTCTGACGGCTAGTGGAATGGAGCGTTTTTCCATTGTTTTTAGCTATTCGAATTTCTTACCATTTATTTAATTAATTACTTTTTTGTTTATTTATTTAACTGTGAGTGAGAGGCTTTCTTGCCATTTGTGGAAGTCAGAGACAACTTTTGGGAGTGCATGCTCGTCCATCATGTGTGTTCTGGGGGTAGAACTCAGGTTGCCTGGCTCGGTGACAAGCGCCTTTGCCCCTCAGTCAGCCTCCTGGACCTTTATTTCGATTTTGTGAGCCACTTGTTCATTTCACCAGCTCGCTTAGTAACAGGGTTGTTTGCTTTCTTACTGTTTGCCTTTTTAGTTCTTTGTATATTCTAGACTAATATTTTGTCAGATGTATAGTTTGCAAAGATGTCTCTCCCATCCTGAATGTTGTCTCTTTACCCAACTAGTAGTTCCTTCAACATACAAAGAGCTTTTTAGTTTCATGAGGTCTCATTTGGCAAGTGTTGGACTTATTTCTTGAGCAATGCCTTTCAAGAGTAATTCTGGGTATCAATGGTGTCAGGATCACAATCAAAAGTCACAAGAAAACAGGACTCACCTATTGTTGTCAAGGAAAAAAACCTCTTTTTTTTTTTTTTTTTTTTTTTTTTTTTAGCTTTTTCGAGACAGGGTTTCTCTGTGTAGCCCTGACTGTCCTGGAACTCACTCTGTAGACCAGGCTAGCCTCAACTCAGAAATCCGCCTGCCTCTGCCTCCCAAGTGCTGGGATTAAAGGTGTGCGCCACCACCGCCCGGAGAAAAAAACTTTGATATTAAAAGTTAAAGGAACACTGAAGGGGTAGAAAAGGGTACCCAATGGACATAAGGAATGCATCTAAGGAACAAGCAAGCATCGTTGTTCAAATACTTGACAAGAGCGACTTCAACCCAAAACTAGTCAGAAGGTACAGAAGCTTACTTCATGTGGATTAAGGGAAGCCATCAAGAGGACACTACTTCTAAACATTAATGCATACACAGAACAAATCCTGCTCAGGGTGAAGTCACGGACTGACCCAGCACAGTGAGTGGGAATCTTCAACACTTCCTTCTCATCTGTAAGTGGAAAATCATCTGAGTCGAATGAGATCCCAGATTAAATAAGAGTCAACAGCAATCTACAGAACATTTCCATCAAACTCTGCCGAGTACACGGTCTTCTGGTGGGTCTCAGACCTCTAAGATGTAAGAGGACAAAAAGCAAGCCTCAGCAAAGATAGGAAAATGGAAATTACATCTCCTGTCCCGTCTGACAACCATGAAGAAAAGCTAGAAATTAACAGCAAAAGAAATTTTTAAAAAATATACAAACTCAGCCAGGCAGTGGTGGCACACACCTTTAATCCCAGCACTTGGGAGGCAGAGGCAGGCAATTTCTGAGTTCGAGGCCAGCCTGGTCTACAGAGTGAGTTCCAGGACAGAGAGGGCTACACAGAGAAACTCTGTCTCAAAAAAAAACAAAACAAAACCAAAATATATATATATATACAAACTCATTAACACTATTGTTTAATTAACAATATTGTTTAATTAACACTAATTAAACAATACACTAGTGAATGGTGACCAGTTCACTGAAGAAGTCAAGAAGGAAATAAAAAACTCCGCAGGTGAAATTGAAAATGAAAACACAACACACCAAAACCTGTGGGACACAATGAAAGCTGCCGTTAGATGGAACTTTATAGCTACAAGTACCTACACTAAGAGAGGGGCTGGAGTGGAGACATGGCTCAGTAGTTAAGAGCACTTGCTGTGCTTGCAGAGGACCAGAGTTCAATTCCCAGCACCTACATCAGGCAGCTCACAACCAACTGTAACTCCAACTCCAAGGGACCCAACATTCTCCTCTGACCTCTTGGACATAGCACTCACAGGCATATACATAGCCGTATACACATAATTTTAAATGATTACAAAATAATCATTAAAAAAAACTGCTACACACACACACACACACACACACACACACACACACACACAAACTTTGAGAGGGACTGGCAAGGTGGTTCAGCAGATAAAGGTGCTTGCTTCTAAGTCTGGAACCCACAGGCTGGATGGAACAAGAGCACTGTGGCATGCACAAATACACACATACACACACGAATACACAATAAACAAATGAAATAAAAGTCAGAGAGGTTTCAAATTAGTAACTCAATGAGACACCTTTAGACCTTGGAAAAATGAAAACATGATAAACCCCAAAGCAACAGATAATGTGGTGGTCTAAATCAGAACAGCCCTTACTGGACCGCTTTCGAGAAGGATTAGGATGTGTGGTCTTGCTGAAGAAGAAGTATCACTGGGGGTGGGTTTTGATGTTTCAAAAGCCCATGTCAGGCCCAGTTTCTCACTCTCTATGGGCCTGCAACTTGTCGATCAGGTGAGCTCAGTTCCTGTTTCAGCACCATGCCTGCCTGCCTGCCTGCCTGCCCCCATGCTCCCCACCACAATGACAATGGACTGACTCTGAAACTGTAAGCCAGCTCTCAATCAAATGCTTTCTTTTAAAAATTGCCTTGGTCACGATGTCTCCTCATAGCAACAGAACAATAACTAAGACATATGGGAAAAATAATTAAGATGGGGCAGAAATTAGTGAAACAAAACAAAGCAAAGCAAAAAGATTCACAAAGAATTAAAAAAAAAAACAGAGTTGATACTAGGATTAAAAACAACAACAAAAACAAACTAACTAAACTAACCAAAAGAGAGAAAAGCCACATTAATAAAGTTAGAGGCAAAAAGGGAGAGATTACAACTGATATCTATGAAATTTAGAAAAATTATATAGATATACCTGAAAAACTTCATTCTATTTGCTTTTTAGAATCTTAAAAAAAAAAAAGAATGAATTTCTAAAATTTTATTAACCAGCAAATAAAAAGGCCCCAGGTATGCTTCACCTCTGATAGGCCTGGAGTCTTGGGCTTTGAGGGTCTGCCAACTTCCACAGCTGACTCTCACTGTTACACAGAGATGCTCTCCTGTCCACTTCCACAACTGACTCTCACTGTTACACAGAGATGCTCTCCTGTCCACTTCCACAGCTGACTCTCACTGTTACACAGAGATGCTCTCCTGTCCACTTCCACAGCTGACTCTCACTGTTACACAGAGATGCTCTCCTGTCCACTTCCACAGCTAACTCTCACTGTTACACAGGAATGCTCTTCTTGCTCCTAATTCAATAGTTTCCACTTACAGCTACTAAAAACAAAAACAAAACACCAAACAAACAAACAAACAAACCACCTAAAATCAAAGGCTTTCCTATAGCAATTTCACCAAAGAGCCCTTCACCATGTGAACAAATCTGTGCACAAACACATACGCTCCTTGCTGGGAACTGGTTAAAATATATTCTGGTGTTAAAGAGAAGAAAAAAAAGAAAAGAACTTTGAAACTGTTTTCTGCTACCTAAAATAGAATGTAAGTTTCCAGAGTAAAGGGCCCCAACTTCACAGCTGAGGGAATTGAATGAGGCACCAGAAAGGACATGTTCGCCCTCAGAAGTCTGGACAAAGGTGACACCACAGTACCAGGACCTTTAGATGACATTTAATTCTGCCCAGGAACCTGGGCAACCTCACAGCTGCGGAGTCAAATCCTGTTTGAAGCCCAGTCTGCTCCAGGAGTGACTATGGTTTCCTCAGCACCCTCTATAACCTCTACCCCAGTTCTGGCTCACTGTTTGCTGAGAATTTCCTGTCTGAGACACGAACTTCCTAAGGGCAGCAACTAGAGCTTTCATGGTGATACCTGAACCATATAACAACAGCCTGAAAATCGTCAATGAAGAAGAACTCTGTAAAGAAGCAATGGTTATGAACGTGGAGTTCTCTGGTGGGCACTAAGCCCGCTAGAGCATAGGATAGCACATTAAATGTATCAGTAAATCTGAGGAATGTTAAATAAAGCAAGAAGATGCCCACTTTCTTATTAGAAAATTTAAAGTTGGAAGATTAGAGAGAGAGAGAGAGAGAGAGAGAGAGAGAGAGAACAGCAAGAAGATGCCCACTTTCTTATTAGAAAATTTAAAGTTGGAAGATGAGAGAGAGAGAGAGAGAGAGAGAGAGAGAGAGAGAGAGAGAACAACCTGATAGAGTAGGGTTGTCATGCTATACAGGCTGCTGGAGAAACCATCCATATTAGTTCCTGGAGTGAACTTACCCACAAACAGAAATTACTGGGCAAAAATCAAATAACAGCTAAATGACCTGGTGCTACGGGGTCACCTTTCTCCCTCCTGGGGAAGAGACATGTGAGACACACAGCCATGACCAGCAACTCCTCTGTGTCCACATTTGAGTTCTTGGGTTTTCTTAAGTCGGATTTGTAAGAAACAGGAGCGCTAGTCATCCTAATGCTAATTCAATCACTGCCATATTTATTAAAAAAAGGATTTGTTGGTGAGATGGCTCAGGACTTTAGGAGTACTCAATGCTCTTGAGACCAGCTGGGTTCAGTTTCCAGCACCCGTGTGGTGGCTGAAACTGTCTGTAACTCCAGTTCAAGAGATCTGTGCCCCCCACACACACCAGGTGCACATACATATATGCAGGCGAAACACTCATAGACATAAAATTAAAATAGAAATAAATAATTTTTTAAAGAATGAAACCAAGACCTAGCCAAGCAGAAGGCACTTAGAGGACTCCCTTTAAAAAAAAAAAAAAAAAGTAGAAATAGAATTATTCCTTACTGGCACATAGAGGAATTACTGGCGCCAGGTCACACACCTCTCTCTCTCTCTCTCTCTCTCTCTCTCTCTCTCTCTCTCTCTCTCTCTCTCTCTCCCTCTCTCTCTCTCTCTCTCTCTCTCTCTCTCTCTCTCTCTCTCTCTCTCTCGTGTGTGTGTGTGTGTGTGTGTGTGTGTGTGTGTGTGTGTGTGTATTGCTGCTGCTGTTTTAAGCGCAGAGCTAGTGCCCTGCCACCCCCACCGCTTGTACTGCCAGCACTCAGGAGGTGCAAACAGGAAGATCAGAAGTTCAAGAAGCCCAGGCCTGAGCTTCAGGAGATCTTGGAGCGAAGGACAGGGAGGAGGGAGAGAGGGAGAGCAGGACAGGGAGGGAGAGGGGAAGGCAAAGAAGAGGGAGGGGGAAAGGGAGGGGAGGTGTGGAGGAGGAAAGAGAGAGAATTTGGGATTAGGGTTGGAGGACGGCTCTTAAGAGTTGGGAGGAGCACGTAAATCGCTGGAGGAAACGTAGCTCAAACTAGAGGGCTCGGCACCTAGACGTCGCCAGATGATTAACTCAGCTCCTGGTCCTGAGCCGAACTACAAAGAAAGTAAGCCTAAGAAGTCGAATAAAGTTTTCTGGAGAGGCAACGACGGCACCCCAATGGCTGCGTTTCGGGGAGCGCCACGCGAGATCGCCACCGGTGGGATCGCGTCCCCGCTGGTGGGAGAGGAACGGGACCGCTCTGCAGCACTCACCTGTCACCAAGTCCCTGCCACAGGTCACAGCTGCCCGCTCGGGCGGGCGACTCCGGGGAGCCGCCTGCTGCAGATCGCCGCTGCCTTTAGCTTTCCGAGCCTCCAGCCCCGGCCCCCTGTCCTTCCTTGGGACTGTGCTCACTTCCTGTTCCCACGCCGGCCCGCCGAGGTTTGCTACTGATTGCGAGAAGCGGGATTTTAAAACACCCGAGGACAGAGTGAAAGACAACTGAGAAAACTAGGGAACAGGGAACAGAAATGACTCATAAAGTTTAGAGGCGTTGAGTTAATCATTAGGTGGCATCCTGGTGCCAGCCCTAGAGGCCATAGGCTGCTTCGCTCTCTGCCCGCCTTAGGAGCTCCCGCCAGTTCTTGAGGACACTTCCTCCTTTCCGCACCCCAACCCCACCTCCTTATAGGCAGAAACCCTACACCTTGTAACCCGGATGGGTAAGTTCAGCTTTAGTGAATGCTCTAGAAATGTCAGCACTCCAGGAGATTGGGACAGGAAGATTAGAACTGGCAAGTTCCAGGCTACACGTGCTGGCTCCTAGCCATGTTCTAAGAATTCATAGTACCTGGTGTTTTTGCGGTGCTGAGCCAGGATTATGGCGTGCAGAACATCAAATAGGTACAAAGACTGCAATCCCATCCACTACCACATATCACCTCCCTTTCCCAACACTTGGGGGCTGGAGTGAGCCATGTGATGAGCAACAATTTAAACTGGGCTACAGAGTAAGAACTTGTCTGCAAAGAAGGCAGGGTGGGAAAGATAAAGGGGTCATCAGGAAGCATGGTTAGGTTGTAAAACCTCAAGGCTGCTCCCAGGGTCTCACTTCCACAACCTTTCCCAGGCACCACCACCAGCCGGGGACTAAGTCAAACACGTGAGCCCACGGGAGACATTTTGTCAAAGTACAACACCAAAACCAGTGAAATCCGGTAAAGGCAGACCAATCTGTCACCAACACAATCCAACTGCTACCAGGAGGGTTCCCAGGTGAGAGATGCATCTGATAAAGCCCCAGACTGTAATCCAAGACCCATCCACAGTGGCAGGTATGATTATTTATTACTAGTGAGCAATTAAAGAACAGGGTCAAGTGATTAGTGAGAGGAAAGCAAAACTCCACCCTGGACAGCACGCAACCAGGTGAGCCGTCTGGGTCTCGGGGTCTGGAAAAGGTGTACATCACCTGTTCTGTGCATCTGATCATATTGTCTACTGTCTTACAGTTGCTACTGCTGCGAAGAGACACCATGACCAAGGCAACTGTAATAAGGAACAACATTTCACTGGGGCTGGCTGACGGTTTCAGAGGTTCAGTCCATTATCACCATGGTGGGAAGCATGGCCGAGTGCAGCAGACAGAGCTGAAGTAGAAGCTGAGAGTTCTACATCTTGATCCGAAGGCAGCAGGAGACTGTCACTAGGTGTGACTTGAGCATATGTGAGACCTCAAAGCCCAACTCCATAGTGACACACTTCCTTCAACAAGGCCACACCTACTAACAGTGCCAGTCCTTATGGGCCAAGCATTCAAACACATGAATCTATGGGGGCCAAACCTACTCAAACCACCACACACAGCTCTTCCTCTAGCTGTACAACCACATTCTGCAGAGAATCCATCAAGAACACTCCATCTCTTTCAACCCCATTCTGGAGATTTTCACAGATGAGAGACTAAACCAGCTATTAAATAACATACTTCAGGGACACTAAGCCCTCCTTCACTTACCCCTCAGGTGCAGAGCATAGATGTTTTTTGCCACAAGAACTTCAAAGATCACTACCTGCTTGAAGATTCTAATCCAGCATTGTCCCTAAGGCAGTCATAATATTCTGCCTCAGGTATTCCAGTGAGATAA
This sequence comes from Rhabdomys pumilio, assembly GCA_030674055.1. Classification (NCBI taxonomy): domain Eukaryota; kingdom Metazoa; phylum Chordata; class Mammalia; order Rodentia; family Muridae; genus Rhabdomys; species Rhabdomys pumilio. The sequence goes on along the minus strand of JANHMN010000001.1, from coordinate 140,585,889 downwards.
AAACCAATTTGCCAAAGAGAAACTAGTTGGGTCACCAGAGGGACTGAGCCAGAGTTAGAGGTCATCTCCTTGGCAGACAAATAGAAAGGGCACCTCCCCTCATATCAAGGGTGGACTATACAACCCAATAGGAGGAGAAGATCCAAAGACAGGCCTCATTCCCACAGTTAGGAGTCTTACAAGACCAAGCTGCAAAAACATAACGTATGCAGAGGGCTTAGGTCAGACCCATTAGGTTCTCTGATTGTTGGTTCAGTCTCTGTGAGTGACTATGAGGCCAGGTTAGTTGACTCTGTGGGTTTTCTTGTGGTACCCTTGACTCCTCTGGCCCCTACAATCCTTCTTCCCCGTATTCTGTAGGATTCCCCAAGCTCTACCCAATGTTTGGCTGTGGGCCTCTCTGATGACAATTATGTTAGGCTCCTGTCTACAAGTATGGCAGAATATCATTACATTTTATGGATTTTTTTTTCTGGCCACGTTCTGTTCCAGCTTAGGTGTCTGAGGCATCCAGCCTCTGGTTCCTGGCCTCCAGGCAGTATCAGAGGTAGGCTCCCTCTTGTGGCTTGAGTCTCAGGGGGGACTAGTAATTGGTTAGGGACTCCCACAAGTTCTGTGCCATCTTTACTCCAACAGATCTCGCAGGCAGGACAATTGCAGGTCAAAAGTTTTGGGTCTGAGTTGGTGTCTCAATCCTTCCACTGGAAGTCTGCAAGTTCCAGCTCCAAATTCTCCATCACTAGGAGTCCTAGCAAGGTTCACCCTCATAGACTTCTAGAAGTTTCCATTGAACTAGGTTTTCTAGCTTATCCCGAGATGCCCCCACATTCCAGTTGCTCTACCATATTCTCCCCTCCATCCTCCCCAACCTGATCCCTCTGTTTCCATCCCCACATGCCCCAAGTCCCAGTCCCATGATATCTGCTCTATTTCTCCTTCCTAGGGAGATCCATGTGTCCCTCCTCGTTACTCATCCTCTCTCGGTCTGTGGATTGTAGCACGATTATCTTTTAATTTACACTAATGTCCACTTATAAGTGAGCATGTACCATGCTTGTCTTTCTGGGTCTGGGTTACCTCACTCAGGATTTTTTTTTTTCTGGTTCCATCCATTTGCCTGCAAATTTCATGATGTTAGGGTTTGTTTGTTTGTTTGTTTGTTTGTTTGTTTTAGTTTTTTTAACTCTGAAAAATACTCCATTGTGTAAATGTACCACATTTTCTTTATCCATTCTTTGTTCAGTGTATCTGGTTTTATGGTGAGGTTTTTGATACACTTGGACTTTAGTTTCGTGCAGGATGATAGATATGGATCTATTTGCATTCTTCTACATGATGATATCCAGTTAAACCAACACCATTTGTTAAAGATGCTTTCTTTTTTCCATTGAATAATTATGGACTCTTTATAAAAACTCAGGTGTCCATCAGTGAGTGGATTTATATCTGGGTCATCAATTCGATTCCATTGATCAACCTTTTTTTTTAAATGCCAATACTGTGAGGTTTTTATTCCTATAGCTCTGTAGCAGAGTTTGAAATAGGGGGTGGTAAGATCTTTTATTGTTCAGGGTTGTTTTTAACTACCCTGACTTTTTATTTTTCCATATGAAGTTGAATATTGTTTCTTCAAAGTCTGTAAAGAAAAATGTGTTGGAATTTTGAAGGGGATTGCACTGGGTCTATAGGCTGCTTTTGGTAAAATGGTCATCTTTACTCTGTTAATCCTATTCATGAGCATGGGAGATCTTTCCATCTTTCGATATCTTTTCAATTTCTTCAAATACTTGAAGTTTTTGTCATATGTCTTCCACTTGCTTAACAAAAGATATTTTATATTATTTGTTGCTATTATGAAGGATGTTGCTTGCCTGACTTCTTTCTCAGCCTGTTTATCATCTGTATACAAGAGGGCTAGTGCCTTTTTAAATTAATCTTGTATCTAATCACATTGCTGAAAGTATTTATTAACTGTAGGAGTTCCCTGGGGAACTTTTAGAAATTTTGGGGTCACCTATATATACAATTATGTCATCGGCAAATAGTGATACTATAACTTTAACTTATAATTTTCTTTAGTTGTCTTATTGCTCTAACTAAAACTTCAAGTAATATACTGAAGAGATATGGAAGGAGTGGACAGCCTTGTCTTAGTCCTGATTTTAGTGGAATTGCTTTAAGTTTCTCTCCATTTAATTTAATTTGATGTTGGCTATACGCTTGCTGGAAATTTCCTCTACTATGTTTAGGTATGCCCTGTGTCCCCCGATCTCTCCAAGACTTTTATCATGCAGACGTGCTGGATTTTGTCAAAGGCTTTCTCAGTGTCTAATAGGATGGTCACATGTTTTTTTTTTTCCTTTCAGTTTGTTTATATAGTGAATTATGTTGATGGATTTTTATATGTTTAACCATTTCTGGGAAGAAGCCTACTTGATCATGGTGGATGATCTTTTGACATTGTGGCAGGAAGTGCCTACTCCATCTTGGGACCAGCCTCCATCTTAAATAAAATACTAATAATAATAATAAAATAATAAAAAAAAGCCTAAAAACTTGACCTGCAGCAGAACCCAGGCTACACTCATGTACCAGGAATTCGTTGGCCAGAATTACTCCCTAGTTAACTTCCTAGCAACAGTTAATCAAAGTGTAGTCTGATTGTTTCAGATGTACTTTCAGACTGTGACTGTATGTGTTCTTGCTTCAGAGCACCCACCTGTCAGCTTATAGTCATTCTATTAGATGCTTGCCAGTCTAGACATCCCCTCCCTCACCCCTTCATTTTCTCCTATTTTCCTATAAAAACTTCTTCCTCTGAGGGTTCGAGGCTGCTCCACCTTCCCTTCCTGTCCTGCTGTGTCAGGGTTGGGTTGGAGGAGAGCTCAAGCCCCAGCTTGTAATAAAGAGACCCTAATGCTACTTGGTTTTCTGGGGTTCATGAATGCTCCCGGACACAACAATGTGTCCTTGGATTCAGTTTGTGAGTATTTTTGCATATATGTTTATGAGGGAGATTTGTCTGAATTTTTCTTTCTTTGTTGAGTAGCAGGGTGACTGTGGCCTCATAAAATGAATTTGGCAAAATATTTCTATTTTGTGGAATAATTTGAGGAGTGCTGGCATTAGTTATTTTTTGAAAGTCTGGTGGAATACTGAACTAAAACCATCTGGCCCTGGGCATAGGGCGGGGTTTGGGAGGAAGGATGTAGGGAAATTTTCAATTACTACTTCTATGTCCTTAGGGGATATGGGTCTGTTTAAATTGTGTATCTGATCTTGATTTAACTTTGCGAAGTGGTATCCATGAAGAAAATTGTCCATTTCTTTGAGATATTTCAGTTTTGTGAGTACAGGGTTTTGAAGTCTGACTGAATGATCTTTTGGACTTCCTTGCTGTTTGTTGTTAAATCTCCCTTAGTGTCTCTGATTTTGTCCATTTGGATACACTCTCTTCTTTTTAGTTAGTTTAGATAAGAGGTTCTCTATCTTGTTGATTCTCAAAGAACCAGCTGTTTGTCTCATTGATTGCTTTGTATTATTCTCATTTCTATTTTAGTAATTTCAGCCCCCAGTTTGATTATTTCCTGCTGTCTACCTGGGTGTGTCTGCTTCTTTTTTATTCTAGAGCTTTCAGGTGCGCTGCTAAGTTGCTAGTATGAGATCTCCAATTTCTTTATGAAGGCACTTAGTGCTATAAACTTTCCTCTTAGCACCATTTTCATCGTGTCCCATAAGTTTGGGTGTGTTGTGCATTCATTTTCATTAAATTCTAGGAAGTCTTTAATTTCTTTCTTTGTGCCTGACGTTGAAGTCATTCAGTAGGGAATTGTTCTGTTTCCATGAATCTGGAGGCTTTCTATAGTTTATGTTGTTGGTGATATCCAGCTTTCATCCGTGGTAGTCTGATAGGATAGAGGGGGTTCTTTCAGTTTTCTTGTATCTGTTGAGATTTGCTTTGTGACTGAGCATGGGTCAGTTTTGAGAAAGTTCAATGAGGTGCTGAGAAGAAGGTACATTCTTTTGTGTTTGGATGAAATGTTGTGTAGATGTCTGTTAGGTGCATTTGGTTGATAACTTCTGTTAGCTCCATTACTTCTCTATTTAGTTTTTGTCTGGATGACCTGCCCATTGGTGACAGCGGAGTATTAAAGTCTCCCACTAATCATGTGTGAGATTCAGTGTGTGACTTGAGCTTTACTAATGTTTCTGTTTTTACGAATGTGGGTGCTCTTACCTTTGGAGCACAGATGGTAAGGATTCTTCCTTTGATGAATATGGTGTCCTTCCCCATCTCTTTTGATTAATTTTGGTTTGAACTCTATCTTGTTGGATTTTTCAGAAGGTATACAGCTTGCTTCCTGGGTCCATTTGCTTAGAAAATCTTTTTTTTTTTTTTAACCCCTTACTCTGAGGCAATGTTTCTCTTTGACATTGATATATGTTTCTCGTATGCAGCAGGATAGATCCTGTTTTCACATCCATTCTGTTAGCCTGTGTCTTTTTATTGGGAAATTGAGTCCAAAGATGTTGACAGATATTAATGAGCAGTGATTCCTGTTATTTTGTTGCTGTTAGTGGTGGTGGTTGTGTGTGTATGTGTGTGTGTGTGTGTGTGTGTGTGTGTGTGTGTGTGTGTCTTCTTTTGGGTTTGCTGGTGCAAGATTATTTATTTCCTGTGTTTTCGTGAATGTAGTTAATCTTCTAGAATTGGTGTTTACTTATAGTACCTTCGGTAGGTGGATATTATTTAAATTTGACTTTGTCGTGGAATATCTTGTTTTCAACATGTATGGTAACTGAAAGGTTTGCTGAGTATAGTTGTCTGGGATGGCGTTTGTGATCTCTTAAGAGTCTGCAAGGCATCTGTCCAGGTCCTTCTGGCTTTGCGAGTTTCCATTGAGAAGTAGAGTGTAATTCTAAGAGGTGTGCCTTTTTATGTTACTTGGCCCTTTTCCCTTGTAGCTTGTAATATTCTTTTGTTGTTGTTCTGTATGTTTAGTGTTTGATTTTTATGTGGCAGGGGGACTTTCTTTTCTGGTCCAATCTACTTGGTGTTTTGTAATCTTCTTGTACCTTTATAGGCAGTTCCTTTTTTAGCTTAGAAAACTCTTTTTCTATGATTTTGTCAAAAATATTTTCTGGGTTTTTGAGCTGGGATTCTTCTCCTTCTTCTATTCCTATTGTTCTTAGGTTTGGTCTTTTCATAGTGTCCCAGATTTCCTGTAGAGTTTGTGTTAGGAATTTTTTAGATTTAACGTCTTCCTGGCCAGTGTATCTATTTCTTCCATCCTGTCTTCTGTGCCTGAGATTCTCTCTTCCTTCTCTTGTGTTCTGTTGGTGATGCTTGCTTGCATCTGTCATTCCAGTTCGCTTTCCTAGATTTTCGATCTCCAGCATCCCTCAGTTTGTGTTTTCTTTATTGCTTCTGTTTCCATTTTCATGTCTTACACAGGTTTATTCATTGCCTTCACCTTTTTTTTCCTTGGTTTTCTTTAAGGGATTTATATGTTTCTTCCCATTGTTTGACTGTATTTTCCTGGATTTCTTCAAGAGATGTATTCATTTCCTATTTAAGGGCCTCTATTGTGTTCATAAAATTGGTTTTAATGTTATTTTCTTGTGCTTCAGCTCTTTTGGACTATCCAGGGCTTGGTGTAGTATGATAGCTGGGCTCTGATGGTGCCACATTTGCCTGGATGTTGTTGTTTGTGCTTATGCTGGCTCCAGGCATCTGGGTTTGGGAGAATTACAGGTTTAGGTGCTGATTTGTGTGTTTATCTTTGTTTCCTTTCTGATCTTCTTGCCTGAGTAGCTTGTGGTACTGATGACTGGTGAGTTCTCTGGTCCTATAGGTTTTCTCCACTGGGGTTTTGTGCCCTGCTGGACCTTTGGGGATCTGGGGTTCTGGAATTGGCATGGCCTCTAGGGTTCCAGGTACAGGGATGGCCTCTGGGGTTCTAGATATCAGCATGACTTCTGGTAGAACAGTGGGCTTTTGCTGGAGTTGTGGGCCAGGATCCTGTTAGAGTTTTTTCAATTAGAACTCATTGTGGCCATGGATCTTTGACAGTTGCCGGTTATTGAGGGAACTACTTTACTTTGAGAAGCATAAATACATCTCCAATTTCCTTACATATATTAGATAACTACATTGCTCAAACTTCCTGTTGGCCAGAAGAGGTCTATGGCCCTGACAATATCCTATTTTGCCTCTGGATCAAGGTGAATGGCAAAATTGAGGAGTCCATCAACAGAATTAAGAATAATCCTCTCTGAAGTAGACCCAGAGGAACCAACTTTCCTTGACTTGTCACCAGCTAGGGCTCCTGGTTGTCTTCTGTCCTCCAGCAAGCCCTGGTTATGCTGACTGGAATACTGTCGCTCATCACTCTGTCAAGTTCTGGAATCTTCTTGGAGATGGACCTCCAAGCATGCCTGTGAAGGACTATCTTGATTACATTAATTGTGATGTGGGAAGACCCAAGGTGGGTGGACCCATTCCTTGGATGGAGGGGAATGGGGATGCTGGGCTGTGTGAAACGGAGAAGGAGAGCTGGGCACCAGCCCACATCTCTCCTCTCTGACTCCAGATGTCATGAGGAGCTATTTTGAGCTGCCCTGTGCTGCTGCCGCTGCAGTGGGCGGGGACAGCGGCAGCAGCGAAGCAACAAGACTCTTCTCCCAGCATGAATGACTATTCCTTGAACTGTGAGCTGCCTTTGACAGAGTATTTTATTATAGCAACAGGAAGAGGAAATTAAGACATGGGCTCTTCCACCAGCTCCTTACCGTCCTACCCATTTGGAACCATGATGGATGAGGCTGTCTCTCCATTGTGCTTTGAAAAATCAAAGGCTGGCTGGGCGGTGGTGGCGCACGCCTTTGATCCCAGCACTTGGGAGGCAGAGGCAGGTGGATTTCTGAGTTCGAGGTCAGCCTGGTCTACAGAGTGAGTTCCAGGACAGCCAGGGCTACACAGAGAAACATTCCAGGTCCATGCCTTCCGTAGGCCTGACCATAGGCAATTACAAAGGTTTTACCTGGCAGCCTCACAGGAGAAAACTGCCCTCCTCACACCAGCCGTGGCACAGCTAGAAGAGAGCAGCCTCTGCATGGAACTGTGGTCAAAGTTAACCAGCCCTTCCTGCAACCACGCTGTCCGTGCCCTTACTCATACTTATATGATACTAGATATGTTTAGGGTAGTATGGCCATAATCTCTTCCACGTACTCAGTGAAGTAGTCCGATTGCCCTGCTCCATATTCTGGTGGCAGAATGTGGCCGGAACAGGTCAAGTTAGGGATTTCCCCTTTCATTTGAACTTTCTAGCATATTATGAAAATTTGGAAGTGTCAAATTATTCCAAAAGTTCAGGCTCTTCAAAGATTGTTGTAGGATTCTTCTAACTCAGACTCTTTTTCATAAGATTTTTTAAAATTATAATTGCACCATTTCTCCCTCTTTCCTTCCTTCCCTCCATCTCATTTCATGTACCTTCACCAGCCCTTGCTCACTCTCAAATCCTTTGATTCTTTAAAAGTTTCTGGAAACTTGATGACCCTGGGAAGAAGGATGCTGGTAGGGGTGAGGTGAGGGTAGGTAGGCAGGTAGTGGAGCAGCTTCTCAGAGGTTGGAGGGAGGGGGGATGCGGCCAAGAACTCAGGGAAGAGGCACCGGGAAGGGGGACAAGTTTTGGAATATAAATAAATAAAACAATTTAATAAAGAAAAATGTTTCTTTAATTGTTGTTACACACACACACACACACACACACACACACACACACACACACACACATATATATATATATATATATATATATTCCCTTAATATATAAATACAACCTGCTCAGTCCAATACAATGTTACTTTTATGTATAAGATTTGTGATTTCAGAGTTGACCACTTAGTATTGGATGACCAATAGGGGGTACTCTTCTCTAGGGAAGAATATTTCTCCACTTAGTTGCCTGTAATTCTTTTTTTTAAAAGATTTATTTACTTTATGTATATGAATATACTGTTTGTTTCTACAGACACACCAGAAGAGGGCATCAGATCCTATTACAGATGGTTGTGAGCCACCATGTGGTTGCTGGGTATTGAACTCAAGACCTCTGGAAGAACAGTCAGTGCTCTTAACTGTTGAGCCATCTCTCCAGCCCACTTGTAATTCTTTATCTAAGGTTGTAGCCTCATGAGTTCTTCCCCCTTCCCTGGAAGCACGCTCATTACTGTCGTCTTTGTTCATGTCTTGGTTAGGTAGACAAGTTGGTGAGACTTCATGAGTGTTGTTTCTCTGGCATTTGTAGGAGATACAATATCACAGCAAACTTCCTGTTCTGCTGCCTCTTACACATTTTTCTGCCCCTTCTTTTACAACGATCCTGGAACCTTTGGTGCAGGAGTTCTGGTGTCGATGCATCAGTGGAGCTGGGCAACACACGATCTCTTGTTCTCTGCATTTTGATCAAACGTGGTTTTCTGTAATGGTCTTCATCTGTTACAAAGGGAAGTTTCTTTGATGAGAGGTGAGGACTACATCATATACGGATATAAGGACAAATACTTAGAATGTAGTTAGGGGTCGTGCTGATATTGTGAAGTGGTGGTTATGGGCTCTGAGCCCAAGACCCAAAATTTCTCTAGCCCAGAGTAGTTGGCTAGGCTTCTAGTACCAGATAAGATTTCTCTTAAGCCCAATTAGATAACCCTATTTGTTCTCACCAAGGCGTGTGTGCCACTACTACACCTTTGGGGTTATCTTACCATGCTGGTTGTTGTTGTGATTTGTAGGGATAATAGCTGGGTAGGACTACTGGTTGCTTCCTTACTTGGAAGCTTGTATAGCACCTTCTAGTACCATGAAAGTTAGTCCTCAAGGAGGAGGCTTTGAGGACAGATCCAGCTCAGGGGCCACTGGGTCCTGTGTCAGGTGCATGGTGTCTACAGCAACAAGGGCAACAACAATAACCTAGAATATTTTGGAAGGTTCTTTGACAACCCTGACCAACAAGCGAAAGTAGGCTTCCTAGGTCTGGTGTTGGGGTTTGTTATTTAATTTATGGTCCATAGAAGAAAGACTATTAGCCCAGATGGGAAATTTTCATTTAAACTATGTATTTATATGCACACAGACTTCTGTGTATTATGTATAATTTTAGGTAGGAAAATAATCCTTATGACTTTTTAAGACATCTTTGCTCTTATCTTACCTTCATCTGTGTTCTTCTCCCTCCCTACTCCATAAGGAAAGCCCTCAGTTTGCTCCACTCCCCCTTCAGATCACCTGTACATGACTCTTTCTCTCTCATGTGCCCCCACAAAGTCCCCTTTACGTTCCTACTCTTTGTAGTTACTTGGAGCTAGGATTTGCAAATATGAGATGCAACATTTGTCTTTCTAAGTCCCTCAGACTCTTAAAAATCTTAGTGTGGGTGTGTACAAGTGTGTGACGTGTAGTTAGAGACCAGAGGACAACTTTCAGGCTTTGGTTCTCTTTCCACTGTATTTTGGGACAGGGTCTCTCCACCCTTTCTGTTGTTCTGCACACACCAGGCTAGCTGACCCACATGCTCTGGCTTGTCTCTCTGTGTCCTCTCACCATATGAGTACAGTATTATAGACTTGAGCCACCCACCCTGCTGCTTTACATGGATTCTGGGTATCACTCTGATCACCAGGCTTGAGCAGCCCAGGCTCTTCTGCCCTGCGGCATCTCTCCAGCCTCATCAGACTATAGATAAACTACCTATACTGTGCTTGTGGGTTCAGAGCTATGTGCACCTGGCAAAATGAACTAGGATATGACTATAAATACAACCAGCCCATGTGGTATAGCAGAGCATTCTGAACCATTTTTAGTCCAGACTGCTGCCCAGTTCTAGAATTATAAATAAATCCAATTAAAAACTGAAAGAAAATGAGCTAAGAACTTCTTTTTCCATAGCGTGCCACTGCCTCAGTAACAGAGACAATTCTGTGTTTAAATCACCTGCACTTTTATTTTTGCTACTTATTAAGTGAAATGCAACACTGGTACTCATCTCCTTGGCTGTGAATATTTTTATTGTGTGTGGTGTATGAGGTGGGGTGCACACACCTGTGCATGCACACAGAAGCCAAGGGGGTGTGTCCTCGAGTTCCTTTTACCACTCTCTGCCTATTCTTCTGTAGTAGGGTTTTCCCTTGAACTTGGTGCTTGGGTTTTCTGAACTAGGTTGGAAGCCAGCAAGCCTCACGCTTCTGTGCCTTTTTGGAACTGGGATATAGTCATCTATAGGATGCCTGGTTGTGACATAGGTCTGGGGTCAGATCTCATGTTTGCCCAGCCAAGTACTCTTTACTGCTAATCCTTCCCTCTAGGTCCCCTTCTGTCACTCTATCAATCTTACAGTACTACAGTAAGAGTGTTTAATGAACTCTACCTGTCTTAGGTGTGTATCACAGTGTTGTCAGTTACTGGTCTTAGGTTGCACAGCATACCTGTGAAGCACATTCATCTTGCTAAGTAGAAACTTGATGGTCATCTATTCATAACCCTTTCTACCTCTTTCCAGCTCCTGATAACCATCACTCCACCCTTGAGGTCTGTACATTTGAGGCTAGGGTGTGTCTCAGTAGTTGAGTGCTTGCCGAGCCTCTACTAGGCCATAGTTTTGAGTCCCCCACATTGAATTTGATGACTTTCCAGAAACACTTAGATCATGAAGGCTCTGACATAAGGAAGAGATTAACACATTGATAGACTCATAATATCATGCCATTATTGGGAATTGCAGAAAATAGAAGGTTGGCCTAGTTGAAAGAAGTAAGTTACTAGGGCAATTTCTTGCTCTGGTGTCATCTAATAAAACTTCCTGGGAGATACAATATACACAGCTAGTTTCCCAGACAAACCAAAGTACAGATATCACCAAAGTCCAACTTGATGAATCAATGAGTTTTATTGGGGTTACTTACAGAAATATGGGTGAGTCATTACATGCAAGAGCAGAAATGACTCAAAGACAGCTATCTCATCAAGATCCACCCCAGCATGGGTAACAGCTCACAACACTGGGAACCTGGAGCTCATTACACAGCCTTCAGTGGCTCAGCTGGTTTCTGCCTCTTCCAGGCAGCTGATCTGGTCTGAGTCTTCTTTGCAGGTTGACTTGGGAATGACTTTTTCCACCATGTAGGATGCCTTTGAGGTTCTTTGAGCTTTTTTTCCCCCTTTCAATTAACAAAGCTCTAGTTGGATTGTCAGTAGATGGAAGTATCCTTGTACCTGGTTGTCTCTCCAGTGGCTTTCCAAATCTGCAAACATTCAGAGGTCAACAGTATGTCTACATAACAAAACCTTTCATGAGGATGGACTGGACAAAACAAAATCCCAAACCACTATCCCAGGCAAATAGTGAAGTTACAAAGATGACCTTGGTGAAGCACTATCAAAGTCTTTTCTCATCTGCTGAACAAGTGTCAGGTGATCCCAGAAGCTCAAACCTAGGGAGATACTAAAGCACATCTACCACCCAAGGCCAAAGGGGAATACAGTCTTGCTCTCCTCTACAGAGCCCGATAGTTCCCTGGATCAAACAGGCTCCAGGATGGCACTGTGGGTGTAGCTGAAGCAGCTGCCTACCCATTCACAATGTCTGGTTCCTACATGCTATATACAAACTTCAGTGTACAAAAGTCTACTACATGCCGATACTGTGTGAGATTCAGTCCAACAAGAATTTCAGTGGCAGGTGGGCTCACTCTTCACTTGAAAAATGATGTTACACTGTTCTTCATGTGTATCCACATTTCGAATTGTTTTTAGATTTAATCTAAAACTAAAAGGAACCCTAAGGCCCTCCAGGGCACTCTGAGAATAGAGGCTCTCTGAAGTGAGAAGGACAAAGGAGAACCCAGTTTCATGAATTTCTCTGTTTATCAACAGGCATACATTGAGCCAGAAGGCACTGAAGGAGACCATGTCACCAGATACTTCACAGGCTAAGATAGGAGTTTCATAATATAGTGACAACAGAGGCTGGGCATCAGGACTGCTCATGACTGAGGTGCCTCAACGGGGAGGGTACTCTGGTTCAAAGGGGAGGAAAACCTCAAAGACAAGGGAGGAAAACTGAGAGGTGTGGTCACAAGCAAAAGCAAGTAAGCCCAACATACAAGATGCCCAGGAAGCAGAAGACACAGAAAACTAAAAGAAACCTTTCTCATCTCATCTTCCATTTTTCTTCTTCTTCTTCTTCTTCTTCTTCTTCTTCTTCTTCTTCTTCTT
>JANHMN010000001.1:140500604-140573602 GCA_030674055.1 Rhabdomys pumilio | reverse complement strand
TTCTTCTTCTTCTTCTTCTTCTTCTTCTTCTTCTTCTTCTTCTTCTTCTTCTTCTTCCTCTTCCTCTTCTTCTTCTTCTTCTTCGTGTGTGTGTGTGTGTGTGTGTGTGTGTGTGTGTGTGTGTGTATGTGATAGGACCTGCTATTGTTACTGAACTTGGGGGTCATATCATGTGCCCCAAGCCAGGTTTGGTCAATTGTCATTAATAAGCCAACTGAAATAGACAAATTAATAGTGGAAAACAGAAAAACATGGCCACCAACTGGGAACCAAGTTTCCAATACAAGAGTCTCTGGAGGACAGTCTCATTTAAAAGCATTACAGTGTCTCTCTTTCAAGTCTTTGTTTAGCTTTGTTTGCATCTTCAGTCAGAAACCTACAGCTTCTCCCTGGTGTTTCCAAAGTTTCTACAAAGGTTGTTCTATGAAGGATGAGATTCCAAACTACCTCTTCCCCAGGACCTCCTTCCAACCACGTCATCTGATAGCCAAGGCTATGCTGTATCATTGCACAGAGCAGTGCACACAAGCAGGGATGGCAGAAATAAAGACTCCTGCTGTCAACTGTAATTCCCTCCTTTGCTGTGTGTCCTTCCAGCCAGAATAAAGCCAGAAGATGCAGAACTACTCCCACTGTGCCAGCAACCCTTTCCAGCATGTGGTGCTTGCACTGAGAGAGGCATGCATATGGGAAAGGAAATGAAACCACCGATTTAGAGAGGACACAAAGGAAATAGAGAGACATGGTTTGCCTGTCTCTGAGGCTGAGGACTATTTGCTGAAAGCCTGTGCTCTCTGACTCAAAAACAGAAAGTCAGTGCACTGAGCTGTTTATGATGCATGTATGTGCAGTGTTTTCAGAGACATTTTACATTTGAAAATCAGTGTCTTCAGATTTTTCTTTTTCTTAGTCCAAGACCTCTCTAAGGTTACAAAGATAGAGAAAAAGGATACACTGGGAAAGAGAAATGGAGACTCTCGAAAAGGAACTCGTGTGGTTAAGAGTGCAATGAAGGGTTCTCTCCCGCGTCTGAGGCCCAAAGCAGACACCTGCCCGGTCTGCTTCTGGGGGCACCGGATCCCTCCTGACCCATCCTAGAGGGTGCAAGGAACCCAGAGCAGTAGAATGCACAGCCTTGGTGTATCTACTCATCAAGCAAAACGAGCAGACCTATTCAAACCTCCAGTGTCTGGGAGTTCCATCTGGATGCAGTGAGGACACAGTGTCAGAGGCTTATCAATTTGCTCTTCCCTCCACCCCTCTTCTGATGTCTTGACGCCTGTAATCAGCTTGAAGAAGTTAAAGAAGAGTCAGTGCCCCTATTCCCTGGGCTTGGGGACTAAGGTGGTTAATATGGGGAACAGTAGTGATTTTGTTGGAACAGGGAGGATTAGCTAGGATTTATGGCATAGCCATAACCTATTGGTAGAAATCTGTATAATTTAGTATCAAGATGAAGTTATAATTCCTTAAATGGTACAAAATTCACTTGGATTTCAAATTTAAGGTTTTCATTGGTATAAGCTTCTTATCGATATGAAAATGAAATGAATATAGATACTCTCATGGGCATTGTGCCTGTATAACACATGTAGAAATACAAGGCTTAGACCCAGTCCTTCTTTAACTTTTTTAACTGACTTGGGATGATTAGCCTGTGAGTTAAGGGACTATAGCAAATTCATTACTTTGAGTTTATTGTTAGGGTGTTTTCTATATTTTATTTAGAAATAGCTGAGAGGAGATAACAGACAACAGTCCAGGTTACCTTACATGGATAGTTGGATTTCAAAACATCAGAAATCCATAGAATTGATGTCACAAATATTTCTATATTAATGTTCATTTTGATTAGAGACCTGTCTGCTCCTGACAGCTTCCTGACTTGGATTCTAAGAAGAAATTGAGCATCATTGGAGTTACTCCAGTTGTGGTGAGACAGCCACTGGGCAAGAATTGCCTCTCTCCATCTACAGACAAATTACTGTCCAGAAAAGGACACACTTGCAGAATAGTCGACTGATTATATCTGCCTAGACAGAGTAACCAGCCCTTAATAATTCTGCAGCACTAAAGTCTGTCAGATGAGTTTGGGCCAGAAGGCTGAAGATTTGATGCTCCAACGTTCGGTAGTATAGGGGTTGTCCAGGTGTTCAGCAGTCTCTATAAATTGGCTAATTTTAGAATTTAGAAGCTATGCTTTCTGCTTCCCATAAATTCAGTTAATTTAGTCATTCTGGATTTCTGACGGCATTGGAGACCTATAGACTCATAGCCAATCCAGGCTATTTACCTTGAGAGAAAAGATCTGAGTGGATGGTTCTCAGCTGACATTCATTCTAAAGCTAAGAAAAAGCCAGGTTCAAAACTAAGTGTTCTAGTCAAGAGAGATGGCAGAGGTTCTGGCTACTCAACAAAAGGATGGACTGGGTATTAAGACTATCTTGTACCTCACTGGTACAAATAGGAATAATTATGCTCTAATTGTATTCTGAGAGAAAAGCTTTATTTTAACAGGAAGGGTAATATGGAGGAGGAGCTAAGGGGGAAGGAGCACCGAGAGGAAAAGATGGAGTAAGGAGAGGAGAAGATGAAGTAGATGAGAAGCTAGGTAATGAGAGAGAAAAAGAGAGAGAAAGAGAGAGGGGGCATGGAGGCAGAAGCTCACGTGTCTCCACCAGTCAAAGATAGTTTACATAGCTAGGCTGGGTATTAGGTTACACTTCTGATTGAGCATTACCATACTTATAAAGCCCTTGACTAACATTTAAAAAAAAATGTATAAAAGCCAAATGGAAAAGGGGGGGCACGGGATAGGGGTTTTCTGGGGAGGGGAAATGGGGAAAGGGATTGGCATCTGAAATGTAAATAAAATATCCAATAAAAAAATATATATATATAAAGAAAAAAAAGAGTGCAATGAAGGAACTGGAAGGCTGTAGGGTAGGGGTGGGAGCATGGTGGAAGTAGCTCGCCCTTATTTGCCACTGAACTCACTCTTCACTTGAAAAATGGCGTTACACTGTTCTCCATGTGTGTCCACATTTTGCATTGTTTTTAGATTTAATTCAGAAGGAAGAATATGCCTGGAGAGACTTCAGACTTTTTTTTTCCTGGTCTTAGGGATTGTGGTGGCTTGAATAGGTTTGGCCCCCATAGACTCGTGTGCTTGAATGCTTGACCCACAGGGAGTGGCACTATTAGGAGGTGTGGCCTTGTTTGGAGTAGGTGTGGCCTTGTTGGAGGAAGTGTGTCACTGCGTAGGTGGGCCTTGAGGTCTCTATGCCTAACCTCTGCCCAGTGTGGAATCAGAGCCTTCTCCTGGCTGCCTGAAGAAGACAGTCTCCTTTTTCCTGTACATTAAGATGTAGAACTCTTGGCTCCTTCTCCAGCACCATGTCTGCCTGCATGCTGCCATGATGATAATGGACTAAACCTCTGAAACTTCAAGCCAGTTCCAATTAAATGTTTTCTTTTGTAAGAATTGCCTTGGTCATGGTGTCTCTTCACAGCAGTAAAACCCTATGACAGGGATTGAACCCAGGGCCTCAAACATGTAAGGTAGACATTCTAACAATACACTACACCTCTCTCCCATTTATCTTCTTTGTTTTCTCACCTCTGCTCCCACATTTTGTTTAGGAACATGAGTCCGGAGAGAAAGACAGGGAAAATTATGGGGATTAGGAACAGAACGGAGCCCCTCACTGAGAAGTCTGGTAGAAAACTCTCCTCCAGCTGAGAAGAAAAAATCCAGCAGATCAACATTTGCTTAGGTCCCTTCTTCATTCCCAGCTACAAAGTAGGAATCACAATTCATGGCTTCAAACACACACACACACACACACACACACACACACACACACACGCCCTTTACAAAAACCAAACCAAACCAAACCAAACCAACCAAACCAACCAAACAAAACAACATGAAAACAGCTCTGTGCAACCCACATGGGTCCTGATTTTACTTTATAAGAATGGAATTAAAGGTACACACCTTTAATCCCAGTACCCAGGAGACATAAAGAAGATTTTTGTGAGTTTGAGGTCAGCTTGGTTTACATAGGGAGTTCCAGGCCAGCCAGGGCTTCATAATGAGATCCAGTCTGGAAAACAAACAAAAGAACAACTACAATCCCATCCAAGCCACCTCCAGAGCCATCCCATAATCTCACTTATCAAAAAGAGAGCATCTCTTGGCAACCTTCAAGGTACAATTTCAGGACCATCAAAATGTTGTTCATGGCTAGTACTAATAAGACTTTCCTTCCAGAAGTCTGGACACATTGGGCACATTGGGCTCTTTCCCAGGATGGTTCTTTTTTATCTCACATCATTAAAAACATGTGTTTAAAAAGGACTTTTGTGCTGGGCAGATGGCTCCGTAGGTAAAGTTCCTACTGCTCACACATGAAGAATTGAGTACAGATCCCCAGCACCTTCCAAAGCCTGGTGTGGTTATCTACACCTGAAACCCTAGTGTTGGACGAGGGCAGAAAAAACTGGATCCCCAGAGCTCATACTGCCTGAGGGTCTAGACAACCAGTGAGCTCTAGGCTCAATAAGAGATCTCTCAAAGAGTAAAGGGAGTGCTGCAGAGGAGGGTATTCAACACTGACTTCTGGCATTCACACACACATGGTTTAAATGCCCCCAATAAGGCTACATAATTCAACAGCCACCACTTTACCCATGTATAGGTTGCTTGTGTGTTTGTGTAAAAACCAGTAGGTAAAGAGTATAAAATAGCTAGGTGATGATGGTGTGTACCTTTAATCCCAGAACTCCAGAAGTAGAGGCACGCTGATCTCAAGTTCAGCCTGGTTCAAACTATGCTGTTCACAGAGCAAGTTCCAGGATAGCCAGAGCTACAGAGAAACTCAGTCTGGAAACACAAACAAAACAAAACAAAACAAAGTATAAAATATACTGTAAGATCAAAACTGTGTAGAGTTTTGTATCAACTTCTTTGAGTTTCAACCCAACCCCCTTTCCAGTTTCCCTCTCCCCTTTTAGACTCGGACAACTGTTCATGCTGCCTTGCTGCCCTCTGGTGGAATTGTAGCGGCATATTTTCCCCGAGAGCTGGGAGGTGCTAAGGCGGAAGGAGTAAGGAGAAGAGGAGCATAGAAGTAGGAGCCATGGACGAGCATGCATGTACCGAGAGCAATCCTGAGTAACAGCTTATATCTAGGTTAGTTAACTGGTTAACACCTCCAATTGTGTGAGCATCTTGTTTATTGAGCATTATCAAACCTATAAAGCCTTTGGTTAATCTAAGCATTAGAGTCTCATTTCTACCGCGTACTGCGTGAATGGCGGGATGGTCTGGGTTCAGCCCAGCCTTGTGGAGACAGCGTGGAAGATTGGCAGAGCCATCTCCCACACTGGCGTTCCATGGGTGCCAGGGCGGGTACTTTTGGCCTGCCTGAGCCAGCGCCCTGAGCCAAGCAGGGGCGAGAACAAGCTGCCACTTGTGACATCAGGACTTGTCTAATGGAGAAGATGGCGGCAGATTAAGAACAAGCCAGATCGGCTGCTCCCATTTTTGAATATCTCACTCAACAGGAATTACTAGGTATTTGTCACAAATGGCATGAAATTCACAAAAACCACTAGTGTCAAATACCCTTGATTCTGCCAAAGATGTGATCCCGGTGTAAGTGGCCTGGAATTCGCTACACCAGGAAAATTTAAAGAAAAATCTTCTAACTACTTGCAAACTAAATAACACACTTGTAAATAATTCACAAGTCAAAACAAGAAATCAAGAAATGAAGTAGCAATGTGTAGGTGTTCACACGAGAGACGGGGTCCCTCAGTGACACGGTGCTCACCATTTCAACCAGGCTGGCTTGCTAGAAAGCTCACTTCCGGGCAACTCTGGGGTTACAGGCACACATGGTCATGCTTTGCTTTTACATGGGTGCTAGGGAATTTGAACTTAAGTCCTCTTTCCTGCACAGCAAGTCCTCTTAGCCACGAAGCCTTTTCCTCAGCCTTTTCTTTCCATTTCAATTAGTGATATTTTAGAGTGTCTCCAGAAATGCCCTGGATAGAAGTAAAGTCTGAATGGGTTAAACCAGAAACCACAGGAGTCATACACAGAGTTTAGTACATGTCTTTTTCTATAACTGGGTTTCTAGTGGCCGTCTCAGAAAATTATAGGCTTACAGGTGGGATGGGAAAGGGGCCTGAAGTAGTTCTTAATTGTCCTGGGATCCTTGCATCTTTGCTGGCATTTTACTTCAACCAGATGCCAAAGTGAGGGGCTCCCCTCCCTTCTGGTGTCCCCAAAGATTCTCCCTGCCTTTCTATCCTGGAATGAGCTTGGCCTTTAGTCTCAGATGGATCACTAAGAACTCAGGCACCTTCCTTTGCTTCATCCAGACTTTGTCTTTGCTTGTGAAGTAAGCCAGTGCGCATGATGTTTGCACACAACGTTTTACACAGAGCAGGTGCTCTATAGACATTAACTCCTTCCCCTCCAGCAACTAGGAGCTAGTCTCTTCCTGCTGCCACCAAGACAAGGGAGGGAGGCAGGAAGCTTGGTTTTTAGCAAGGCTTCCAACCAATCCAGACACAATGTGGACTGGAAGTCAACTGCTCAGGGCACATGATTCACCTTCCTCCAAACCTTTGTGGAAGTCACTGACCCTCCAGTGGGGAATGCCCTCCTCTACCCCAGCTTCCTGGGAGCTCAGTCCCCGAGTCTAAGTCACACTGGCTCAATCACACCGGGTCAGGCAATTGTTTCTTATTGTCTAACTCGGTGCTTTGTTTATTTTATTTTATTAATTATTTTATTGTTTGAAAAATACCATTTGTGTTGATAATTTCTGCACATGAGGGTTATGAAAATCAACTGAATTGACATATGAGAAATACTTAAAACTGCTGCTAGTGCTCAGAGTAACACAAGTGGAAACAAATGTGTACATATGGGTGTGTGGATTGGAGAGGGAAGGAGGGGAGGGGAGAGAGGGGGGAGAGAGAGAATGATTGAAGCTTTTGTCTATAAAATCAAGGTCAGATCTGGGCAGTGTTGGTACACACCTTTAATCCCAGCACTTGAGAGGCAGAGGCAGCCTGATCTACATCCTGAGTGCCAGAACAGCCTGGGCTACACAGGAGAAACCCTGTCTGGAAAAACAAACAAGCAAAAAAAACAAAAAGTATACCCTCTAGTGTCAGTATGCTGCTTCTCTGCTTCAAAGTCACTTTTCTTCGACCTTGTTTTGTGACAGTGTAGCTAGCAGGTGTGCCTAAGCTTTTACATTGTAGCCTACAAAGTTCACGCTTAAAACTCACACAATCAAGTTACAAAAAAAAAGTACCCCCAAATATTCACAATGGTTTTGGTAAGTTCACAGTGGGGAGGGTGCATTCTTGACTCTCCTAGGGCCCAGGAGGCCTCCTGGCTAAAGGTGTGACATGCCAGCTGTAGAGGACCTTCCTTATCACCTGGCACAATTTTAAGCTTTGTCTGTAGAGGGTGCTGAAAGGACAACACAAAGCCTGGCAGAGAGGATGCTCTCTTCCCTGCTCTGGGGTAGGGTAGCCAGAACATGAGGCCACCCTGTGGGACTCTCTATTAGAAAGTTTGTGGCAGTATCTGAGTGAGCAAGGTCCCTGCTCCCCAGCTCCTCTTTGCTGCCCATGTCCTCCAGTCAATCTCTCTCCCTCCCCGCCCCCTCAATAAGGCTTCCTGTTCGTCCAGTTCAGTGCCTAGCATTGGGGCGAGCTTGGCACAAGTATTCCCATTCTTCCTTGAGTACCTCCCTCAGCCCTATAGATCATAGCTGCTGCTCATCACCCTGGCTACCCCAGATCTGTCCAAATTTGTAGGCAGAGAACAAAAAGAAGCCAGGACACTAGTTAACCTTTGTTCCTAGTTAAGTTTTCCCATTCTCGTTGTTACATAAATCCTAAAGGAGATAACACAGGATTCTGATACATTCTCTTAGTTCATGCCATCCTGTAGCTAGCAAAATGTATCTAGTCATTCTCCTGTTCTAAGGAGTTCACGTTGTTTCCAATTTTTGGCTACCATGCTTGCATAAGAAATAATGTGGTTTTGTCTAAATTACTATTCCTAAAGAAAAAATACTGAGGAGGGAATTGATCTGTCTTGGGATATACAACTAAATCTAGGAAGGATGAACCAGGTGTGGTGGCTCCTGTCTGTAACCCCAGCTCCTGGAAAGTGAAAGCAACAGGAGTGGGAGTTCAAGGTTATCCTCAGCTCCAGAGCAAATTCTAGACTAACCTGAGCTACACAAAACCTGAGGTTCTTTGGTTGTAGTCCACACACCTTTTGGTGCTGTGGTAAAAGGTATGCACTAGCTGTGTGATGGCATTACTTAAAGGAATGTGTCTCTGTGTGTGCACAGATACAAGCGGGTACCCATGAAAGCCATGTCAGATCCCTTTTCCTCCTTAAGGCTACGATTAAAGGCATAAGCCACTGTTGTGTCCGTCGCTCGAGACCCATAGGCCACCAAGGAGCGAACTCCAATGCAATATGTGTAAGGGTCTTCATTCAAGCTCAACTTTGAGCCACTCGTCGTCACTAATGAAGCAGAACAGGAGGGTGAAGCCCTGAGCCCACTTTCAAGCAAGCATTTATAGAGGCAAGCAAGTGAGCAAGGGGGCATCAGCTTGGCACAAATCTGACTGAGGGGCTAATATGGAAATTTGTTGCCCTTTAAAAATGATTGGCTAGTGCTGGGGGCCAAACCATAAACTTTCATGAGTAAATATCTTTAGGTATAACTATAACTTCTGCTTTCCTTCTGATTGGTGGTTGTTAGGGACTGACCTGGAGACCAGTGCTAGGTACAGGCCTGGTAGTCAACTTGAGTTCAACCTTGGGTCAGGTTTTTTAAGATGGAATTGATCTGGTCTCTCAGCACTACCACATCTAAAGCCTCATCTTGTGGATTGATTTCTCAGCTGAAGTTCTCCTCTCTCAGATGACTGTAGCTTGTCTCAAGTTGACTTGAAGCTAGCAAGCACCAGCTGTAAAAGCCAGGAAACATTCTGCCGGTTCTGAGAGTGTTTAAGCTTAGAGTAAGATGTTCTCCACCAGAAGCATCTTCTGGTTTTAACTTAACGTCACTGAGGTAGGTATCCACCCACAGAAGCTTATCCCATCCACAGCTCCTGTCTCTAGAGTAAGCTGGTGAGGTGAAGAGGGAGCGCCTGAGGCTCCGAAAGCCATCTCAAATTTCATAAAGCTCACTAGACCAGAGCCTGCTGCGTCTTCTGTGAGACTGTGTGACGGGTTCCATTTGATGTTACTCACAGCTGCCCACCACACAGCAACCCTCCGATCTTCAGTTGTAAATCTCCGGGCAACAGTATTATGAAGTGGAAGCTCCCTCCCTGAGCCAGTGGATCTTTCATAGGCTGTTTTCTTGGAGCACTTGATGTCCTGGGAATCCTTCCATGTTAGTGTATCTATTGGTGCTGTCTACTGTTTGGGTCTTCTTTAGGCAGACTTATTATTACAGGATCATGGTGTAGCTTCCCTGTCATTTCTAGGAAACATAATCTCATAGCACACCTTCAAGGCTTTTATAATCTTTCTGCCCTCTTTTCGGTGATATTCCCTGAGTCTTAGGTGCAGGAGTTGTGTTGTAGATTTACCCATTGGGGCTGGGCACCCCACAATCTGATATTCTCTGTATTTGGGCCAGCTGCGGTTTTCTGGGATGGTCTCTTTGCTGCATGAACCATAGCAATAACCAGCTAACTCTGTAAGATTCTCCTAAAGGTATAGTAGTGGCACTCATTTCTTGGTAGTAACCAACAGCTCTCTAGTTGGACTTAAGGCCCACTCAACAAAAGTACCAGTATCATGCCTGGTACTGAGAATTTAGCCAACTACCTGGGGCCAATGAGGTCACTGGCTAAGAGAACATACTCCAGCTGCTTTACTAGATCAGCACGATTCCTAACTGCATTCTATTTTTTTTTTTTTTTTTTTTTTTTTTTTTGGTTTTTTCCGAGACAGGGTTTCTCTGTGTAGCCCTGGCTGTCCTGGAACTCACTCTGTAGACCAGGCTTGCCTCGAACTCAGAAATCCGCCTGCGTCTGCCTCCCAAGTACTGGGGTTAAAGGCATGCGCCACCACTGCCCGGCCCTAACTGCATTCTAAATACACATCCTTATACTCACAGCTAGGTGTGGCTCTCACCTCATCAAAAGAAGACATGAGAAGCTACTCTTAAAAGACCCTTGAGGATGATGCTCAGATCATCAGAAAATGCTTAGATATGATAAACTTTCCGAAAAGTGCCAGGTACAAAGTCAATTTAAAAAAATCAATAGGCTGTGTCACTGACAACAACTTAAAACCAAAACCTAATCATAAGCCCAACCCGGAAGTGAAAGAGCGCTGTGAGGGAAACTTAAAAACATTGAAGAAGTCGAAGAAGCCACTAGACAATGCAAAGACTTCTCATGCTTATGGATCAGCAGAGCTAACATAGAAAGATGGCTATTTATACAAAGTAATACAGAGCCAGTGCAGTCCCAACAACACTTCCAACGATGTCCTTAAAAAACAAACAAAAACCCTAACATTCTCACACTGGATGCAAACACAAACAAAGCAATTGAGAAGAGGACTGACTGCTTTGGCATCAAAACAGCTCATTGTGAACAACCCAGGGAAACACGTGGATTCATGGACTAGAGCCGAGGACCCAGAAATAAGCACCATAGTCATAGACACTTAACTCTTTTACAAAGATACATTATACATTATACATATACATTATATACATTATACATTATACACAAATATACATTAAAGAGCCTCTTCAATCAATGTTGCTCTGGAAACTGGATATCCACATGTAAAATTATGAAACTAGATCATTATCTCTCATTCTGTTTAAAAAAACAAAGAAAGAAAAAAGCTTCAAAAGAAGAAAAAAGTCTTAATTCAAGACCTGAAAATATAAAACTACTACAGGGGGCAGGGGACACACAGTGGCAGGGGTGGGGAGTGGGCGGTGGGGAGGACCTTCAGATGTAAACCCAGGCAACAGTTTCCCAAGTAGAGCTCCAGTTGTCTGAGAAATACTAGCAAGAACTTTTCAATGGTATTTTATCAAAAAATTTGGCACAGCAAAGGGAGGAGCTAGCAGAACGAAGAGACTACTTACCATGGGGGAAATCTTGGCCAGCCCATCCAAGAGGGAATTAATAGCCAAGATATACAGTGAATTAAAAAAGTGAACAATAAGAACAAATAATCTGATCAATAGACACTTTCTAACTGAAGATGGACAAATGATCAATGAATATATGAAAACATGATCAGCGTCTTTAGCCGTCAGCAAAGTGTCAATCAACCAAAAGTACTGAGATTCCCTCTCATCTTAGTCAGAATGGCTCTCATAAGAAAACAAAAACCAACAAGGATCCCGGGAGGAAAAAGGAACCTTTAAACATGATTGGTGGGACTGGAAATCACTCCAGTGTGGAATGCTTGCCTCCCCCTCAAAATTGAAATTAGGGGCAGAGGAAATGGCTCAGTAGTTAGGAGCACTGGCTACTCTTCCAGAGGACCCAGCTGCAACTTCCAGCCCCCACAGAGTGGCTCACAACCATCTGTAAGGCCCTGAGGATCCGAAATCTTCTTATGGTCTCCAAAGGCACCAAGTATACATGGAATGCACTGACCAACATGGAGACAACAAAGTCATCTGCATAACATTTTTAAGATTGAAAACAGAATTACTATGTAACTTATCTACACCACTTCAGAGGCTATATCCAAAGAATGGAACTCAGCTTAATTAAACTCCACTTCTGTGCTCACCTGGGCACTACCCACAATACCCAAGTTAGGGAATGGGCCTGGGTGCCTGCCAATGGATAATGAGTGAAGAGTAGACAAAGGATGCTTTAATGCTCTGGACATAAAGAAGAGAACTGCCACTGCAGGGAAATAGATGGAACTGGAAACAACCAGGTTTATGAAGATAGCCCAGACTCAGAAAGCCCGCTCTCACATGCTGGGTCCAGGCAGGAAGGGACATGGAAAGAGAGAGAACTATTAGAGATTTGAACAGAGAAAGGGAAGAAGACTATCTGAGTGGGTAACATTGGGAATGGAGACCTGCAGATGACATTATACACATCCACACAAGTATCACCCTGAGGAAATTCATACTCGGCACAATAAATACAAGCTAGTAAAAATGAGTTTTAAAGAAGAAAGATCAAGGCTGAAGATGAGCTCGTTTGGTAAAAGGCTTGACAGCCATAAACTGGGCAGGTGGTGCGTGGCTGTAACCCTGACACTCAGGACATGAAGGCAGCAGGGTCAAAAAAACAGAAGAGAGAGGGGGGAGGGGAAGAGGGAGGGGAGGGGAGGGGGAGGGGGAGAGGAAAGGGGAGGAAGAGAGAGAGAGGAGAAAGAGGGAAAGAGAAAGAGAGAGAGAGAGAGAGAGAGAGAGAGAAAGAGAGAGAGAGAATCAACTTGGCTTGCAAGGTTCATTGAGGTACATATAAATATTATACACAGAAAGTACTGGTCTTTCCCAGAGTTCAAATATGACTCCTCACTCCTATTCACTAGATTCTGGCAACGTGATTTAAAAAAAAAAAAAAAAAAAAAAGGATAGATTGTTTTATTTTGTTTACTCTTTGCTTAAATAGTGGAAACATGTGAATGCTTCACTTCATATAAAAACATGCAAGCATGCCCTACAAATAAAAGGAAGACAAAACAGATATTATGTCATACATGTGCTGTGATAAATATCAAAGATATCAGACCTTTTTAGAAGTTATTTTTTTAATGTAATAATAGAGACTCCTTAAAAATGAAACAAAGCGATTACGCCTGGAATCCCAGCACCCAGCAGGCAGAGGCAGAAGATGAATCCCACACCTGAGCTACACAGTGAGACCCTGTAACAGAAAAACAGATACCCCACAAAACAAGAAACGGATTCCAGCAGAACTGTCCATTCCCCCAGCATTGTCTACATCAAGGCCCAATATAAAGCTACAGCAACCAAGATGGTATGATTCTGAAATAACACATCAGTGAATCAACAGAATACAATTAAGTTCACAAAAAGACCCTGAAAATGCAGCCCTCTGACCTTTGAAAAGCATCAAAGCAATTCAATTGGAAAATGCTCTTTGTACATGATGCAGAACAAGCCAAAAAGCATGAAAAAAAAAATCTTCATAGGAATCTTAGCTTTTAACAAAATTAACTCAAAACATCACAGATGTGCAAGATACAAACTATTACAGTGTCTAAAATGACCTTCATCTTGGCAATGTTTTCTGTGGTTTTTTTTTTTTATTATTATTATTACACTTACTGATTTTTGTGCAAGTATCCTGCATGGGGTGGGCACCCTTGTGGAGATCAGAGGACAGCTTTCTGACCTCGGTGCTCTCCTTCCTGGGTTTCCGAGGTCATCCTAGGCAGGAAGCACCTTTATCACTGAACCATCTTGCTGCCCCTAAATCCCATTATTTCCCTTCGAGTATGAAAGTCCAAGGGTAGGTAATCTGGGGGCGGTATGTTGATTCTGCTCCCTTTTCACCAGGGATGGGTTTGAGTCTGGCCTCAAACTTGTGGCAATTCTCCTGCCTCTGGAAGAACTACTACCATACCTGGCTGATTCTGCTCCTTAATGTTTCCATCCAACAAGGCTGCCTCTTGTTCACTACTCAGCTACTCCTACTGTATAGTCCTTTTCTCCATGGTTGTTGAGGATAGCAAGGCTCATCATGTAGCCAGCTGGACAAGGCTGACCTCAGATTAAATGGCATAAGATTATGCTTAATCTTGAAAAAGTGCTCCTTTACTCTGTGGGGAGAAGGGCTTAAGTGACCCCACAGAAGAGGAAGTGTTGAGTTTGGGCATAAGTGGACCATGAGAGGAAGCCTGGTAAGGTAGAGCAAAGGCTTGAAGCCCCAGAGACCCAGAAGGGACGGTAGGAGCTTCACTTGCTTCCAACTCCATGTCCCTGTCACATAGCCACAGAGAGAATTGTGGCCATCAGTCACATAGGGCAGAGCCCCCAAGTCCCTCCTCATGTAGATGAGGCATCTCAGGCCAATGCAATAGGGAGTACCTGCTGTCAAACCCAACCTACCCCCAAACTGTATATAAGATCCTATCCAGCTTAAGTTCATACCCTAGTGTGGGATGACTCTGGGCAAGCACCATGGTGCCCCACCATCCTCATCTATGAAATGGGAAGAAACGATAATGGAGGCAACATCTGCTGTATTAGCTAATTTTTATTGCTGTGATAAAGCATCACAATGAAGGTAGCTTATAGGAGACCAAGTTCACATTCATAGTACTAGAAGGGCATAGGCTGTGGTGATACATAGGCT
This sequence comes from Rhabdomys pumilio, assembly GCA_030674055.1. Taxonomy (NCBI): domain Eukaryota; kingdom Metazoa; phylum Chordata; class Mammalia; order Rodentia; family Muridae; genus Rhabdomys; species Rhabdomys pumilio. The sequence continues at coordinate 140,559,211 of JANHMN010000001.1, read as the reverse complement.
GTGGTGGTACATAGGCTGTGGTGGTACAGCAGAGGCATTGGAAGCCCAAGGAGAGACGGGAGAGCTCATATCCTGAAGAGCAAACATGAAGCAGAAAAAGCAAACTGGGAATGGTAAAAGTCTTTAAAACCTCAAAGCCTGCCCCAGTGACATACTTCCTCTAGCGAGGACACACTCTCAAATAGCACACCTGGAGACCAAGTGTTTAAATGCCTATTAATTAATATATGTTCTTACTTATACATATAATGTTAATGGTGACATAAAACTGCTTGGTAGCGCATCATAACTATAGACTTAACCAAATGCTTGGCTAACTATTAGTTTGAAATATTTTAGTGTACATATCACTTATACACTAAAGATCAATGCCTTAAAGAACTATATTAAGAGTATTCACATACAAGTTTAGAACATTCTTATTTAAAATGGGTATTCGTTGTCTTCTGAACATAATTATCTTTTAATATGTCTAAAATATTTCAACAAAACACACAGTCCGTGAGAAAAACAAAAGGAACAAAGAAGGAATCAAAGATCCTACTACTAAAGTGAGAAGTATCCTACAAGATAACTAGATAAAGGAAAAAAGCGGGGCCTTCAAAGCTGGCCACATCAGGACCACATCCACCTCCTGACTTATCATCTCACTAGTACATCAGTTTCAGCAAAAAGTTACACTCAAGGTTTTTAAAACACTTATGTCTCTTCTATATCATGACTTGGCAAATCCTATTAACTTTTCAAAGTTTGATTCAGTCCTTCCAAAACAGCCCCTTCATAGCATGGTCTAAGGATACAGTTGATGACACAACTAATTAAGAGCATAGCTCAAAAATGGTTGCAAACAATACACTTCGTTCTTGAAACAGTCCTGTGAGGACTTTCTCCCTCCCTACTCTTCCCAGATCCTCTCGCTCCCCACCCACCACGTAACTTCATGTCGCTCTCTCTCAAAAAAGAAAAAAGTTGAAAAGAAAAGCAAACAAACCAACCAAAAAAAGAAAAAAAAATCAATAAAAAGACAAACACACAGAATCCATTTTATGTTAGCTAACTACTCCTGGGCGTGGGGCCTGGGGCCTGCCCTGGCGTGTAGTGGATATGTCCAGCGACACTCCACTGGAGAAAACAGATTTCCCGTCCTCAGCACCTATCTATTGCACAGCCTTCTTGGTTGAACTTTCCCTTTGTGGAGATCTCTGCAAACACCTCAACCAGCAGGGTGTTGTTCCAAGAAAGGCAAGAAGGAAGTTGGGCTCAGCCTGACTCAGTAGACAGTTTTCCTTCAAACTTCTGGAGTCTGACACTGAGTAGTTCATTTTAGGCATATTTAAGCACAGCACAATTTCAAAATAGTTTGATGGTAATTAATCAGTCCTGTGTGTACAGAAAGCTTAAGAGATGGCTATGTTGAAACTCCTTTTAATACAAGCAACATCTTCCATGCAGATAGCTTCTCTGGATTAACTGAGGAAGCAGTCTCAAGGTAAACAGTGGTCCTGATGAGGGTGGCAGGGAGGACAGACTGCCGATTGACCGACATGAACATGAGTCTGAGGGAGGCGGAGTGGCCTGGCCATACAGATATGCAGAGGCCACCAGCTGTGAACCACACTGTTCCTACCTTCTGGGCAGAAACAGGTTATGCATCTCTCTCCTTGAAGAGGCAGCCCCGAGTGTTAAACATTCCTGGTTCCCCACACATCGGCCTACAACTTCTTACTCCCTTTCTCAGTGCTGGGCCTCTGTCTGGTTTGAACCTGTGCCATCACAGTCTCTGTGCGTTCACATGTGCATGGGTCCTGTTGTGTCTGGAAGATGCTGCTTCCCTGGAGTCACTCATCCACACTTATTCTTAGTCTTCCTGCCTCCTCTTCAGAACACATCCCTAAACCTCAAGGGGAGGGGTTTGACTACTTTTTTTTTTTTTTTTTTTTTTTTGAGACAGCATTTCTCTGTGTAGCCCTGGCTGTCCTGGAACTCACTCTGTAGACCAGGCTGGCCTCAAACACAGAAATCCGCCTGCCTCTGCCTCCCAAGTGTTGGGATTAAAGGCGTGTGCCACCACTGCTCGGCCTTGACTACTATTCTTAAATACAGATAGAGATTATAGTATTAGGTTACTCAAGGGTAGACAGAAGTAAAATAATCATGTTTTATAGCAGCTAATAAAGTCATATTGTGTTGGGTGTGCTGGAATTTTTCTCTCTCCTCTCTCTCACAAACACACCCACAACCTCATTACACAGCTACTACATACCTAGACTGACTCAGAACGTGTGATCCTTTGGCCTCACCCACGATAGTACTGGTATGACAGGACTTTTGCTATGTACATTGGAAAAGTATTTAATAAATAAATAAATTCTACCTGCTCTTGTCACAAAAAGCTGGCTATGTAAATTATAAATAAGATAGTCTGTCTCACCATGCAGCCATTTTTTATAGCTTTTTTGATCCTTGGAGAATTCTACATTGTACACCGCAATCTCACTCATCTCTCCAGCCCTCTATATCTACTCTCTACCCTTGTAATCTGTCCCTGCCAAAGAAAACCAAAAATAAAAACCAAAAATAAAAACTCTCCATAGAAGCCCCTGTGTGTCACGGTGTGTCCCACAGTATACCCGTGTGTCCACACATCTTTACTTACAAATATTCATTGCACTGAGTCGTTGGTGCGGCTTGAGGCCTGTGGCTTCTGGTACACTATGAATACTGGATCCTCACTGGGACCCTTCTTAGATACCCTGTTGTTGCCCTGTGTCATATAGATCCTTCAGCTTCAGTTCCGTGGGACCAGCCCCTTCACGTGCTCCAACAGTTCACAGACGACATAGATGCTGGGGCAGGCCAGCTCAAAGCCCTGACCAAGTTGGTCAGCTCACCTGTTCTCCTGTTTCTCAGCCAACCAGGGCGAGCTCTCCCACTCACTGTTGTGCTACTGGGGCTGGCTCTACTGCGCTGCCCAGGCAAGGTGCTAGCTACTCTCCCAAGTGCTACAACCTTCAAGGAGCAGGGCTAGTTCCCCTTCACCCATGCCATCGCATAGCTGGTGAGGATCAGGGCCAGCTCTCCCGAGCTCGTGGCTTTTCTATCTATATGCGTTACAAAGCATTATACTATGAATATTACACACACATAATGAAATTTGTGGATTTTTGGATCTAGGTCACAGAAATCAGAGGCAAATGTGGCAAATGTGAAAGTCCTGAAGCAGTGGGTACTTCTAATAACTTAATGAGCTAGTAACCTACTAAGTGATTAGATATGCATACTTTAGCCATAGACACAGTTTACCTAGTCACATGACGAACTCAGATACGTCTCAAGTTACATTCAGTGTCACTATTCAAATTTTGAATCACACTACTATACACTCATACATTAACTTAGTATAACTTGGTAGATAACCCCCCCAAAAAAACAATAGGTTTATGTCTTACTGTTCTCCACACCATGGAGAACATCTGACTAAGAAATTTAAGCACGTAAGTTTACTGTGCCTCATAGTTTTGGAGGATTCAGTCTATCATTGTGGTAAAGGCACGGGGGCTGGAGTGAGAGGCCGCAGAAGTTTACGGCTCATGCCTATGCACAGGAGAACCAGAAGCCAGGACTCACGCTAGAGCCAGAAGCAGCTATAAGCTTCAAGGTCTGCTCCCAAGCAATCAGGAGGTTTGCCAGCTCCAAGCCACCTTAGATGATATACCAAGAACTCAGAAGGCTTCGGATTTTCATGTATGAGACAGGATGAGTTTCTTTCTCAGAGTGTGCTGCAGACTGAGATTGTATTTCTTCTTAGAAGACACGCCGCTGTTCCAGGCATACACTTTGTCCATGAGGTCAACGTGGAGATCCACGAGTGGCCGTTTCCTAGAGGAAAAGAGAAAAGCAAAGTTTAACGAAGTGCAAACAGCAAAGAGAAGACAGAGTGCCCTTAGGGTAGAATCAGCGAACAGGTAGGAAAGTCCTTTGAAACTCATGCTTTTTGAATGCTCCATAAATTGCTCAGCAAATAATCCAAACAACTTGGCAGTACTCTGGCCCAGCGGCCAGAGTCTCCTTCCACAGAGACAGTGGGATTTTATTCTGAGAACACACCAGCTAGGGGATAAGCCACCTGGATACCCCATGTAAAGAGAGAAAGACTATAAAGGACAATGCTAACCCTGGTCCCTGGAGCACCTACTCTGGAATGCTGCACCCCTCCCAGCCCCACACATGCTGCTGAGCTACCACTGAGGAGTCTGAGAAAGCTAGAGCAGCTCCTGTGTCCTTGGAATACAAGCGTTTTTAACTGACAGCTCGGCAACATTGTCATCCTTTATAATTAGGGAGCAAAATTTAAAAGGCCAATTAATCCCATACTTGAAGATCGTAGCTTCATTCCGTTAACGAGAAGCTAGGACAGTGATGGTTCCCTCCTCCTAATAAACATCACAAATGCTTACAGTCATCCCATTATCTGTGAAAACCAAGACCATCAGTGGGGCGATATCTGAAATCGGGCCAGCACTGAACCCTACAGTGCATACACGGTGCTTTTTCTATAATACACACCTATGGGAAGCTTAATTTATGTTAGGAGAGTAAAATAAATACATCCAAAATACAAGCTGACTAATGCGAAGTGTTCATAAGCTGTGCTGAGTCTGTGTCATCCCCCGAAGCAACTCTAACTGGGGACGGGGAAGTCTCTGTCCTGTGGAAGTCCATCGGACCAAGCATGGTGGTGATATCCATCTTGGTAGTAAGGCAATAAACATGTGCTCAAGGACAAAGGTGATGGGCACAGACCTCGGTGGCTCACCTGTCTTGCTTCAGCTGCTGGGAGAGTTTCTGCAGATACACAGAGAAAGAGCTGGAGGACTTCTCCAAGTGAGATACGTCTGCTGTGCACAGGCTCCAAAAGATATCAGCTTCTGGGTGAGTTGTGCAGGGTCTGGGATGCAGGGGCTTAGAGTCCACATTTTTTATTGCTGGCCCATCTACCTCCAGGCTGCTATCTTCCAAGTGGTCACCTAATGACTCGTAGTTCTGAATAAAAAAGAGCTTTGGTTTCCCTCTGAGGGAAGGGCATGTGTCCCCCGTGAACATGTTCCTGACACAATCCAAGGAGAACCCCGAGTGAAGCTCATCTGTACCCATCATGCTCTGGAAGCCTCCTCGGCTCACCAGAACACATACAAAGCTGTCATAGTCTTGATGCTGGGTCATACAGGCGAATCGGTGAATAATCTGGGGTATTTCATGTGACCTGGGAAACAAGAAAGACTGGACACGATAGCCCAGGGAAGTGAAGGTCTCTTGAAGATATTCTGCAGAAAACCAACAGAAAACAACACAAAAGTGAGAAGAGCCGAGAGACATTGGGTATGACACCTCGCCTGACCTGGTCTCCATTACCTATGTGTTCCTATGTAGGGACACTCTGGGGCGTCCCAAAGAAGCAGTAAACATGAAAAGTACAACTTCTGTGCCCCAGGTTTCTCAGGAAGGCACGTTCCCTGCAATGTCACTCTTTCCGCCTACAACCAAGACTGAATCCACCCAACGCCACTAAACCAAGAAAGAACAAAACTGCTGTCTTGTCAACCAAACTGAAGTAGAAGGTTCGTTCTTCAAAGGGTTCTTTCCTCAGACTACATAGGAATGAGCAGTGTTTGCGGGGTGTAAATCCAGGTGTGCGTTTAAATAGCAGTCTGGGTTATCAGTCTCCTCCCCTTGCTGTGGACTTACACAGAGGCCCTTAGATCTAAGTCGTGACTATTTACAGATCGCCCAGTTTCACTCCTAGTCTCCAGGCATCTTGAGTTGCCTTTGCCATAAAAGGAAGTACACAATGATAGAGCGTAAGCCCAACAAGCCTTTCTGACCCTGACCTTGGACTGCAGGGCCATAAGAAAGGTGAGACTCCCTAGTGAGCTTTAGAGAAAGTGGTAACAGCCACCAACCAGAAAGAGTGCTGTAAGGATTAAGCAACATAAATAACAATATGGTGCTATTATAAATAATATTCATTCTTATTCCGATTGCTTAAAATATTTCCACATATTCTAGAAGTTTCTGTGGCTCTAGGTCCTATCAAGTTCACTTTTTTCTCATCTATTCAGTTTGCCTTTACTAGGAGAATAAACACAGCCTCTTAAATCAATTGATAATAAAAAATGGGAATCTCTTTCTCTTCACCATTCAAAACATCTACAGCACTCTCCCTCACCCACTGCTTTTCTGTGCTTTATTTGACTGATGCCTTTAGCTCAGAATTTCCTGGGCACAAAAGCTGCTCTGTCGTAAACCCATAGACTCAGCAAGTATCTCCCATTCAGAGTGTCCATCTACCTCTTGGGATTTGTTTTTGTGTCCTGTCTCCAATACCAACCCTTCTACAGTGGTGTGGGCTTTCCAGGGCTCTATCCTAAGATAGCTCCACACAGTAACTACAGTAGTCTTGCTTCTGCTGCGAGCAAACATCTGATGTAAGCTAAGACTACACAGTAAGGAATCAAGGGGAGAAAACAATTGACAGTCACATGACCATTGAGTACCAGCTCTCAGCACATCGTCCAACTAGGATTCAGACAGAGTGCAGACAGTCACTCACAGCCTCAGCCTTCCTGCCCACCCAGCTTGGCCAACCACAAAAAAAAACTATAAATGCAAGAGAGGAAAATCTCAGTCTGTCTTCTAGGTGCTTGGTGAGATATGGAAGGACAAAATAAAGATGAAAAGGAACACGGCTTTGTATAAGCAATAATCTGTGTAACAGTCACCAGGCAGGTAAGAACTGGCTTAGAGTTTGAAACTGAATTTTCTCAGCCTATGAGCAGTGTCTCTGTATACACAGTGTATGCTAGAACTTTCCATGCCAAGCACTGTACCAAGACAAAGTGGGTTTAAAATATGTTCACGAAGTCTTACATGAGAGCTCAGGAGGCAGTGTCTTGGAGAGGGCCACATGTGGGACAACTGGAGCCTCTTAGCAACATCCTTTAGCTTTCCAGGAAGCCAACAAATGGCTCCTCCAATCCCAGTCAAGCCCTCAGTTGGCCCCAGTGGACTTTGAGTGCCTCACCAGAGACTCTAAGCCAGAAGAATTCCCAAAGTCCTGACCCACAAAAACTGTAAGGGATATAATCAAATGGATAGTTTACTTAAGCCACTTAGTTGTCGAGCGATTTGTACACATTATTAGATAAATAATGCTCTCTCTTATAAATACGAATGCACAGTCATCTTTACTTAAGACTGTAGTTATATACACTTTTATCCTCTGCTGACCCACCCTGGAAATTAATCATATTCTCTAACGTTAAAAAGAGATAGAAACGTACAGGACATCATTAAGCTCACAGTTAACAAGCATCTTACTAAGGAAACGGGGGACATGGTTTACAGGTTGCTGATAACCTATTAGATTCCACGTTCTCCTTCTAAGATCTGCATGGTAGAAATGACCAACCATACTGACCCACCCTAGCCATCTCCCTGGAGTGCAAGCGAGGTTTAAAGCACAGAACTATACCCAGGTTGGGTCCAAGAAAGGAAAGCGGGAGAAGCTACTTTTGGACTTTAACCACTTGGCAGGAATAAAGATAGCCTAAAAAAACACATGTGCCCCTCCCTGTCCCAGAAATTATAATTACCCCCGGATCTCATGCCGGGAGGAGGAAAGGGCTGCAGCTTGGTGACTGGTCGGACAGATTTGCAGGAGAGACTGGAACAGAGGCAACAATGACCAGCTGGGCCAGACCTATTCTAGGAAAGCTTAGTTCTGCAAACCTCCTGCCTTCTGCCTAAACCTCACTCATGGATTAGGGGTTATCAAACCTCTTTTTCCTCTTCCCAATGTGGCCACACTAACTAAATCTCCTTTTTCTGTTTTTCACTCTTAATTGTGTTTTTAACTGATCTACTGCAGAAAACTTGTTAGCATCACAAGGCTAGCAACTCCTAGGTAACAGGACCACAGCCCCACAGCTAGCTCCTTTCTCTTGCTATGGCATATTCTCTCCTCTAGGGGGCAGGAGTAGCCAGGGAAATGCTGGCTGGCCGGCTATCGTCAAAACCCTCTTTACTGGTAAGGCCTTGGTAGAAAGTCCAGTGAGGCCTCTTGCCCAGGCTGATATGCACAGGTAGAGCAAAGGCTCCTCTGTGCCTTCTAACACCTTCCTTCTCCTCAGGTTCAGTGGTTCAGCTTCAGCCTCAGAGGGGCTAAAGTGTAGGATAAGCACCTAAAATCTAATGCACAAAATCCTTCCCCAAAACAAAAGGGGAAAGGTAAAGGTCCCAAATGCCACAACCACCACCAAGAACTCCAAATCTGCATGGTGCTTGGGACAAAACAGAGCAATCCTCCAATATGGCAAGGGCAGGTGAGTCAGCAGTCAGCCGTGGGCTGTCACAGCTGGCATGTCCTCTGTTAGATGGCAAGGCCAGGTCGGTAAGGATGCCAGCTGGAGTGGCTCATACATCAGCATTCCTTTCCTCCTTGGGCCAGCAAAGACAAGCATGTAGGACTGTCTGATTTATACACTGTAAGGAATGGGGAGGGAGATCATGTAACTTTGAGTAAGTTAGAGCCTACATTTGTTTATCTATGAAATGGGATTAATGGGCTGGAGAGGTGGCTCAGCCGTTAAAGGCTAGGCTCACAACCAAAATGGAATTAATTCTAACACCTAAACCAAAATGGTGGAACCCAGTGGGGTTTCTGTAAAGATATTCCAAACTGCATTTATTCAAGCATAAATGATTAATTTGAAAAGAGATGAAGGCAGCATATCAACCTGTAAAACAGAGACCCTACTAGACATCTTCTTTATAAGTGCCACAGCTTATGACCTGGATAGAGGTCTCCTTATTCTAAATTAAAATGGTCTTAGGGCAGACTCTGTGTTCCATGTATGGCTTAGCTACCAATACCAGTGCTTACAAATACCAGAAGAAACAATTGGGTGCCAGGGAAATAAAACTTTAACAAAATACAGAAGCACCACTTCTCCTTCTCATCCCGGAAACCCCATGTCCAACCCAGCTGCAGCTCGGCAGTCAGAACTGCTTCTTAGAAGTCAAGTTCCTGGCCTTGCAGTTAGTACAAGGTTGCCAGTAACCAGTCACAGGCTCGGGTAAACGCCAGGACCTTATTCACCTAGAATTCATTCATGTATTCACTTAGAATTCATTTTCAGTTAGATAAGCAGATTCACCTCAGCACTTTCTAAGTAAATACATGGAATAAATAAGAGGTGACATCTTACCAGACTATTTACAAATCAGTTACCGAGTGCCCTTCACAAGCCAAGACAAGGTGAATGAGTGAAACCCAAAGTGAGCAGGATATCCCGGTGGGGCAGGAGTTCTCCACCACATCATACAGGGAAGGACAAGGCTAAAGTGGATTTCTGAGTGTGTGCTCATATGGAGGTTACAGGTCAGCCTTGGGTGCCCTCCGTCCATCTTGTGTGAGAAGCTCTCTTTACTATTCTGTCCTGTGTCTGTCAGGCTAACCAGCCCAGGAGCTTCCAGAGGGTCTCTCGTCTCCCCCCTCCCCCTTTTTTTCCCATTTGTAAGCATGCACCTTTACCCACTGAGCCATCTAATCCTAAAATAAGTTTCTTCCTCCCCTCCTTTTTTTCTTCTTTCCTTCCTTTCCTTTATGTAGGCTTGAGAACAATTCAATTTTTATTTAAAAAAAAAAAAAAAAAAGCCCAGGGTGAGGAAGCTATGAAACTCACCAGCTACCAGAAACAGAGTAGGGAAGAAAAGGAAAATTTTCATGCCATTTGAGCCAACATGGAGGTCTGATATATGACAGAAAGCAGCCACCTGATATTTGTGGCTTCTCTATGGGAGGCGAGATGCACACACTCTGCACCTGGGAGGGGAACCAAGTACTGTGCCCACAGACTTGAGTTTTACTAAGTTTCCTTCATTGTCTTACCAGAAGCTATGACAAGGGACACAGATCAAGCACACAGCTTGCTGGAAAGCAAGGGGACAAATGCGTGCACGTGGATGACGGAATGTCTTATAGTCCAGTGGGGTCAGAGGTTACTGACACAAAGGGCAGTGTGGTCTCAGACACTGGAGCATTGTGGAAAAAGCTGTAACTTAAGCCAGAGCCTGAAAAATGAGGGCAAAGGAGAGGAAAGTCCCCTACACACGCTGCTGACAGGGCGTTAGATGCTGGTGAGGAAAGGCACAGCTGGGGAAACAAGTAGAAGGGAGCAGGGCCACCTGGCACAAACCCAACTTTGCACTTGGTCGCCTAGGCCAGCCAAGGCCTCACTGCTCCAAGCACACACTCAAAGCTACAAACCATCTTTTACTGTTGGGCAATGGTGGCTCACCCCTTTAACCCCAGCACTTAGGAGGCAGAGGCAAACATATCTCCCTGAGTTCAAGGCTAGCCTGTTCTGTGGAGTCATTTCATTCCAGGATAGCCAGGGCTACATAGAGAAACCCTGTGTCAAAAAGAAAAAACAAAATCTTTATTACAAAGTTGACTACCAGTAATTCTTTCCAGACTATCTTGTATCAGGAGATATAAGATAACAGTATAAGAAAACAATACCAACGCTATATAACCCGAAACAGATTTCTGGTGTACCCGAGACACAGATCCATGGCTGCTCATCCAGAGTTCGAGCACCTCAAACACTCAACAACCTCAGGTTCTTTCCTGTCAAGTCATTTTCTGGGAAAGCCTCTCAGGAGGGGAAGAGGCCTATCCCATATCATGAAAATATCCATTTGGTTGCAACTGAAACATTAACATACTTGTCAAAGGGGCTACCCTGAAGCCTAGAACATGGAACACACTGTCTTTTAAACTCTGAAATATGAGGTCCTCCAACAAGGGCCCACAGACCCGCACATCTTAAATATACCCTAGGTTTAGGCCTGGTGAAGTGAAGGTCTTAAAGGGAAATTTCATTGGTAATGTTAAGCTTTGGGGCTGGAGAGACGGCTCATCAGAGGAGGGCACTGAGTGCTCCTCCAGAGGACCCAGGTTCAGATCCCAGTACCCACATGGCAGCTCACAGCTACCATGATGTGACTCCTTCACACAGACATGCTTGCAGGCAAAACACAAATGCACATAAAATGAAAAGAAATTATTTAAAAAAATACTTTTAAGCTTTTTAAGCAAATGTCTGCTTGGGTCCAGAGGATAGACATGTCCAGAAAACAAAAAGTACCTCAGTGCACACTCCTGTTCCCAGGAAGAAACCATTCTCAGTGCACTGATCCCAGGAGAACCAGGAGGGGCCAGAACGGTCTGTCTACCGCTCCTCTGAACGCAGCTTCCCTCTACCATCTTGGATATCACTTGCCCCTTCTCTCCATGAGCAGAGATCCTAGTGAGCAGTCTACTTCCCATGCAGAAATGTCCCTGTTATATAAATGTTACTACAGGGTTCTGCTTGTTCCGTTAGAAGGAAAAAACTGCACACACAAGGAGGCACGGAGCAGCCCCTAGCCTGTCACTGCAAGAAGAGGAAGTTTCTTCACAGAACACTGCAGTGGAAACTGCCAAGTCTGCTACTAAATGTATCTTAGTCAGTTAAAGCATAACAAGGATACCAGAAGCAGCAGCAGAGGAGAAAATACTGTCTCTTAAAAATCTGCAAATGTGTGCTCGCTTGCTCATCCTCCCTCCCTCCCTCCCTCCCTCCCTCCCTCCCTCCCTCCCTCCCTCCCTCTTTCTGTTTCTGTCTGTCTGTCTCTGTCTGTCTGTCTGTCTCTGTCTGTCTCTGTCTGTCTCTCTGTCTGTCTGTCTCTGTCCCTCTCTCTGTGTCTGTCTGTCTGTCTGTCTGTCTGTCTCTGTCTGTCTCTCTGTCTCTGTCCCTCCCTTTCTCTGTCTCTGTCTGTCTGTCTGTCTCTGTCCCTCTCTCTGTGTCTGTCTGTCTGTCTGTCTGTTTGTCTGTCTCTGTCCCTCTCTCTCTCTCTCCCCCATTCCCTCTCTTTCTGCCCGAAGATCAGGGCACAGACAGCTCTAACTCCTCTGGACCCACACCTGCTATTTCTGCTGCCATGTTTCTTATCCTGATGGTAATGGACGAAACCTCCGAAAGTCCAGTGGAGCCCAGAGCATCCCTAATGACATTCCTACCCATGCTGAGGACCCAGGTTTGGAAGAGGAAGGCCTTGCTGTGGAGGAGAAGGAAGCAGATGGGGAACTTGTATCCCTGGGAGCCGTCTGAGGTCCACTCTGACCATACATGGAACAAAATGCCAACGCTTTTAATGAGGACTGGGACGAGGAGCTGAAAGCAGGCCAAGGGGAATCCTCATGATACGAATGAAATCCAGGGGAACAATTCTCAAGAGATTAAACCTTGGGTATGGTGAGCCCTACAAGGAGACACCATGTATGAGCCCAGTTGGCACCATCCACCTCCACTGACAGCACATTATCCTATGGTGGTCTCTGAAACAGGACTGTCTGATGGTGCTAAAGACTAAGTGTTGCTTTCTGCCTTGTGGAGTGTCTATGTCCTCCAGATCAAGGGTTGTATCCTGTGTTTGAGGTGAGATATCCTATCCAACCCACTGCTCCCAGCATCCTCAGTAAGGACTACAGACAGGTGTAAACTGGGGTCCCACTGATCTCCTGTTTTGTTGATATGGTTGTTAATGGACTCTTTGGAGTGTGTTGCCATTTTTGTTTGTGTCAGAGTTGTATTCTTTATAAATAAAGATGGGGGGAAAATTAAGTAAATTTACAAAAAAGTCTTACAAAACTTTACCAAAAAAAATCTGCAAATGCTGTCATTTATACAGAATCCCCCCCCACACACACACACCACAAACACACACACACACAGAGCTCGAGCCTTAAACCAGGCCTTGCATCCACTTGCCAGTGATTGGAGACATTTGCTTCTGCATGCCTAAGAAGATCAAGATGAGAATACAGCTGGCCAACCAGGACTCAGCAAGACCTGGCTCTGTCAAGTTACTGACATAGTTACCCGGACACCATGAATGGGTTCTTTAATTCTCCCAAATTGGCACAATGAGGTCAAAATCTTTCAGTACTGCTATCTACCTCAAGAAGAGGTCACTGACCATAAGGGTTATTTTGAAGAATAATTTGCCAGAAAGTAACCATGTCTTTTCTCAGTGGCTCTGAGACCAGCCTCCTCCTCAGTATGTGCTCCATGCAGGGCCAAGCATGATGCTTTGATGTAAGACAGTCTTAAGAAACATTTACCAGACAAAGAAAAGAATATGCCTATAAATATTTAAAGGATTTGTATACTCTTTAGTTAACATCTGATTTGGGGGGAGGGGTATAGGCTCAAAGGAGAAAATAAGTCCACTAAATAAGACTACTAAACTCTGAACTTTAAAAGACTGGTTTTTGAAACACAGCATTACTAGAAGAGGGTATTCTACCAACACAACCACCTTCAGAAAATACTTCCTGAGTACCTAGGTGCCCGGCACATCAGCTGCTGATGATACATGGTAAAACAGACACATAAGTTCTTCCATCTGCCGTGTAGAGCTTACATCCGTGCAAAGTGGCTAAAAGCATGATCATACACTACTACCATTAAAGCCGTTAGCAAAGGACCTGCCACAAGGGGGCCGGGGGAGATTCTATCACTCTGTCAGTCTATCCTGCTATGGCTAGCTACATGCAGAACCTTCATTTCAGTTGGCAGTTATCTTGTCTGCTTGTTTATTATCTGACCCCTGTGCATCAGCCAAATGTTAAACATTTTGCAAAATTAACTAGACTGAGGACATCCCTTACAATAATGCTAGGTGAAAGGCTCTAGTACTATTGACACAGAAGGAAACACCAAAGATGCTTTGCAGCAAAGCACGATCCCAGCCCTTGAGACCTCGGTGGAAAGTATCAGGAGACACGGAGCTGGAGGTACAGCAATGTGTGAGAAGAGACTGTCCTTCCACTAGGGATGGTTACTGCCTTCCTGTTGTTCTGAGCCTCACAGAGGGACCTGGGACCTCTTGGCTGCCAAAGCAAAGCGCAACCCGATTTGAACAAACCGGTACCATCTTGTTTCTTACCTGCAGATCAGCCACCTGAGCTGGGAGGATTCAGAAGTGACCTCTAACCCAGTTATTTGTTTTATTCTCAAAGGCAAAGAGCACACGAGTCAAGCGGCTCCTGATTCTCGGGAGGAGGAGCAGCTGAAGCGTCCTTTACCGTAGGCCAGGCCCACTCTAGTCAGCACACTCCATGTTCAAGATGTTGCCCTTGAAAGGACTACACTGAAGATCTGCTGCCTGAGCTCCACTCTGTGCATGCGTGTATCTGGGGGATTATATATGTGGCATGTGCACATGTGTTGAAGCCAGAGGTCAACATTAGGTGTTGCCACCTCACTTTCTGTGACTTCCACTTGAAACCTGTTCCCTCTAAAGTAACTGGCTCCATCCCACTGTGCCACTACATGCGGGGATGGACCCTACTTACCCTGGAACCCAGTGTAGACCTCAGGCCCTTCATTCCCCTTACTCCACAAAGAGCAGACTCGATACGCTAAGTGCAAAGCCATGCTGTGCTATGGCTTAGTTGTTTTCCACTAAAGTCAAACAAACAAAATAAGAAAACTAACATTAGCTTGTACTTTGTTCCGGACACTGTCCTGTGTCCTTCATGAGTATAATCTCACTCTCCTATCACGTGAGGGAAGTTCTGTTATGAACCTATGTTATAGCAGACAGTGAACCCTACATCACAGGCTAAGATACAGCAGAGCAATGATTAAAATCCAGACAGTCACTGCCAGGGCCCAACTCTGGTGCTCCACCACAATGGGAGAAGAACAGCTATGCACACATAGAAGAGATACAGCTGCCCAGGAACAGAATGCAGCACAGGCCCTGGGTGTTAGTCATGAATAGCTGAGGTTTTTTTGGTTCACGACAGGTTGTGACTTGATCTTTATGAGTCCTGTAATATAAATATCGGTACAACACAGAAAGCTCTGCATTTCAGACATTTCCTGATGATGAAGGAAACAAGACCAACCACAATCGAAAGTAAAAGGACAATCCCACAATGTCCTTTAGAATACCCAGTGATTCATTGAGAAGCTATTTCCTCATTCTTCTATGGATGGATGCTAATAGCTAAAATGGTGTCTTTAAGAGTTACGGTTACTATTGCTGTAAAAAGACACCATGACCAAGGCAACTGTTCAAAAGGAAGAATTTGATTGGAGGCTTGCTTACAGTTTCAGAGGCTTAGTCCATTATCATCATGGCAGGAAGCAGTCAGGCATGGCTCCAGAGCAGTAGCTGAGAGCTTTACATCCTGATCCAAGGCGGCAGACTGAGCCTAGTGTGGGCTTTTGAAACCTTGAAACCCACCCCAGTGACACTCTCCTCCAACAATGTCACACATACTCCAACAAGGCTACACCTCCTAATGCTTCTCAAATGGTTTATCAACAGAGAACTGATCCTAAACATATGAGCTTATGGGGTCGTTTTCATTCAAACCTCCACAAATGAAAAGGATACTTCTCTATAGCAAAAGAGATACATTTCTCATGTACCAAAATAGGACATGAGAAAGTGGGACCGTAGCTGAAATCTTGGGAAATCCAGCTTCATATTTGCGAATTCAACCTTCTCTTAGACTCTCTTTTCACAGACCTCCCTGTGGTAATATTTCAAATGAGTCATCCCTCTGACTCATTCTAAGGAATACTGAGAGACACGAAAGTCATGAACCACAGTGATCACTCATCTGAAGGAAGGGAGAGATGATTAAGTGCAGAGGTATCCTAGGCATCTAGGCTCTTCTTGTTCTCTCTTGATGTGATTCAGACTGCCCCACACATCCAACAACTGGGCAAAACAATCAGGTCCAAACGTGATGGCTTACAGGCAGAGCAAACAGAGCGAAGACGTGAGTAACATGTGGCTCAAACGCTACCCACACCCTACGTCAACACAGACGTTAACGTGTTTTTAATAGCCCCAGAGAAGACTTTCATGGTCTATCCAGGTGAAGTGAAACATGTAACAATATTAGAAACCAGAAAGCCTTTCATTATAAACGTCTCTTGCAGACCAGGACCACCCCTAGCCACATTACCCAGGATACACAGATAAGACAGGTAAAGACACACCAACTTCCACAACTTAGAACTTGTTTTGCATTCCCCAAGTTCATCTCATGTTCCTCTTAACACACAGTTCCATTGATTTATCTACGTCTGTTGTAGTTAGCTCAAGCCACGTAAGCACTGACCAATAGAAAGTGGGTAGAGATGAGTGAGGCGCATCCTTCTCGGGACTTTCTCTAAAATCTGTGATGAGATCTGCTATACAGTCTCTATATAGCTGTCAGTCACATACAGAGAACCCTACAGAAGACTCCAAAGCCTCAAAAGATGACAGGACCACTGGCTGACCATATGGCATAAAAAACTCCCTAGCCCAATCCACACTAGACTATGACATGGCAGCTCCCCTAGCCCGATCCACACTAGACTATGACATGGCAGCTCCCCTAGCCCAATCCACAGTAGACTATGACATGGCTGAGAAGGAAGCAGCTTAATAGAGTGTACTTTGATATGCAGTTAGTGTCTGCCATGCTGACAAATCCAACTTGCTTGGTCATGACCATGCTGGAGGTGAATCCCGGGCTTCTACACATACCTGTGTCATTGCCAATACAATCGATGATCAAGCAGATTCCTAGGGGCTTGCTCTGCATCCTATAACTCTCTTCATGTATGTGCTAGAGAGAAAGGCAAGGATTAGAGATGCTGGGTACTTCTCTGAGACTTAAGGTCTCACTCATCCATTCTTTTTCTGGTTTGTCTTAAGCATGCCTTTGGCAGGTGAATCACTCAACAGACACAGCCTGAAGTCATCACAGCCAACATTTCCCAGTAATGTCAACTTTTTCCTCTGTCATGGTAATAAGCTTATGACAAATAGCTATTTCAGTCCTCACTTAATTTGAATGAGAACTGTAATTTCTTTACATGTGTCTTAGCTTTGCAGAATAAAGATAATTTGAAAGAGAAGGAGGATGGGTCACACGCCATCGTGGAAGCCGAAAGTAGCACCAAGAATTAACTTTCTAAGCCAGTCCAAATGGAGGCTTTCCACTGTCTCCTCTGGAGACGCTGTCAACCCAGACAAAAGCCAGACAACAGCAGCAGTGCACACTTTTATGTTCAGTTGTTATAACGAGAGCCATCACTTGGGCTTTCCCTGCATTCCGAAGCTCCTTCAAGTCTTCCACTTGAACATAATTTTTCTTTGCTATTTCCAAGGTTCCTATTCACTGAGTTCTCAGGAAAATTATGCACAAGCACCCAGCTGTCACAATAAATTTTAAAGAACAGTTTTGGCTGGTTTTGTTTGTTTGTTTGTTTGTTTGTTTTTAAGACATCAGTGTACTAGTATGTACTCTTGCATGCAGTACCAAATCAGAGAATTTATTCTTTACCGGAGGTAGAAAAGCTCCTGATTCCTGAATGGATGTTTTCACCGGGTTTCCTGGGGGATAAAAGAGAGAATCATTTACAAAGTAGAACTAAGCCCATGCCCAGGCTGGCTGAGTTCTTTCTATCATGACTGTTTGTTTGCCATTTCTTTGGCTTCCTAGTCTTTCTCCAGCTAGACTCAGCCCAAAGTTCCAACCTCACACAGAAGAGCCTGACCCAAGGCAAACTCAAGAGCCCTGTTATTCCAGGACTATGTAGAAAAGCCATGACAGGCAAGTGAAAGTAGCAGGCCTCTTCCAGGTGACCACCAGGTGGCTGGTTTTAACCTGATAAGGAGAATTCAAAAATGTCACTTCACTATGGCTTTCCTACATGGGCTAAAACTCTGGCCAACATCTAAAGGGAAGAGCGTTGGAGTGAGCAGGAGAGGGAAGCTTCTGCTTGTGTGCTCTGTACAGAGCAGATGGCCAATGTTTTCATAGTTCAATGATGCTGGGAGTTGATAAAATAAAATGTCAGCAGCAAGACAGAGCTCAGCAAGCCTGGAAAGTGCTGGAGCCCACAGCAAGCTCCAGCTTCACAACAATGACTCACTTAGCCCCCACAAGCGAGGTGTGGGGGGAGCACTGGGTTCGGAAGCCACGAAAGGGCTGGCTCACACCTCAGTGCTGAAGAGCTGTCATCTCATTAGCTCTGGGCCAAGACTGCTGCAAAGTGAGAAATGGTGTCTAAAGATAGGGGGTGGGGGAGTGGGGGGGGCTTACCAGCATCTGAAAGATTCCGGGAAATAAATTGGGTTGTTTGTTTTTGTTTTGTTTTTTGTCATTGTTTTGTTTTGAGTTTGGTTTTGTTTCAGAGGTGGGCTCTTGATATGTAGCCCAGGCTAGCCTCAAACTTGTTCTTCTGTTTTGGCTAATGAGTGCTAGGGTTATACAGTCCTGTGCAACCACACTTGCTTTGAACCAGTCTCTCCCTGTCCCTGTCCCTGTCCCTGTCCCTGTCCCTGTCCCTGTCCCTTTCCCTGTCCCTGTCCCTCCCTGCCCTCTCCCTCCCTCTCTGCATTTGTGCATTTGTGCATATTCATGATTGTGTACAGGTGTAGAGCAACCCTGCTTTCACCCTGGAGGCCAGAGGTTAATGTCAAGTGTCTTTCTTAATCACTTCCTTCCCTCCCTCCCCCCTCTCTCTTTCTTTCTCTTTCTTTCTTTCTTTCTTTCTTAATTTCTTTCTTTCTTTCTTTCTTTCTTTCTTTCTTTCTTTCTTTCTTTCTTTCACAGAATCCCTGTCTCAGTCTCTCCAGTGCTGGGATTATGGACAAGCATCACCATTTCCAGCTTTTATGTGGGTGCTGGAGATTGAACTCAGGTCCTCATGCTTGTGTAGAAAGCATTTCACCAACTGAGCCATCTCCCTGGCCCCTGAGACGAGCTTTCTAAGGGGCAACTAGCAATATCCTTTAAGATAAATTGTGCTTTTCAGAAGTTTATTGGGTTGGTTGGTTGGTTTTAGTTTTGGTTTTGTTTTCAGGGTTTGTTTGGGGGGGATTGTTTTGGGGTCTTTTTTTTTAGGGTTTTTTTGTTTGTTTTGGTTTTTGGTTTTTTTCATGATAGGGTTTCTCTGTGTAGCCCTGGATGTTCTAGAACTTGCTCTGTAGACCAGGCTGTCCTCCAACTCAGAGATCCAACTCTGCCTCGCAAGTGCTGGGATTAAAGGCTTGTGCCACCACCACCACCCAGCACTTTTAGAAGCTTTAAGGAGATAATAAATCATAAATTTAGAAAAATGTGTTTCAACAACATCTATCGACTAACTGCTTACACTGGCCCAGGCTAGGAAAAACCTAAAAGTCACAAACATAAAATTGACTATGTCAATTATGGTGCATGTGACTGCATACTTTACAATGTTTAAAAGGCTAAGAGTAATTGTTATGCATTTGACACATCCATGAGATATGTGTACATTAAAATGGATGATGAAATAACATGGACTCAATACAGAATAACATGCATAGGCACTTTCTTGTCATTGTCCCCTAAAGAATGAAATATAAAAGCTACAGCATTTCCACTGTAGGAAGCAGTATAAGTAATCTAGAGAAGGTTTAGGTGTGACAATGCATGTGGACAGGTTATATGCAAATGCTATACCCTGCTGTTTGAGAGACATGAGCATCTGCAGACTGTGGTACCCACAGAGAATCCTGGAGTAAGCCACCTACAGACACTGAGGGACACGTGCGTATACTCCGGGTTAAAGATGAAGAGGTTTAAATAACCATTGTGGGATCGATGGGTGAGCACTTAACCAGCATGCATGAGGTTCTAGGTTGACTCCCCAACAGCAAAATGAAAATAAAAGCATATAAATCAAACACTAGCTGGGTGTGTTGACCTACACTGGCAATCAGCCCTTTAGAAGAGGATGGTTGGCCTGGCAGCGGTGGCGCACGCCTTTAATCCCAGCACTTGGGAGGCAGAGGCAGGCAGATTTCTGAGTTCGAGGCCAGCCTGGTCTACAGAGTGAGTTCCAGGACAGCCAGGGCTACACAGAGAAACCCTGTATCAAAAAAGAAGAAGAGGAAGAAAAAGAAGAAGAGGAGGATGGTTGTTAAAGACCTACCTATGTAACGAGACCCTTTCTAATAAAAATTAACAATAGGATAAAATAAATCAAATATTAACTGTGGCTATCTCTGATACATGGAATTAGGAGGAAATTTTGCTTGGTTTTCTTTTGTTATAGCAATCAATGTTTATTGCAACAGAAAAGAAAGCCAATGAGATGAGTGGCAGCCAGTGTTCTGTGACTGCATAGCCTGCAGTCTTGTAGTCAAATTATTCTTCCTTAGAAAATATGAGTGTGACATGGCATCTCTGCTGAAGATTTAGAAAGGGCACAGTAAGGGGCCAGTCACCACCACCGCCATCATGATCTTTCAGTAGGAGCCATCTGCAAGTCCAAACTGACCAGAATACATGGCTTGATTATCTTAAGCTTCTTAATTTAAGGCAAACTTGATCGGATGCTTTTCGTTTTATTAGTGAGTCAAGTCCAAGTCAAAGCAGACAGGTGGCTCTCCTTACAGTGTCACCAGGTGGCGGGAGCCTCAAGTACTCATCTGGTCCACATGACTGGATCACAGTGGAAAGAACACTGTTTTTTTTTTTACATTCCTAAGCAAGCCTTTTGGGTCTCCCGTTTTTTCCACTTTAAACAGCATTCCGAATGCTAACTCTTCCACCTCACCAGTGTTTTAAGAAACAGGCTGTCGTTTCAGAAACGAATTCGGTTCTCAACAGTTTTCTCTGGAGAGAAGAACTGTAGGTAGGAAGCAGGCGGGAGCGGCGCCATCTGGCTAGTCAGGGTAAAATGGTTCTCAGTTTCCTGAAGCACAAGTAGCCTGCAGGCTACACAAGCTGCACCCACAAGGTTTCCATCAGGGCGCCACCCCACTCAGAAACGTTCACACTGCCCTACTCATGTCCGTGCCCCTCTACTGCTCACACGGCAGATTCGAAGGCTCTTGGGTCCTGCTGCATAGAGCCCTTGCAAGGCTTGCAATACAAGCCACCTCTCCAGTGTAAGGCTGAGTCTTGACTCTCAATTTAGAAAGGCCACAGTATAGCAAAGAAATGCTTTTTTAAAATGATGTTCTGTGCTGGAGAGATGGCTCAGAGGTTGGGAACACTGGCTGCTCTTCCAGAGGTCCTGCATTCAATTCTCAGCAACCACATGGTGGCTCACAATCATCTGTAATGGAATTTTCTGGTGTATCTGAAGACAGTGACAATGTTCTTATATACATAAAATAATAAATAAATAAATTTTTTTATAAATGATGTTGTAAGCCAGGCATGGTGGGACATGGTAGTCCAAGCCCTCAGAAGACTGAAGCAGGAAGATTGTTATGAGTTTGAAGTTAACCTGAGCTACATCATAAATACCAGCCCAGCCAGGGCTACATATACAGCAAGGTTCTACTTCCACCCCCACATATAAATATAAAAATAAATACACAAATAAATAAATGAATAAAGACTTCAGGGAATGCCACGGCTAAAGTACTGACATTTTAAGAAGAAAACATGTAGGTTGAAACGAACAGACTTTTAATTGTATGTTTTTTCTTTTTATGGAAGAGAGAGACTGTCATCTCTGGAGTTTCCAGATTAGCCTTTCTTCTTCCTGCTGACAGATATTTGGTTTCATGTGTCTTACTTATTATCATGATTGGATTAATGTTTAACATGCTCTGGTTAAGCACCATTTCAGAAGCACAAATGCCACACCACTCACAAACACTGCCATGGCGATGTACCTGATGAAGTTAGTGTTATTAGATTCAGAGGCGCTAACTCAGAGGGTAACTGGGAGTGCCAAAGAGGGCATTTCAGGGACATGCTTCTGCTCATTGAGAGCTTAATTAAAATATGTGAATAAAAGAAGTAGCCAGCTCTAAAATGGAACTTTTCCTTTTTTTCTTTCTCCTTCTCTTTCTCTTTTTTAGATGATAGGATCTCACTGTGTTGCTGAGGAGGCTGGTCTTGAACTTCTGGGCACAAGAGAAGCTCCTACTTCAACTCTCTAGCAGCTAGGTCAATAAGCATGGACCACCATACACCACAATGTGTAATTTTTTTTCCCCAGTGCTGGGGATCAAATCCAGGGCCTCATTCATGCTAGGTAAGTGCTCTACCACTGAACTATATACCTCAGCTCCTTGTACTTAAGTTAGTAAGCACTTACAAAGAATAGGTAAAAGAAATTGATGGCTTACTCTGAATGCCTCGGTGTTCCACAGATCTTGGCTCTTTACTTCGTCCATTCGGGAGCTTCAAATATAAAAAAGAAGGCCACACTGTGTTAGTTTCTTCAGAGGCTCACTGTGTTACACCTCTTTAAATAGCTTGATATTTTTACACAGGGAGGAAAAAATAAAAATATCACCTTCACAGTTACCTAAAAATGCACTGCAGGAACTGTTAACTCAGGAAATTCCACACTACATTGTCAAAGATCAAATCAGTTTCCCAATAAGAAATGAAAACATTAGCAAGGTGCAATGCATAGAATACTGCTTTAAAACAGCTCTAACCCAGCTCGTACAGTCCAGCATGGGTGTTAGAAGGTCCCAACTTAGAATATGCTGGGACCCGAGACTGCCATCTAATCTATTCCCTTAACACACACAAAGCGGAGTTTGACTGCAGGTGTGAGTTTTAGGTCATAAACCTCTGTCTATGAATCCCAGCTCTGCCAGTTCATACCTTTGTAGTCCTTTACCTCTTCACCTGCTAACTTCAGCTACAAAAATGAGGATAAGAATAGGATGGCATCTGCCATATATATGGTAGCTTTGTTTTTTTAACGTAGATGAGTGTTTTTGCATGCATGTGTGTGCCTCTGTGTGTGCCCGGTGTCCATGGAGAGCAGAAGAGACATAAGATCCTTTGGAACTAGAGTTAAACAGTTGTGAGCCACGATATGGGTGCTGAGAATCAGGCCTGTGGTCTTAAGTGCTAAGCTATCTCACCAGCTTCAGCTAAAAAGGGTATTCATGGTGTTTAAATAGTCAAAGACACCCAGCACAGTATAGCATGCCTGGAAGCACTTAATAAATGTCTGTACCCAAAGCCCTGGGTCCAGCTGGCAGCACCACAAACTAGATAAATAATGTCCAATTACGGCTTTTGAAAAAATGATTTCCAAGCTACAAAAACTGTGATATGTGTATATGATTCATGAAAATCAAGAATTGAACCACTCAGGGCTGGAGAGATGGCTCAGCAGTTAAGAGCACTGACTGCTCTTCCAGAGGTCTTGAGTTCAATTCTCAGCAACCACATGGTGGCTCACAACCATCTGCAATGCAATCTGATGCCTTCTTCTGGTGTGTCTGAAGACAGCTATACATATACATAAAATAAATAAATCTAAAAAAAAAAAAAATTTGAACCACTCCTGAAAGACTGAACTGACCCTTCTCTCTTCTCAGAGGGCGGAACTTCTGTAAGATGACATCACTTCCTGCCACCATCTGATCAACAGCAGCTTACCTAACCAAAGAAGTACATTATCCATTAAGCTGTGTCTGAGAGTACATCTGTGTATAAACTGAAGAAAGACATGCAAGCTATGGTTCCCCCGTCCCTGGAATAATCCATGACTTAATCAAAACCTGGTCATTGCCACCCCACCACAAACAGATGCACATTGACTTTTAGGTGCTATTGAAAAGAGATCAAATCAAAGCTAGTCTTTAAAGGCATTATAGTGCAGTCACATAACGTCTTTTGATTTTGTAGACTCTTGTGTCAGGTAATGAAGAATTTTGACTAAGAATGACAGCATACATTATAATAATCTCCCAGGTGGTGGGAGAAAGAGTTCAGAAAACCCTAAAGGATCATACCTAAAGGCATTGGAGACTAGAAGGACAAATTAAAAGCTGTCCCTAAGCAATGGGATGACTGTAGCTTATAGATCTAGTGGGAAAGAATAGAATAAGCACAGGGCTGGGCTGGCCTGCAGGAGGAAGATGTGGACAGACTGTGCTTTAGACACGTGTCCTTATGTCGGTGAGTGAGTGGGTGGGGCAGTACACTCCTGAACAGCCATTTAGCTTTGTAAGTCACTAGTGCTACCTCTCACTCGTGTTCTCTGAGAAACTGCTCATAAATCAGGAGAAATGTTTTCATGATACACATTTATAAAAGTGTTTATAATTCAACCAGTCTAGTCTAAACCCACCTCAAAGTCCACATAACTTTAAAGGGGTTAGGTTAATATTTTACCACTGTTCTTCTCACAAGAAAAGACTGACCAGGGAGCAAGCACAAGAGGATCTGTCCTCCTCAGAACAGAACTATAAACAACCATGTGACATTCGGGATCATTAACTAGAAAAAGAAATCTTCTGTTGTGTCACTCAGTTAAAAAAAAAAGTTTGCCAAATTAAAATGACACTCAGGAAAAAGGCAAATGGGAAACTGGAGAGATGGCGCAGAGGTTAAGAGTGCGGCCTGCTCTTTCAGATGACCTGGGTTCAATTCTCAGCACCCACATTATGAATCACAACTGCCTATAATTCCAGTCCTAGAAGATCTGATATCTACTTGTGACCTCAAGGGACTCCTGAACACACAAATTCATGCAGGCACACATGCATACATGCAAATTAAAATAAGTAAGTAAAATATTTTCTAATTATTCTTTTTAAAAGCAAATGCATGCTGGGCGGTGGTGGCACATGCACTTGGGAGGCAGAGGCAGGCAGACTTCTGAGTTCGAGGCCAGCCTGGTCTACAGAGTGAGTCCCAGGACAGTCAGGACTATACAGAGAAACCCTGTCTCGAAAAACCAAAATAAATAAATAAATAAATAAATAAATAAATAAATAAAATAAAAGCAAATGCACAAAGAGATAAGAATTGGGAAGTTTATTTTGCAGTATTGTTTCTAGTAACAAAGGAATGGAGGCAATCTATACAACAGCAAGAAGAAACTAAGTACATTTTAGTACATGCAGAAAACAGAAGCCATGAGCCCCACTAACAGGACATGCCTATAATGTCAGCACTTAGGAGGCTGAGGCAAGGGGAGGCTCATAGCAAGTTCAAGGCCAGCCTAGGTTACATAATGGATTTGAGGCCAGGCTGGGTTACAGGTAAGTTCTTGTCTCAAAAGAAAATAAAGTGGTGGGGTGTCATTCAAAATAATACAAATAATGATTAAAGAGAAACAACCTCACATTAACCATATAAAACAGTGTCTAAGAATTCTCTGTTCAGAAGAGCAGACATGATATGCTATCACTTGTACAGAAGTAGATAGGCACTCTATGTGGGTAGATTCTCTGTGCGTGGTTATAGAAGAAACTGGTCAAGAATAGTCTCCTTAATGTGAAGGAAGTGGGATGTGAGTTCTGTGAGGTGAAGGGAAGCAACTCTAAATTTTCTTTGGGAACATTTAACTTTTTCTTTCTATAGGTACATCTTACCTGCCTTAACTTTAAAAGTTGACTCTTCAAAGAACAAAGAATGAAAAAGATATTCAATTGTATAAATAGACACATTTGCTGATGCTCATAGGACAGAGACTAAAAGAAAGCATCCCGTAATAGTCATGCCTAGGTAATGGATACATATATTATATTCTTACTATATATTTCATAAAATTCTCCAAATATATTTTTAAACCATTAAGTTTATAATTATAAGAAGTTGCACACATTCTTAATCAAACACGTCCATCAGAATCTGTTTAGCTAGTACAATGCATGAAATGAGATATGTAATTTTATTACATGTCTGAAACTGGTTCATGCTGGTACTCCATACACTGGCTCCAGACTCACCCTTGAGTTATAGAATTGTTCCTTGACACTCAATTTTGGGAGAGAAGCCTGGAGACTATTCATATTTGATCTTGCTTCTTGGCCTACGAAGACAAGAGAAAGAGACTAAGGTTCATAAATTATCACATGAGTCTTCAACAACGCTTCAGTCCCAGTCAACAGTCATCTTTCAAAATACCTTAAACCTAAACCTGCCTGAATTCAAACCATCAATTAGATGACTCTTCTGCCATCAGTAAGAATGACTAAAAGGGCTGGTGGGCTGTGGCCACCAAGTGTGGCAACCTAAGTTCAACCAGGACCCACATGATGAAAGGAAAGAAACAACTCACACATGGGGCTCATACATGTGCACATGTGTGGGGACGGGGACACACACACACACACACACACACAAAACCAAACTTTTAAATTAAAAGAGAAAATTAAGTACCATTCTATTTCTGATTCTTTGTCAGTCATTCAGACAGGTTACCATGTAGATAAGCAGGTCTTAGTCATGACCTTTACATCATGACCCTCTAGAGACAGTGACCTGCTAAGAGAAGCCAAGCTGAGGCTGAGGTAAGGTGGTGTAAGGGAGAAGGCTAACCCCCTTTATTAAAGAAAGAAACCAAAAGTAACCTTTTCCATGCAGTTTAGTGAGACAGAGCACACATACAGAACAGCAATCAGACCCGGTGACACCACCCAGAGGTAGATGGTGGTCACCAGGTCCAACATGGAACTGGGCAACAGGGTTCAACCTACAGAGTCTTGAATGTTCACAGCCTCTCTGCCCTTTAAAAACAGAGCTACAGACATCTCTAAAGACCTGAATGTTAAGAACTGTTTTCAGAGGGAGGATATTTGCCAGTGGAGTTGGGATACTGAGATATGAAGGCTATAAAGGAATCTGATCTCTTGACATGGGCTAGAGGGGGCTGGGACTCTTGGGTCCTGTTTCAACCATGCATCCAACAAATGATTCTTCACAGACTGTTGCTACTGTACACAGAGTAAAGTATGAAAGACCACTGAGAAGCCAAATTTACCTACCGGACTGCGTGTACTTCTGAATTTTTGTCTTCAAGTCTATTCTGTGGATGTTCTTCAGGCATTTTTCTAATAAATTCAGTTGATCTGAAGCAATCAGATTCAGTTTCTCCAGTTCAACCACCAGATCCAAGAAACTCTAAGAAAGCCACGAGCAAGAAACACATGTGAGTGGAGCTGACAAGTCCCCAGTGCAGATTCTAGACCATTGGGTGACAAGATGAGACCTGGTGGTGACTCATTATCCCACTCCAGACAGCTCTATCCAGAACAAAGAACCCTTCTGAAATTGACTCAAAGAGATGGGGGCTGGAGCTCTAGCCCAGGTGTAGAGTGCTCGCCTAGCATGCATTGATCATGGACTGATCAGGACTGATCCCCAGCACCAGATGTGGTGGTGAACATCTGTAATCTCATCAGGAGATAGAGGCAGGAAGACCAGAAGTTTCAAGACCATTCTCTGCTACACTGTGAGGCCAGTCTGGACTATATGAGAATCTGTCTGTCTGTCTGTTTGTTTGTTATGCTAATTCCTTTGGTCATAAACATGTTCTCATGTTTGGGACAGACAGATATAAGGGCTGTTTCATATCAACATGGAGTCAGGAATGATCAGGTCTACGAATGAACTCTTCCTAGGATCAATGTTCTTAGAAAAATCCAGATTGACGTTATAATAAACACTACAAGGGGTTCCCAGAGTGGGGGTTGGGAGGAGTTACTGAAAAGAAAATAAATGCAGCTAAGGAAAAGACTGACAAAAGAAATCCTCATAATGTCATTTGAAAGTTCTAAAACTGTCTTCATCAATGCCCGACACTTCAGAGCATCCTGACCCAGAAGGAGGCATGTGAAGGAACAGGGCTCGCTTACTCATCCAACCTCAACCGCCAGGATTGTCAAAGAGCCATATTTCAAAAGCTTGGATTTTATCCTGCTCACATGAGTAACATTTGGTTACTTAACTGCTATCGTTATTTTGCAATGACAATAAGAGGAATTAATCCTTTATAAATGGCAGGAGTTGGTTAGAGAACCCTCCCCAAGACTCCTGTTTTCATTTTCTTCTTCTTTCTACATTTGATGTGGAAGCATGTTATTCTCCCATATTCCTATAACCATGAAGGAGCCCGAGGAAACTCTTAAAGGTAGGATAGCTACCAGGAAGACCTGTTGTCACCACCATAGATGTAGGTTTTTCTTACTCATAGCTTAGGCAAACCAGGTGAGGTTAGCAGCAATTGAAATACTCTTCCAACAATTACAACAGTTCTGACTCTACACTAGCCACTTCCCAGATGGATGAGTCAGAAGGACCTACGCCCCAGGCCCCTCACACCAAACCACCTTCACAGGTTTTCCACGGAAATAAACAGCAGTGGGCAAGCTCGAAGAGAGCAGACCAGCAAGCGTTCCAGGTCTCTACTCCACACAAGCAGCTCGGATGACCAACCCAGAAGAGAGCTGTCAAATCTGAAAATTGGTATTAGCCAGGCCAGCCAATTTTACAGAAATTGGACCAAATCTAAGTATAAAAACACCCAAGGCCACATAAGGAGACAGTACCAACCTAGTCCCAATTAAAAAACAATTCTCTTGCTACCAGTATTATAAAAAAGCACCTCAGATGTTTGAATCTTGGAAACATGGCAGCAGGCTACCCATTCCCCAGTCTTCAGACCACAAGGAGCACACCTACTTCTGGTGGCTTTCTGGAACAGGCACCAAGAAAAGACAACTCACCTTGTCCTTGGCTACTTTGCCTCTGCCTGTGTAATCCCTTGTAAGGAAAATTAAGGAGGATACATCAGATTGGTCCAAATTTTCTCCAATCTCCATCAGCAGCACCCTGTAAACCACAAAAGTTTCTTTAGTAAATCTAGACGAGAATCCAAGAGCCCATACCTCACTTAAGGCAACAACTAGACTAACTCGTGTCCCATGGACCATGCTCCAAATCTATCAAACAGGAAGCCTTGATATTCCCTCAAGAGACTATAAGAAAATTCAAATAGAAAACTCATTTTCCTCCATCTGTTTACTTGTTTGTTTGTTTGGTTGGTTGGTTGGTTGGCTGGTTGGTTTGGTTTTTAGAAACAGCCTCTTGCTATGTAGCTCGGGCTAGCTTAGCATCCACTGTGTAGACAGATGAGCCTTGAACCTGTCCCAATTCACCTGCCTCTGCTTCTAGGTGTTGGGACTACATGTATGCACCACCACACCTGGCCTTGCCTTTGCTAGTACCAGGACACGGTGCTTCCCTTTCTAACAATTCTGAAAACTACTGGGGAAAGCAGAGACTCCCCTGAAAAAAACCCCTAGGTCTCCAGAAGTAATAGTGAAATGAAACATATGAGTAACAAGAAAAAGATTCAGAGTAGTCCTGTACTCTCTGTTTGATAAGCTCTGGCTGACACTGGTCTATGAAACAACTGTACCTGAAGTCTTGGGATCCTAAAGCAAAAAAAAAAAACAACTCCAATATCTTGGCCCACATTTGAATTTAAAGAGTAAAAGACATCCACCATGGGGCTCCTGATCACAAATGTTTAGTTTGAAAAGCCCCTCTTGATGCAGTCACTTCTGTTCTGGTTGGAGCAGCCATCACTTTATCGGGACACCTTGTGGCTCTGTGTGGAAGGCTGT
This sequence comes from Rhabdomys pumilio, assembly GCA_030674055.1. Classification (NCBI taxonomy): domain Eukaryota; kingdom Metazoa; phylum Chordata; class Mammalia; order Rodentia; family Muridae; genus Rhabdomys; species Rhabdomys pumilio. The sequence goes on along the minus strand of JANHMN010000001.1, from coordinate 140,529,706 downwards.
TTTTCCAGGTAGACTCTAACATTCTTAGGGAAGTGAGAGTCCTCAATCCTTTCTGGCCCTTAGCCAGCTCCCTGGCCTGTGCTGATGGGAAGCCAGCTGAGCAGACGGATGAACAGGACAATTGCTTCACCCCAACTGCCAGCCCCTTCCAGAGGACCTGACACCCCGTTCCCACTCGCTGCACCAGTCTCTGAGACCCAGCTAGTGTCCCCAGCTGTGTGAGGTCACATGACTGGACATGTGAAAAATTATCAAGAATAACAATGATCTCATGCATCTTGCATACAAAGCCACTTTGGTACACCATCCAAAGAGACTCATAAACTTGGAAAGTTCATGGTCATCTGATTGTGATGTTGAGAGTCAACCTAGAATCTTACACAGCCTAAGCCAGTACCAACCACTGAGCTCCAGCCCCAAACATCCTCCCACCCTGCTCTGCCTTTTCATAGTTTTATTATGTTACTAGGGCTGGCCTTGAACTCACAATCTTCCTGCCTCAGTCTCCAGAGAAGCTGGGATTGCCTGTCTTTGTCACTCAGTAAAGCTAGTTGAGCTGTATATTCTTTCTTTTGTAAGGCTAGTAACTGGCTCAGCGTTTTGTGGGTAATAACTGGTATGTTGGAGGTTTAACACAGATCTTCCAACAATAACTCTCAACATTTTCCAAAGCCCATGCTGCCTTCTGCTCTTTTCAGTAGTTTTGATGACAGACATTATCTCTAAATACATATTAGGAACTGAACATATTACAACCAACTAAACTAACAGCCTGGAAGAAGAGGAAGCAATTTAGAGGAACAAGGTCTCTGTGTGGAGTATATGAGAATATATGTGTTGCTCAGAAAACTCAGTCCTTCCACGGACTCCTGCAGGGGAACAGAGCAGCTAGAAGGCTCTTGTACTTTAGAGGCCTTCAATAGTTGGTCCAGCTATAACCAGAAGGGGACTGAAAGGTAGTTCGTTGAAGAAATGTCCAACTTGGGCTCCTCAGAGCCAGGAAGGAACAGTCCAACAAGACTCCACCCTGCTGCACTTCCTTGGCTGGTCAGGGCAAGGACAGAGGAAGGAAGGTTTAGAAAGAGCCACAGTTCTATGACTGCAGAAAGATTACTCAGATTTGTTTTTTCCTTTCTCAGTACCAGAAGTTTCCAAAGCATTACAGCTCCCATACCATCAAGGGCTGGCAATAGTGAGTGACTCTATGCTGTTTCACCTTTCTTCCTTTCTTGTCAATCAGTCCTTCTGGCAAGCATACATCTGTCCTGTCCACTTCCATTATGATCTTTTACTCAGTTGTTTACCTGTTAAACAACCATTTTGTTTTTAATTCAAACAAGCTATGATCCCACCTGAGGCAAGAGAATTGCTAGGAGTTGGAGGCCCAGCCTGGGCTACACAGTAAGTTCTAAGCTAGCCTGGGCTATAATAAGCTACCAAAAAATGCGAAACAAACAAACCAATAGAATTCAGAAGTTCCACATTACAAAGCAGTATCACAGGTAGTCTGATCAGAGAGAAGAGGAAGTGATGAAGTCTTCTCATTGCCCTCCTGTCTAGACTACCTCTCCCACTTCCCCAGGGCAGCTCAGGTCAAAGCTGATGAGTTACCTATAATCAGAAACAAGGTGAGGGTTTCTGCACAGGTATTCCTCCACGGCTGCTTTGTCTGTCTTCAAAATCCTCTTGAGCAGGTCAAACCGCCTCACTCTGTAGAGCAGTTCAGACAAGGCAGCAAAGGAGAGCTGGCCTCTCTCACTTAAGGTATCCAGGAGGTCCCTGACGTTAGGTGGAGCCAGGTTCTCAGTCACATCTCTACACAAGAAGAGCATTATCTCCTTCTCATCCTCATCAAGAGACTCCTCCACCTGGTGAATGACCTCAGCAGACACAGGGCTCAGGGCCATGTTCAGAACCACAGCAGCCAGGGTCTCCTCCAGCCTCCATCCACTCAGCAGGGATCTGGGAACCACGCGAAACCAACATCATTGCTGAGGACTCTCTTCATTTCTTTCAGAGTTCTTGCAATAGAGACACTCTGTGGTGAGAGATAATTCTTTTATCAAAACACTTTGGCTTGACAGTCAAAGCACAGGTCCTCCCTTTCCAAAAGTCAGAGATCTTCAGTAGACAGAGTCAAAGACTGAGCCAAAAGCCAAAAGACACAGAGGAAAACCCTGACACTCAGGAAATGAAATTAAAGACGAAATTGTGTCCAAAAATTCCCACATGGTTTAATCAGCATGTAAAATAGGGGAAGGGGAAATCACTGCTGGGGAGCTAATATGACTAAGTTACCACGAGAGAACTAGGGGATAGGGGCGGGGTGTGGGTGTGGGTGTAGGCTGGGCGGGGAGGGAGAAAAGTCCGGGTGACTAAGCAGCTGAGTTAAGAGAGGTCACTGCCCACTCTCCTTAGCTCTAGGCAGGAGTCCTGAACAAATGCAGGTTTTGGCAAAGGAGACCCTCTGTGAAGGGGCCTCATGAACAAGAAGAGATCTCTGCCTCCCCTGGCCGCATCCCCCACTCTGTTCCCTTCTCCAGTTGCCCTCCCACATCTGTAAGGTCTGCAGCCTCCCACCCTTAATCACAACTCCATCACGAATGGCCACAGACCCTTCCAGCAGGGCTTTGTGGGTTCTGATTAGGTCCCTAGGACCTTGAGCTTGCGTGGCAGGTCCCCCAACCTCAATATACCGTTCCATGGCAAAAATGGCCAACAAAACTCTCATTGACATCAGTGAACTGGCCAGAAGATTTGGGAGGACCACGCTTCTAGAGACGCCCTGCTCAAGGCATGACAGTTGTACTATCAACTGCTTCTATCAGAACTGAGCAGTTTTAAATTTTAGGCTATAAATGATTAACACCGTCTATTCTTTTGGTTTTAACTTTAAAATACATTTGCTGGTTTACTTCCTTTATTTATGATATTTACAGGGAGGGGTTTGTGGGCCACATGCAAGTGATGATCAGAGGACAACTTTCAGGAGTCAGTTCTCTCCTTTTATGTGAACTCAGGGCAGCAGATTTGGCAGCAAGCACCTTTACCCACTGAGCCATCTTGCCAGCCCTTATACCATGAGACCTTGTCTCTGAGAAAATGTACAAACAAGCAAACCATTCTGCTCTCAAAGGGAAAAACTAGAAACATAACCCAACTGTTAGTTATAACCGTTTCATGTATTTTGTATAACATTTAAATATTTATATTTATCTAAGATTGATGTGTCTATGCCAATCTGAACACCCATTAATCCAAATTTAAATAAGACTACTTATAACTAAAAGAATGAACTTTAATAGAAGTATCTCTGAAATATAGCAAAAGCCGTGCTCAGGATGCTTTTATGAGTCTCAGATGTCAAAAACCTGCATAGCATTCACAGGACAGTGCTTTAACCTAACTGCAGTGTTTGCCACAAGAAGGCCACCTTCTCTTTTCACTGTATCCCTTCGAAGCTGTAATGCTCTTAGCAGATGCTATTATGCATTAATCTCTAAAATATTTACACATACAACAAGAAATACATAAATAAGGGAAAAATAAAATGAGATCATTAAATATAAGAACAAGAAATAGTATCGGAACTCGACAATCGTACTTGAAAAAGAACTGAACAAAACTAGTCAAAACAAACTGGTTTAGTTCTGCCTGCAAAGACGGTCATCTAACTCATGTGGTTCATCGCAAAGGAAGCATCGACTCTGAGAGTTAAAATGGCGCAGCTTCTGACCAGGTCGTCTCTTCCCATCAGCCCCACAGTGCCTCTGTGGGTCACAAACACTCAGCAAAAGCACTGCTGTGCTGTGTTCCTCTGTTCTCATGGGAGTGACATTTTTTGCAGCCAAATCCCAATTACTCAGGGGGAGCATCTGGTAGGGTGCGACAATATCAGAATGAAAAACACACATCCCCAGGCAGAGTCAGGCCTCTACAACGCAGCAAACCCTCCTGCCTGAATGCTAGAGTGCAGACCTGCCAGTTCTCTGTGGCTGTGAGTACTGGGCACTTGACAGAGAAAAGCTGGGACCAAAATAGTCAGTTTTGTTACAACCAGGCCAAGAAATTGTCATAAAAACGTTTCCCAAGACGAGGGAAGTCAGCAAGGCCTTCAGAAGCAAATGCAAAATTCCCCCAGAAGATCCTCTTCCAGAAATTCACTATAAAAACTCAGGCTAGCCTCAAACTCATGGCAAGCCTCTGGTCTCAGCCTTCAGACTGCTGGCTTTACAGATCTGTACCATCATATCCAGCTAGAGAAGAACTGACCTTCTGCTGGAGGGAAACTCATGCATCAGTTAGCCTCAACAAAATTAAAATCCTGGGTGGCAGCAATGGCTCCCTAGTGAAGAATACTTGCTACTCTATCAGAAGCCTGGGGTTTGGCTCCCAGCACTCAACAGGGCAACTCATCGCCTTCCACAACTCCAGCTCCCAAGGAATCTAGTGCCCTCTTCTGACTTCTTTGGGCACCCCATGCATATATGGTGCACATATATAATATGTGGGGCAAAACACTCATTCACATAAATAAAAATAAATAAACCTTTTAAAAATTAACATCACCACAACAGACAAAACAATCAGAATTTACATTCTCATAGTCTGCATCAGAAGGTTTACATTGAGTGTGTTTAAAAATGTAAGTGGCCTTTCTGCAGTCCATAGGCCACATATGCATGGCAAATTTGCTACCGGCAGGTCATTTGGCACCTGCTTTTGGTCATCATCCCCTGGTCGTAGCGCTGGGAACTGGTCAGAGACTGGGGTGTGAGCTATGCTGACCCTGTCTTTGCATTCTGTGGGGCTGTACACTTGTAATTCCAGGGCTGAAGAGACAGAGACAGGGGCATGCCTGGGCTCACTGGCCAGCCAGCCTAGCCTATTTGAAGAGTTCCTGACCAGTGAGAAATCACTCATGTTTCAAAAAAAAAAAGTGCTGACTAATCTGAAAACAAACAAACAAACATCTAGCTGTACAGAGATGTAGCATAAAACACAGAAGCGCCTGCTCAACTACACAGCTATTATAAGAAATTAGATATATATACATATATATACATATATATATATATGTATATATACGTATATATACACACACATAGAGTCAAAAAGAAAGCAGTTTAAAACCTACAGTGCTAATCATTTAAAGTTTACCATATATTATCACAGATAATATATAGAATGATCCAAACAAAAGCTATGTAAGACCTTAATGGAAAAAAGCATGAATTATTAAAAATACATTACTAAAGGCCAAGATAAATGAAGAGGAGCCATACTTTATTCATAAGTAGGAAGATTCAGTATAATAAAAATGTTAGCTGCTGGGGCTGGAGCGAGGGCTTGGAGGTTAAGAACACTGTCTGCTCTGCCATGGGACTTGAGTTGGATTCCTGGCACCCGTGTGGTGGCTCATAATCCCAGGTAACTCCAATGACAGGGGACCCAAAGGATCTAATCCCCAACTCTGGTATCCTCAGGCACTAGGATGCACACACGTGTGCAATCAAACACCCATATGCATGAAAAAATAGCTCCCTCCAAAACATTGCTGAGTAGATTAAAAGTAAAAGCCTCATCTTTCAATTGCAAATCAGATTCTGAAGGAGGACACCACCAAACATTGTGCTTTCTGGTGAGATGTCAGAAGCAGACCCTTAAAATTCAGGTTCAAGCCTGAATACAGACAGTTTACTGGAGGGCAAAGCCAGGGCAGTAAAGCAATAAAAAATAGAACATAAACAAATAACTGTAATTATTCATGAACAATAAGATTTCCTATGGAGGAAAAGCCAACCAACTATACCAACATGATACACACACACACACACACACACACACACACACACCATGAGATAGCCTCGTGTGTGTGTGTGTGTGTGTGTGTGTGTGTGTGTGTACAGGTACACATACATGTGTGTGTGTGTGTGTGTGTGTGTGTGTGTGTGTGTGTGTGCACATGTGTGTGGAGACCAGAGGAAAACCTCAGGTGTCATCCCTGTCAGCCACCTTGATTTTTTGAGACATGAGTGATTTCTCACTGGCCAGGAACTCTTCAAATAGGCTAGGCTGGCTGGCCAGTGAGCCCAGGCATGCCTCTGTCTCTGTCTCTTCAGCCCTGGAATTACAAGTGTACAGCCTCACAGAATGCAAAAGCAGGGTCAGCATAGCTCACATCCTAGTCTCTGGCCATGGTGCAATTAAGTTGGAAAACACTAATAAGTCACAAAAACTCTTAGTAAGTTTGGGAACTAGAATTTCAGTTTCTGCATCTTCTGAACAGAGTCTCTACCAGGTACAAGTGCTTAAAAAAAAAAATGTATAAAAACTTGCACACCACAGAGAACTTTCAGAACTTCCTTTCTATGTACATAGATGGATGGACCTTAGAAGAAGACTAGCTAAAGTCTTCCCAAAGTTATCCACAAGGACAGGTCAGATTTTTCTGGCTCAAATGATAGAGTGGACTTTATGGTAGTATTAGGAGTTTTTGTTTTATTTCTTTTGAAACAAGAGCCTTATGTAGCCCAGGCTGGCCTTAACATTGTAGTTTTCCAATGATGTTCTTGATTCTCCTGAGTGCTGGGATTACAGGTTCATGTCACTATTCCTGGGGTTTGGCTTTGTTTTGTTTGTTCTGGTATTTTTCTGAGACAGGGTCTCACTATGTGGCTCTGTCCTGGATCTCACCATGAACTCCAGGCTGACACTAAACTCACCAAGATCTGCCTGCCTCTGCCTTACAAGTGCTGGGCTCAGCACCAAACCTGGTTTTGCAGTGCCAGTGACTGAACCCGGGCTTTGTGCTTGCTAGGCTAGCCCTCTCCCAAAGGACCCAGGTAAGGATAATCTCTTGTGCATTAAGTGGAAGCATCGGCTGTCAATAAGAAGCTGACTGGCCAATGAGCTGAGGCAGGAGTAGAAGGTGGGACATCCACTAGAGAGACTGGGATTCCAGGATAAAGTCAGAGGCACAGTAATTCACCTCTAAACAATGAGAAAGACAGTCACTTGTAATGAAGGACATTGCCATGTATCTATTTAGAATAGAGTAAACGGGCAATTAAATTCTAAGTTAGTCAGGGAACAAGCCAAAGCTATCAGCCTAGGCATTTATTCATATATAAAAAGTCTCCAAGTCAGATGGGTGGAAAATCACGAGGTTACAGATGGCACCATCAACAGAACCATACTCCAGACCAGAGGCTTTTAAGCTCAATGGAAGGACTCAGTCATAGCTGTCAGCAGCCAAGCCATCTTCATGGACTCCATCCAGCAGGCCACTTACTTCTGTAATCACTTGCTCTCACCCCACGCTCAGATTCCTCTCTGCTTTTCAAACACCCAATCTTGATCGATCAAGTTCCCATCATTTAACCCTGCCCTGTCTTCAACAGTACTGCTTCTATCGCCAGACAGAACTGCATCTGGCCTTTTCTAGATTCTAAAGGAATTCCCCTTTCTTCTGATGAAATCTTCACTCATTGTCTCCCCTTCTTTTCCACACCTACACAGTTCCCCATTTGGTACACGCTGTCTTTAACCTTGTCAACCAGAGTACTGAAAATCTAAAACAGTCTCGGTTTCACTTCTGGACAAGTCATGAGAACATCGAAGGAACTGCTTAAAATAGCAACATGGTCTCAGAGGAGGAGACAGGTCTAGAGACAGGATCACTTCAGGCCTTTCAGTGGTAACACACTTGATATCTGTATTTCCAAAATGGCTGGGGAGTGCTGAAGAAGCTCTAGGGTGAGCTTCTGGCAAAGGGTCCAGGAGGCTCCATGACCTCCTTTCCTAGACTGCAGCAGAGGCAACTCGGTGGTCAAACACTGTTCAAACATGAGTGTGTGACTCAGCTGGCACTCAGAATGTAAAAGGGATGAATGAATGAGTTACATGTGAGATGCTGGGAAATGATCTCACCACCACCTCTCTCGGAAGACAGGGTTTCTCTGTGTAGCCCTGGCTGTCCTGGAACTCACTCTGTAGACTAGGCTGGCCTCGAACTCAGAAATCCGCCTGCCTCTGCCTCCCAAGTGCTAGGATTAAAGGCGTGCGCCATCACTCGGCTTTGCTTCATTTTCTCTGTACTGGACCTAAAACCAAATTCTCCGACCAGAATCTTAAACTCCTTTACCTACACCCACCGTTATAACACCTCATGGAGGCAGACCAGCCGGACACAGCCAGAACTTTTCAGCTTTAATATCAAAATTCCTGTAACACAGGAAATATTCTGTCCTGGACTAACTGGAATGGTTAGTCACCCTGCACCCCATTTTCAGATCCTGAGTCTTCCACTCACATCTAGAGTAGCGAAAATCAGAGGCAAGAGGTAACCAATACTATGAATTATGAAGAAAACACACGGAACTTACTACTTTGTAAGCCAATTAAAATACACAATTTTTAAAAAGTTTAACAGATACTCAGAAGAATAATCCTTCTCTTAGATGTCAGAGGTTAATGTATATGTCATAACATATATAAGTAACACCTGGGAAGGCCGGGCAGTGGTGGCGCACGCCTTTAATCCCAGCACTTGGGAGGCAGAGGCAAGCAGATTTCTGAGTTCAAGGCCAGCCTGGTCTACAGAGTGAGTTCCAGGACAGCCAGGAACTCAGCTGTGTTTTCTCTACACAGAGAAACCCTGTCTCAAAAAACCAAAAAACCAAAAAAAAAAAGTAACTCCTGGGAGGTAGGGGACGGTGGAGATGTTCAGTGGTTAAAGGTGCTTGCCACCAAGCCTGAGAACCTGAGTTCCATCCCCAAGACCCATACCCCTCTATGTTTTCCTGACCTCCATAAGTGTACCTTAATACATGTATACACACACACACACACACACACACACACACACACACACAATTAAAACAGAACAGCCAGAAGCTGAGGAAGGAAGATCACACAGCACAGATGGCAGCACCACTTCCTGTGTCCTCAGTGTCTGCTGGGCAGTCTGCTTACAGGATTCTGGTTACCTTTTTATTTCCCCAGGAGAAGGCTCCAGCCTTTACAGTTCTCCCCAAGCCCACCTTTAGTTATCTGGCCTCAGCTCAGACACACGGCCAAGGTTCTTCCATCTTAAACAAGTAACTATCACAAAACCCCTGAGCCTGAGTCCCCTAAACCAAAATTTGCTTCACTTATCTCCTTCCACAGAGCCCCATGAAGAAACGACTTGCATTCAGTGTTTAGTTCCATCCACTTTGACCCACTCCTTGGCATGATTCCTAATGGACCCCCAGCCCCACAAGGCCACTTCTACTTACCACTGACACACACTGGCATCTAGAGCATGGAAGGGAAAGCCAATGATACTGAAGCTGTTTTTAGTATGCAAAATTCTAACAATTTGTTTATCATAGTCCTGAGAGAGGTTGTGTTGTTTTTTTTTTTTTTAAATGTTGCACTGAATATTATTTATCTTAATTACTGGATTTTTGAACACTCCTAAACATGGTGTTGGAGAGTGAATAGCTATACTTGCCTCACCCTGCCCAGTCTTGATGACACTGCTCTTGTCCAGACCTCTGTGAACTCCTAACTGTCCCACCTAAAGGCTCAGGTTCAGTTCCCAGCACCTTAAAGGCTCACAACCATCTGTAAGTCCAGTTCCTGGGGGGGGGGGGGGTTCCACACCTTTTTCTGGCCTCCTGGGGCACAAGGCGTGCATTTGGTGCACAGAGACACATGCGGGCAAAACACTAATACAAATAAAACAAATTTTTAAAATTTTCCAGAAGAGTTGAGCACCCCTATTGCACTATATCCGTATTTTAAAAACCATGATACAAAAACAGCTTAGTTATCAAAGGATGAGATAAACTGCTGTAATATCTTAAAACACACACACACTGAATATTATTCAGCCTCAAAAAAGAGAAGATTCTGCCCCTTGCCAAGTGGGCAAAATGAGAGGAAATTATATGAAATGAAATATGAAAAACATAGGAAAAAATGTGTGTGATCACATTTATATATACGTAGGCTCTTTAAAAAAAAAAAAAAAAAAAAAAAGTCCTAGACAGACAGAGGCATGGAATCAACCGTGGTTTCCCCGGCCCAGGGTCAGACAGGAAATGGGGAGATCAAAGGATATAAAGTAACCAATAGGCTGAGCGAGGGAAAGACTGAACCACATCCAAAAACTGTAGTTAGCTTATTGTTCTCGGGACTTTTTTTTGCTCTAATTGTTTTGTGCTGGAAATTATTTCTGAAAGTGTGTTGTATTTAGGATTTCTGCTAATGAGATTTAGAACTACTCTTGCCACAGAGGAGGAAATGGGTAGCTAAGCGAGCCAACCTCTCCATCCATCTGTCCCACCATAGATGCAACTCTCTCAACAGATTCTGTACTTTAAATATACACCAGAACATTTAAATAAAAAGAGGTCTTCGTTAGCCTGCTCTGCTTCCCCGATACTGTTAATTTCCTTGAAACCCTTCTCCTGGCTGACCCCTCTCCATTATTTCTACCCAGGCCTTCTCTGATCACTCTACATCCTAGAACCCTCTCTGTGCCTGCTCCTTAAATGGCTCATTCAGCCCCTGGCCTGTAAGCTGTCCGGGTCTATATTCAATCCAAATGAACTGGCAAAAGTTCAGGTTCATGCTTGAAATTCTCTTAATTCAAACCCTTCCGTGACCGCTCCTCTCCCGCTACAGATCCCAAGGTTGTTTGCACAAGGCCAATCATGATCCGGTGCCTGCCCGCATCGCATCAATATACGCATTGCACATTTGGCCTTAATTAAACCTCAGCAAGTTGTCTTCCATGGACCTCTACCTGGATTATACTTTTCCCACCCATCTGCACAGCAAAATCCATAACTTGCAGGCCCGCCTACTTTGTAAGGCTTTCCTGGAAGCGTTCGCCCAGGTGTGATGAGTAACTCCTTTGTATCATATCCTCCACTACAGATGAGCTTCCAGCCAACCAATTAACACACCCCTCTGGCAGTTAGCATTAGCTGGAATAGGTAACTGGAAAATGTGGCAACTTTGGTCAGACCATTCAAACCGTTTTCACTGATCGTCAAGTGCCTCCCAATCATCTCCTGTTCAAATTGCAAAATAATCCAGTCAGCCACACAGCAGCCAGTACGATGACTGGTCAGCTTCCCTAAGACACATTTAATCTGGTATTTGCCTTGCCTTCCATCTGAAGCAAGAAGAGGGCAAAACAGCAAAGTCACCTCCATGGAGGCAGTGTGAAAACAAATGTAGTGTTTCAGCAACCACACAACTTGGGCAGTCACGTGTTAAGCCTTTTTGGCCAGAGGCAGAAAGCTGCATGCCAACTTGGAACTTTCCGGTACCCAAGAAGCCAGGGTGAGATAAGAACATGAAGTACTCGGAAGACTCTTCCAAACGCATAATGATGCTGAAGAGTACAATGTAAGCACCTCACAGAGCTCTGTGCACCTACCTGGAATGCCTGAACCCATCTTTTTCTTCCATTTGTACTCAGGACTCACAGACAAGCAGGACAGCTAATACAATACACTTACCGTGTCTCCCCAAGCCGTGGGCATTTTAAATGTAAGGTATATACCTCAAATGCCAATTCCCGCACCTTCTCAAGTTAATCAAAGGATCATGTGCAATAATCATCTTGTGGCTCCTGGCTTGCGGTGCTTCGGACATGTACTAAAACATAGCCTAAGAGACCACTGACTGGAGTGAAATAATTTGGAATGTCACTGCTATTGCCAGTGACAAAGTTTGCACTTCACAAGCAACACATTTCATTCACACAAATAATATTGACCACAGATGATAAATGGTCCCAGTTATAAATTGATGCAAAAGTAGGTGCGTTTTATACAGCCCTTTGATGAAACTCCTCCTCTTTGCCTGTGTCCCTTCCAAATTTTCCAGGTTCCCAAAGTAAGAGAACTGGTAAATGGGGGCTTTAAAGCCAGGCAACACAGACCTGTAATTCCAGCTACTCAGGAAGTTGAGGCAGAAGAATTGAAGGTTCCAGACCTGACTGGACTCATTGAGTTCAAGGCCAGTCTGGACAACTTAGTGAAACCATCTCAAAGGGTAGAAAAGAGCTTGGAATGCACCCTCAGTGACAGAGTACTCGCTAAGCAAGGCCCCAAGGTCAGTCCTCAGTACTATAAACAGAAAGCAAAGTGGAGAATTTACAAAGGGACTGCCACCAGGCATGGCAGCACACACCTGGAACCCCAGCACTCAGAAGAAGAGGCTGAACTTCTAGCTGGATCCAGGAGCAATGAAACTGAATCCAAGTGATAAAGTAGCCTGCTCCATCTTAGAGTTAACTTTTTGCTGGGACAAATGTTTCATACAGAGAGCCCAAGCACTAAGAATATCCTTCCGTTTCTGTGCATTATCCATAATCCATTTCCAAATACCTCCGTGTTCCCCAACATGGTTTTCTCTTTACACCTCTTCATAGCTGCTCCATCATGTTGAAATTCTATATCTTCCATAGCTTGCCCTGGTCCCCATGCTGGCTCATCTGGCCCTGCTTCACAGCAGTTTGTACTGTCTTCAGGCATTTCTTTTGTGCTGTGCCTGAGTTAGTCTATGATGAGAGACAGACTCTCACCTTCAGTCAGCCGTGTGTGGTAGGCCCTAGGTAGGCTGCCAGGCTTGGGCCTCAGAGCTCTTGAGCAGATGACACATGAATAGCCAGTAGCAGCAGATAGGCACACACAGAATGCCCATTTGTTCCTTTGCAACCTGCACTGAAGCAAGATGGAGCTGGCGGCATGAGAGGGTGCCACACTCGGAACACGGACACAGAGCCTGACTGTTCTACACTGAATGAAGTAATGACGGGGCTGGTTGAGGGGATTATGGGTATAAGGGGTTGGGTATGATCCCAGGAAGAGCCTCCTGTGAGCTGGGAAGACCTCAACTTAAATGGGAAGACAGTGTCTCCACTCTAGCCTTTCAAGAAAAGGGTCGACTAATTCTCAATACATTCTGATTTAAAAAAAAAAAAAAAAATCCTCTGCACTCACTCTCAATAAGCTGTCATTTCTTAAACTCTTAAAATTTATGTGCCAGAGTGTTCATTCACCCAACCTCAAACCCAATTTTCTACACATATGATTGTTCAGGATTGATTCAAAGGTGCCTTTAAAAAAAATTGTTTTGAGACAGAGTCTCTCTACATAGCCCTGACTGTCCTGGAACTCATTATGTAGGCCAGGGTGGCCCCAAACTCACAGAGATCTGACTTCTTCTGCCTCCCATGTACTGGGATTAAAGGCATAAGGCAACATGCCCGGCAAAACGTGCCTAAAACTTAAAGTGAATTCCCCCCGAAAAGTCAACAGTCTGACATCCTCAGAACTACTATTTTATATGCGATGGCGTCAGTTAGAAGTGCAATCACACGTGAGCTGTTGTAGTACTCACTCAATTTGTTGGGGAAAAAACCACAGGGCAAGATTTGCTGCATTCATAAACTACAAAGCTTCAATTTCCTTGGCAGAAGAAACCAACAACAGGTCAAACAGCTTGGTTTAAGCAAGACTTTAAATTTTAATGCTTTGACACAAACTGAGTCCAGAGACCAAATCTCATTTCTAAGTTGTACAGTGAAGAGGTGGCGGGGCCTTGTCTTTTGTTATAATTGTTGCTGTATCTAAACCATCCGATGTGGAACGTAGGGAACTGGGGGTATATTTTCATGTAACAGCAGTCAGGAAAACCACATTCTTTCTCAAAGTCTGTAAAATAGGACAGACAGGGCTATGTAGAGAGACTCTGTCTCAAAACAATTTTTTTTAAAGGCACCTTTGAATCAATCCTGGAACAATCATATGTGTAGAAAATTGGGTTTGAGGTTGGGTGAATGAACACTCTGGCACATAAATTTTAAGAGTTTAAGAAATGACAGCTTATTGAGAGTGCAGAGGATACTTTTTTTTTTTTTTAATCAGAATGTATTGAGAATTAGTCGACCCTTTTCCTGAAAGGCTAGAGTGGAGACACTGTCTTCCCATTTAAGTTGAGGTCTTCCCAGCTCACACTTCCTGGGACCATACCCAACCTCTTATACCCAAAATCCCCTCAATCAGTCCTGTCATTTCTTCATTCAGTGTAGAACAGTCAGGCTCTGTGTCCGTGTTCCGAGTGTGGCACCCTCTCATGCCGCCAGCTCCATCTTGCTTCAGTGCAGGTTGCAAAGGAACAAATGGGCATTCTGTGTGTGCCTATCTGCTGCTACTGGCTATTCATGTGTCATCTGCTCAAGAGCTCTGAGGCCCGAGCCTGGCAGCCTACCTAGGGCCTACCACACACAGCTGACTGAAGGTGAGAGTCTGTCTCTCAAGGTGAGAGTCTGTCTCTCATCATAGTCTAAATCAGGCACAGCACTTAGGAGGCTGAGGCAGAAGAGCAAATCCCAGGTCAGCCCGGGCTGGGCCATACACCAATCCTGTCTTTGAAAAGGAAATAAATGTGAAAAGCTGGTGGCACGCCTTTGATTCCAGAGCTCAGGAGGCAGAGGCAGATGGATCTCTTGAATTTGAGGCCAACCTGATCTACAGAGTAAGTTCTAGGACAGCCAGGGCTACACAGAGAAACCCTGTCTAAAAAAGAAAACAAACAAATAAAATAAAACAAAGGTGAGGCAAGAAACAACCCTAAGGCCTAAGAGAACACAGCTCCGCATTTACTGCATTTGAAGATAAGCTTGAGTTGAAACTTCAACCAGGCAAATACATTTGACCAGTTACACAAAATCTCAGTTCAAAAACCAAAGCTGTACATACGACCACAATATGAAGCTTCTAAAAAATCCTTTCAATATAGAAGTGTTTCTAATTATGAAAAGTTCTCTTTGTTGTAAGAAACTCTGAAACAAGCCAGGAAGCAGCACTTGTCTGTGGTCCCTGCAGCAGCTCCTGCCTCCAGCTTCCTGCCCTCCTTGGGTTCCTGTTCCTGCCCTCACTGCTTTTGTGAGGAACAGTTACATGGAACAGTGAGAGATGGGGGAGGGGAGACTCTGAAATGGACAAATAGAGAAAATAAAGTAAAAAAGTATCTATCTGCTTCATTTGATCACCCTTGGTAGTCCTGACTTCTCACCTATCTGATTCTTTAAGTTTCTTTGACATTCCTGAAAACAACCACGGTTAAAGAGACTTATTCCACATTTAGGTTGAATGATGGCCAGCTTGTTTATGGAGAGCCTAGGCAGAAAGTAATTGCATCATTTCTCCAGGGTACAGCCCTGTGCTATATATAAACCCCCCCTGTCCCCCACCACAACATTTTAATAGGTTCCCTAGGCCTTTAAGCACACCCTTGACTATCTGCCAGATTAAAATAGCACGGCCTTGGGGTTTAAGCAGGGCAAAAGTCAGGCATAAAACTTTTGTTCAGGTTTCAGTAGTCACCCAGCCATTGTTCTACATGTAACTTGTTACTACTTTTGTGTTTCCTAATAAAAGGGGGGTAATTGCATCATTTCTCCAGGGTACAGCCTTGTGAAATATATATATGTATGTGTATATATATATACACATACATATATATCTCCCCTGTTCCCACCACAATGTTTTGGGGGTGTCAGTCAGCAGAGAAAGATTTTTCTTTCAATTCCATTAAGGACTTTGATGGACCCCCTCCATAACACCTAGAGTTGTTTGAGCAGGAGATTTGTAAAGTGACTACCTTTGAAAACAAAGATACAACTTTAAAAATAAAAATGCTTTTCAGTCAAATCTGGCAGTGCACAGCTGTGACTATGGTAACAGAGAGGCCCAGGAGTTCAAGTTGGCTCAGGCTCTAGAAGACTCAATCTCAAACAAAACCAAACACTAAAGCTACAAGAGAAAAAAGTATTTTTTAAAAGATCACAGATGTATAAGGCAAAGGGTTTGTTGTTGTTGTTTTTTTTTTTTTTTTAAACATGGAACATTTCACAGGTCCATGAAGCTCTGGTTCCCACTTATAAAACAAGATCTTTGAAGGAAGTCACTTCCTTCAAAGCACATTAAACCTTGAAAGTAGTTAAAGTATCGGGAGTTGTCAATCACAACTGAGATATTAGATATAGACCAAAAACTGTGATAGGCCTGGGTGCAGGGGCTCATGTCAGAAATCTTAGCACTTGGGAAGCTGAGAAGGATTTGGAAAGTTCAAGGCCAGTCTGTGCCACACGGTGAGCTGCAGACCAGCCTGGGCTTTAGTGAAAGGTACTACAGTCTTCAACTGAAGAGTTCACTGCGGAACACAGTCTGGAATACGCGGTAAATCTGATACCACGTTGGTAGAATTTAATTCTTTCAATGAGTTAAAAAAAAAAAAAAAAAACAGAAAGAGGAAAATAATGAAGCTACAATTTGTTATTGTTGTTTTCTGGCATTAAATGGCCAAATAAGGAAAAAGTGGTTATGAGTATAGATCATCAAATGAGCATAAATATAAATAAGGTACAAAGATCAGAAGAGTTCAATTTTACCTAGAAAGACAAGATTCATGGACACAGACAGACACAGACACAGACACACACACACAGACTTTTTCTTTCAAATGTAACACAAAGGAAGATATTATTCCCCAAAGCTAGGAATTCAAGAGGGAGGAGGAAAAAGAATATCTGAGCCAATGAAACAAATCCAAGTGCCCATTGCGCAAGATGGGAAAGGGGGGGCGTGGGGGAACTGGGGTGGGAAATGTAGAAATAAGGATACCACAAACATCTGTTCTGAAAGACTGTTTGGAGAAAGACTAGAAAAATAAGTGGGGACGGCTGGGGGCAGGGAAAATTCCCAACCTTTTAAAGGCAATCAAAAGACTGTATTTGAGTGCACCAATGGGTGAGACTAGAACCAGCAACCTTTGTATATCTCTAGGGAATGGACTTGAGGAGGTGGATGCGGGCAGTGTCTGTGTTTACTTTGCAGGTACTAAACCCAGGTATATTTTGCTTATATTATAACTTGCCTAAAAGGTTTTGGATATTAAAATTCAATGCATAATAAAAAGAAAAATCTTTGGTAAGGACAAGACAGCTGCCCCAGGGCGGATGTTAAGTCTCCCAGAGGTGAAGGTCAGCTAGGGCATCATAAGACAGGCAGGGGTTCTTGCTTCAGAGATTTAAGAAATAATGCTTTGAGTACAGGAAGGCCCTGGGCCAAACCCTTTACTGCCTCACACTTGGCCAGCAGGCTTCTTCCCTGGGCAAGCTGTCCTTGAGCTGTGTCCAGAAGGCCTCTACGCTGAGATTATAGAAACAAACAAACAAAACCAACCAAGTACCTTGTCCAGAACTTTACTCCATCCAGAGCCACTCACTAAATTAACAAGGAGGCATTTGAGTCCAGTAACGAGTTTAATTTAATAAGTTTTTGGCTCTCTTCAAGAAAGACTTGGATTTAAATGTGCCACAAGTCTGGAGGTGCTGTGACTGGATCCCCAAAAAGCACAGAAGGAACCAAGAGTGGAAGACAGGAAACGAACAGTTTTCTATATCAATCTGGA
The DNA here is from genome assembly GCA_030674055.1 of Rhabdomys pumilio. NCBI lineage: Eukaryota > Metazoa > Chordata > Mammalia > Rodentia > Muridae > Rhabdomys > Rhabdomys pumilio. The sequence goes on along the minus strand of JANHMN010000001.1, from coordinate 140,512,219 downwards.
GTCAGCTCTCCAACGTCCCAAGTCACTTTGTGAACAGCGAGAACAGGAAGAGTTCTCGGATTACTCACACCGGGCGGTCGCTGGCCCATCCCACTCAACTGGGACTTTGTTGCCTGTCTTCGTTAGAGACCTCCAGAAAACTGGATCGAACGAGACTCTGGAAAGAACACAAATAGAAGCGGCCTCTTCAGTAGGCGTTCTGGAAAGTCAGCCTGCGGAGCTGGCCCAAGCTGCTAGCCAGGTGCCGTGCCCAGCAAGCCCAACAGGTTCAGGAGTGAGGAGCGATGGTACTCTCCCAGGACGTCGCTAAGAACATCGCCAGAGTACTCTTGCAGGGGCAGAATCCCTCCCCCCGAGTGTGACCAAATAGAAGGGCTCCGAGAAGATGTGAACTCCTGTTATTCCACTAAGACTGAGTCGTGGCCATTGCTGGATTCAAAAACCCTAGCAAGAGGGCTTAGGAAAGTTACAGGAAGCCAGCGAGAAAACCAACTTCCGCCTCTACGAGCGGAACAGCCCAGTCAAGGCTCAAAACGCAAAAAGACCCACCCACACCCACCCCTCCTCCCACACACCCACACCCACCCCCGGTTTCTCGCAGCTTGGGAAACTGGTTTAGGTTAGCAGGTGGTGACTTGCTAAAGAAACAAATGTCATCAAAAACAATGTACAACATAAAACTTCTAGAAAAAGCCATTTAAGCTGAATGTGGTGGTGCACGCCCAGCATTGGGGGCGGGTGGGGGAGGGGTAGCTGCCGAGGAGGGAAGATCAGGAATTGTAGGCCATTCTGAGCTACATAGTAAGACCAAGGCAAAAAATAAAAGCCCATTTCCCAGGTCATTCAACAGAAAAGCTACAAATAGAAGAACTGTTGACGGAAATGATAGTTTCTGTAAAGAAAGCTTTGAAAATTTGCTTACAGCTAGGTGCTGGTGGTGTGACAGGGCAAGACAGTACAGAGGTTACTCCATCTTGAATTCTTGCTGAGGCGACTTCAGGTTTAACTAGAATTTGAATTTGACGGGGAATTCCATGGATATTTGCCCAACTCTATTCTAGGAACCCAAGTTCAAGATGCCCCAGCTAGCTTAGCTGCTGTTATACTGCCTTCTTGTGCAAGCCTCCCCCTCCAGCAAACTGCTTATCTTAGCCGGCAAGTTGCTTATTTACCCAAAGCCTCCCCCGCCCCCGCCCCGCAGCTGCCAAGTGAGGTGCCAGGACATGGTTTCTGCCTTCAAAAACCCTGTGCTCTAAACATTGGTCACTGAATACACCCAATACCTAAGTGCCATCCCAGCTGGCTGGAATAAAGATTTTTCAAATGGCTACAAACTGTGGCTAAGTGGTTATCTCTGGTGGGCTCCAAGGAACAGTGACTAATAGCATCACACAACTTTAATCCTAGCAATGCAATCAGGAGGCAGACGCAGGTGGATTTCTGCACAGTCTAGGCCAGCCTGGTCTACATAGTGAGTTTAAGGAGGACCGGGGCTACATAAAGAGCACTCTCTCAGGAACCCAAAACCTAAAATAAAAATAATTTACTTACAAACCAAGTTTGTTTGTGATACCAGAGAGCTGAGCCTTTTGCTTTGCTCAGAACCTTTTTAAAACTAGGGGATCAATCTTTTATCTAAAATCTCTTCTTAGAGAGGTTTTAGATTTTAGATCATCCTTGTTGGCCAAGGTCTAACTTATACTGCTCCCTACTGGCCCCACCCCTTTTAGTGTAAGAACAAATTTCAAAGGTTACCTTAACCCGAGGGATTTATTAGAGTCCTTGAATTTACTTCCAGCTTTCCAGAATTTACTGTGAATACCAATGGCCTTTGTTCTACCGCATTCCTTTGTTAATGTTCAAGAGAACTTGAACTTGTCCACCTAGATAGATGAGAGAGAGACAGAGAGAGAGAGACAGAGAGAGAGAGAGAGAGAGAGAGAGAGAGAGAGAATATTAACTTTTCAAAAAACTGGTAATTGGACAGTTCAAGTCCAGGAAATGAGTAATGATGTTTTGTGCATGATTAATTGTGACTCTGCTAGGCAAAGGGAACACAGGAATACTCCCCCCACCCCGGGGGTTTATGGGTGCTCCCTCCTGTCCCCAGGATGCGGTCTCTACAGCTCAGGGGTGCTTAAGGGTCATTAAGGGTTACTTCCCCGGGGAGTCCCATCGCCTGAACACATCAGGCCGCCTTAGACAGGGGGTTGTTGCCACCTGCGGTCGCCCTGCGCCCTGGCCCGTACCCAGCCGGCAAAGCGGGAGGAGGAGCTGCAGTCCTCAGCGCCCTCCCCGGCTCCGCGCGCCGTTCCCTGTGCGTCGGCGCAGGGCTCGCAGCGACCTCCAGGGCCGGGCTAGAACGCGCAAGGCACAGCAGCCGGGGACTCAGGGGCCCGGGCTCGCGCAGCGCCGCAAGTAGCGCGCGGGTTACACCGCGCAGGTCACGTACCGGTCCAGCCCTAAGTGGCTGCTTGGGAGGCTCAGGTCTCAGAGACTTCACTGCGTGCCTTAGAGTCCGCAAAATGGAGACGCCCAGAAACCGAAAGCAGACGTGGCAGCAGGCGCGGCTTCTCTGAGCTCTAGCTCGCATCCTGGGCCGGGCTTTAGCAACAAAGGTTCTCTCAAGCCCCATACTTGACTTTATAAAGACAAAATATAAAAAAAGGTGGGGGGGGGGGCCTTTGGCTAGATATGTATTCCACTTTTAATTTCTAGAAATGTTTGAAATATAGAAAAACAAATAAAATAACAAACATCTTTATTACTAGAATTCTGAACTCAACTTGTGGGCTTCTTTTCTCATCCAGTGGAATCGCCCCAGTGGGAGGGGACAAAGTATCAACACATCTGGGTTGGTCACTTACTCTCCGCATGAGCCTGTCCTGGAGCGTGGTTAATATCCATAGTGACACTCACCCGGAGAAAACTGATTTTCCCTTTCTCAGCAGCTATCAGTCGCACATAGCTTCTTGGTTAGGGGCAGGACTCTGTCCACTTCCCTGTCTCAGTGCTGGGGTTTTGTCTGGTTTGAGCCTGTACTGGTCTTGTGTGTATTGGCAAAGCCTCCATGAATTCATGTGTATTAACATTAGTTCTGTTGTGTCAAGAAGAGTTTTCTTGGGGTTATCCACTATCTCTGTCTCTTCCAAGATTTCCACCTTCTCTTGTGCATAGACCCCGGAGCCTTGAGAGGTGGGTGTGACAAACACATTTCATTTAGGTCTGAATGCTCTAAAGTCTCCTCCTCTCCACACTGTCTAGTTGTGGGTCTCTGTTAATTCACAACTACTACAAGAAGCAGCTTTTCTGATGAGGGGCAAGTGAGACACTGAACTATGGGTATGGGACTATGTCAGTAGGGGTCATTTTATTACTTTGTTCTTTTAGTAGGAGATTTTTTCCCCTAGGGTCCATGACCTGTCTAGTCTCGGGTTCTTGGCCACTTTAACACTTTTACATAAGTATCTGATGTAATGGACCTTAAATCTGATTATTTTTTAAAAAGTGGTTGGTTACTTCCATAACATTTATGCCACTATTGCACAGGTATAGTATACCTTGCCCGTAAGTCACTGTTGTATGTCACAGGGTATTAAGGCCAAAATGATTAGGATCTTGAGTTTGAGCAGTTCTGTCTCATCCTTAAATCTAAACACCACTCAAAAATTACAATCTGATTTTTTTTTTTTTTAAGGCAAGCATGTTTGGGACCAGGTGATGTCTCAGCAGGTAAATGTGCTTGCTGCCAAACCTGACCACACAAGCCCCATCCACAGAACCCATGTGGGGGAAGAGGACAGGAAGCAAAGGAGAGAATCAGCTCTCCAAGTCGTCCTCTAATAACCACACGTGTGTCAGGGCATGTGTGTCCAGACACATAAACATGAGAAAATTAAAACTAAGCCTTTAACCTGTAAGCCCTGATCTAAATTACACTTTAAAACATGTTACTTAAGGGCTGGGACAGATGGTACAACCAGTAAATATTTTTCCCTGCTCCCAAACACTGATGACTTGAGATGAATTCCTAGAACCCTTGTAAAAGTAGAAAGAAAAAAGCCCACACCCACAAAGGTTACAGTTCCAGCTGTTTGTGAAACATCTGGTGTGGTGTGGGTGTAGGAACCAGACTCAGGTCCTCTGGAGGATCAGCAAGCAACCGTAACTTCAGAACCACCTTTCCAGTCCCCAGACTTAATTTTTTTTAAGATTTTGAAAATCCTTTTCATATTTTTTTACATTTCCGGCTCATCAAGAAATGTTATATTTTTTTCATTTTTTATTGGTTATTTTATTTATTTATTTATTTATTTATTTATTTTAGTTTTTTGAGACAGGGTTTCTCTGTGTAGCCCTGGCTGTCCTGGAACTCACTCTGTAGACCAGGCTGGCCTCGAACTCAGAAATCTGCCTGCCTCTGCCTCCCAAGTGCTGGGATTAAAGGTGTGCACCACCACCGCCCTGCGGTTATTTTATTTGTTTACATTTCAAATGTTATCCCCTTTCCAAGTTTCCCCTACCCTATCCCCCCTCCCCCACCTCTATAAGGGTGCTCCCCCACCCGCCCATCCACTCCTGCCTCAGTGCCCTAGTATTCCCCTACTCTGGGTCATCAAGTGTTCACAGGACCAAGGGGCTCCCTTCCCAATGATGTCAGATAAGGCCATCCTCTCCTACATATCCAACTGGAGCCATGGGTCCCCCCATGTGTACTTTTTGGTTGGTAGTACAGTCCCTGGGAGCATTGGGGCATCTGGTTGGTTGATATTGTTGTTCGCCCTATGTTGCAAACCCCTTCAGCCCCTTCAGTCCTTGCCCTAACTCCTCCATTGGGGTTCCTGTGCTCACTCCAATGTTTGGCTGCATGCGACCGAATCTGTATTGATCAGGCTCTGGCAGAGCTTCTCAGGGGACAGCTATACCAGGCTCCTGACAGCAAGCTCTTTTTGGTATCAGCAATAGTGTTTAGATTTGGTGTCTGCAGTTGGGATGGTTCCCTAGGTGGGACAGTCTGTGGATGGCCTTTCCTTCAGTCTCGGCTCACTGTCTGTCCCTGCATTTCCTTTTGATAGAAGGAATTCTGGATTAATATTTTTGAGGTGGGTGGGTGGCTCATCCCTCAACCGGGGCCATGCCTGTCCACTGGATATGATCTCTACAGATTCTATCTCCCCTTTGTTGAGTATTTCAGGTCCTGGGGATCTCTTGGGTCTCTGGCATCTGGGACTTTCTAGTGGCTATCTCCAGCTCCCCCTTCCCCACTGCTACACACTTCCTTTCAAAGTCCTGACCCTCTGTACTTCTCCCCCACCTCCTCCTGTATCTGAACCTGGCCCCCTTTTCCCCTCCCCCTCCTCTCTCCCTCTAATTCCTGTGATTATTTTCTTCCCCCTTCTGACTTTAGGGTTTCCTCCTGGACGTTTCAAGACACTTGGCATAAAGTATGGACGTCATCAATGTGATGCTGAGTCTCTGCCTACTAAAGACTCACCCTCATCACTGGTGAAGGCATACTCAATGGGAAGCAACCATCACAAGCCTGATCAGGAACGGGCCCATTAACTAGATGGGTATGACACATTCCAAAAGCCAGCTTAAAGTCAGATCTGTCTAGGATGGCACGAGCTAAAAATCAGTTCCTAAAATGTCTTTCAACTTGTGTAGCCAACTTTTCTCTGCATCCCACAAATGTACACTATCTTTACCCCGAGGCTCTTTCCCATGTGGTCAGTCAGCTCCAAGAAGCCATCGTTCAGTAAACACAAGAGCATGCCTGGGTTTTCCTCTGTTTCCGTAGATACCTCATCTCCTAATGCAATTTTTCTCACTATTGCACTTTAAGTTGCACTTTGAGTACCCAGATCTCATCCATTAATTTCATAACATCCAAAAATGCTTTCAGTGAGCCTGATGCTGCCAAAAAACTCAGTACGAGTGCTTATTGGAAGCTCCGTGGTGTCCAGGAAACACACAATGGAGCTGTTTCTTGGGGTTATTAATGATGAAACATCATGATCAAGAACAACTTGAGGAGGAAAGAGTTTGTTTGGCTTACAAATCCTTAATCACAGTCCACTGAAGGAAGCCAAGGCAGGAAGTCAAACTGGGTGAGAACCTGGAGGCAGGAGCTGGAGCAGAGGCCACAAAGGGATGCTGCTCACTGGCTTGCTCAGCCTGCTTTCCTATAGCATTCAGGACCATCTGCCTGAAGGGATGGCACCATCCACAATGGGTTGGGTCCTCCCCTATCAATCACTAATTAAGAAAATGTCCCACAGGTTTGCCTAAAGCCTCATCTTGTGGATTGGTTTCTCAGCTGAAGTTCTCCTCTCTCAGATGACTGTAGCTTGTCTCAAGTTGACTTGAAGCTAGCAAGCACCAGCTGTAAAAGCCAGGAAACATTCTGCCGGTTCTGAGGGTGTTTAAGCTTAGAGTAAGATGTTCTCCACCAGAAGCATCTTCTGGTTTTAACTTAACATCACTGAGGTAGGTATCCACCCACAGAAGCTTATCCCATCCACAGCTCCTGTCTCTAGAGTAAGCTGGTGAGGTGAAGAGGGAGCGCCTGAGGCTCTGAAAGCCATCTTAGACTCCATAAAGCTCACTAGACCAGAGCCTGCTGCGTCTTCTGTGAGACTGTGTGACGGGTTCCATTTGATATTGCTCACAGCTGCCCACCACACAGCAACCCTCCGATCTTCAGTAGTAAATCTCCGGGCAACAGTATTATGAAGTGGAAGCTCCCTCCCTGAGCCAATGGATCTTTCTTTCTTTTTTTTTTTTTTTTTTTTTTTTTTTTGTTTTGTTTTGTTTTGTTTTTCGAGACAGGGTTTCTCTGTGTAGTCCTGGCTGTCCTGGAACTCACTCTGTAGACCAGGCTGGCCTCGAACTCAGAAATCCACCTGCCTCTGCCTCCCAAATGCTGGGATTAAAGGCGTGCACCACCACTGCCCGGCCAATGGATCTTTCATAGGCTGTTTTCTTGGAGCACTTGATGTCCTGGAAGCCTCGAGGAGCTTTCATTGGGGTCTGAACTTGAAGATGGGGCAATTGGCATATGCCTTCACCCATATATGTTAATTTATTAGTTCATACTTTAATTAATTTAATGGGTGAAAATCTGTATCAATCAATACTTGTTTTGATACTCAACTTACCCTTTGACCCAGAGAAAACCTTTCAGGCTGACTTCATGCTCTTTGGTTCTTTAAGCACTTCCTTGATAGCTATCTCTAAATGCTCCATGTGCAGCTTGCTGTTCCCAAGCTCCGGTGCTGGAGCCAGTTGCTTTTTCAGGGGTCTTGATTCCCTTTAGTTAAGCATTTAGTGTGTAGAGCTCAAGCTTCAGATGCTGCGTATGCTCATTGTTATAGAGAGGTAAGCAACTGCTCTACGGCCCCTCGATGGACAGTGTCAAAGGGTGTGTGTGTGTGTGTGTGTGTGTGTGTGTGTGTGGACACTGGTATGCATGTCTCTGTGTGTTTGGGTATGTGTAAATCTTCCTTATCTATTACTTCTATATGTGCCTGTGTTTCTTGAAGACTACAAGTTCCAACAAGCAATCTCATTCAAATGCAGAAGCTCAGACTGATGTTTCTCTTTTGCATTTTTCCGATTCCCCTTTCCAGTGAAATTTCAACTTGACCGAGTAAGCCTTGTGTGCAGTCAGTCTCCGATGTCACTGCTGAGTCTCCTGCATGACTATCTTCTCAGCCTACTGGGGTACCAGTACTCCCCACACAGCCACTCTGCCTCATGTCTCCTTTGTTCCTTAATGACTTTAGGATTGTCTTGTTATGAACAGAAACAGGAAAGGATATAGGAGATGAACTTCTACATTTTGTGACTGAAGGCTGGGACTAGTGTAATGATGGAGCACTTGCCTGGCATGTATGGGCGCCCTAGCACTATTAGAAATGAAAATAAATAATAATGCATGCATGAGGAAGATGAGAGGACAGAAAGAGGACAGTATGGTCAAAATAATATAGTTAGATAAGAGGAATAAGCTTTGATATTCTATGGCACGGCAGGAAGACTACAATTAACAATATTTTCGTATCTATTTCAAATAGCCAGATATGCCGGTTAGCTTTGTGTCAACTTGACACAAGTCAGGGTCACCTGGAAAGGAGAAACTTCAAGTGAGAAAATATCTCCACCAGATTGGCCTGGAGGCAAATCTGAGGGATATTTTCTTAATTAATGATGGATGTGGAAGGGTGCAACTCACTGTGCACTGTGCTCCCCATGGGGAAGTAGCCAAGTGCTGAGAAAGCAGGCTGAACAAGCCACGGGGAGCAAACCAACAAACAGCATTACTCTGAGGTTTCTGTTTCAGTTCCTACCTCATTCCTTCTCTGAGCTCCTGTTCTGACTTCCCCCATGAAGAAATGTGACCTGGGAGGTGTAAGAGGAAATAAAGCCTATCTTCCCTCAAGTTACTTTAGGCCTTGTTCTTTTATCACTGCAATAGAAAGCAAGATAGGCCACCAAAAGAAAGAAACTTTTATATTCTTATAATTTTTAAAGGTATCCAGGTGTGATGACTCACACCTTTGATCCCAGCATGCAGGTAGGTAGATCTCTGTAAGTTTGAGGCCAGCCTGGTTTACAGAGTGAGTCCAGGACACCAGAGCTATTACACAGATTAACTTTGTCTTGAAAAACCAAAACTGTTGTTGTTAATATTAATTGATTTTTACTAATTATCATTTATGGGTATTAACTATTAATTGATAAAAATACAGTCTGTTGTTTTATTATCAATCAGCTCATTGATTGATTAATATTAATTAATTAATTAACATCTTTGTTCAGTTCCCAGTTAAAAAACACAAACCCTTTACATTTATAATAAGCCTTAACAGCATTAGAACTGGGCAGATATCAGCCCTCTATGCTATTTTGTCTACTTCCCTGTCAATAACCCAGAGTTATAACTTGCCATGTTCCACCTGGGCCACTCCTAACTCCAATTAGCCAGCCATCAAGGACGTGTTTTCACATGGCGTCTTCTCCTCTCTCTTCATCTCTCTCCCTTCCCATGTGTGGTCTCTGCCTTAGACCCAAAGCCTGGAAACCAAAACCCGGCTTACCTGTCTTCTGCCCAGCTACAAGCTGTAGGCATCTGTACTGACTGGTTTTATGTGTCAACTTGACACAAGCTGGAGTTATCACAGAGAAAGGAGCCTCCCTTGAGGAAATGCCTCCATGAGATCCAGCTGTCAGGCATTTATTTCCTCAATTACCATTGTGGGTGGTGCCATCCCTGGGCTGGTAGACCTGGGTTCTATAAGAAAGCAAGCTGAGCAAAGCAGAAGAAGTAAGTCAGTAACATTCCTCTGCATGGGCTTTCCGACCTGCTTGAGTTCCAGTCCTGACTTCCTTTGGTGATGAACAGCAATGTGGAAGTGTAAGCTGAATAAACCCTTTCCTCCCCAACTTGCTTCTTGGTCATGATGTTTTGTGCAGGAATAGAAACCCTAACTAAGACAGCATCTTTATTCACTAACCAGGGATAACTTGGGGAACAAGGTTACATTCCATCACTTGGTATATGTGAAGATCTCCTCACCCCTGGGGGCAGCCAGAACTTGGGGTCCAGTATTTAGCATTACAATACATAGCAACAGATCAAACCAGACCCAACTTCTACACAAAAATAAATAAATAAATAAACTTAAAGGTAAATTTTAAGGCTATAGATTTTCTTTTTTTAAAAGATGTGGTAAAAATAAAACCTTTACTAAAAATAATACACATATTTTGCATTTTGCTATAATAGCAAACATTTATATCATTTATATATTGATATTATTTATTTACTCTATTAAGAGATCTATCAAACATGATTTTTTGGGGTTTTTTTTTTTTTTTTTTGGTTTTTTTTTTTTTTTGGTTTTTCGAGACAGGGTTTCTCTGTATAGTCCTGGCTGTCCTGGAACTCACTCTGTAGACCAGGCTGGCCTCGAACTCAGAAATCCGCCTGCCTCTGCCTCCCAAGTGCCGGGATTAAAGGCGTGTGCCACCACCGCCCGGCAAACATGATCTTTCTTGAAACTAATAAGCACATTATTTTACATTCAGTTCTAAAATTCAGTCTCTTACATATAATCAAAATAGTTCCATGCTTATCTTAGAGCCAATCAAAAGTAGATTTAAGGATCTGGAGTTAAAATCTCAATAGGCTAAAGGTTTCAGTAACTTTTCTCAGCATTTCGTCTTTGCTTTTCTTCTTTGTCTAAAATGGTCTGATTTAAGCTCAAAACAGTGTCTTGAAATCCAGGATTGAAGTTTAATGCCTTCTTGAAATCTTCCAAAGCTTCGTCAAAATACCCCAGCCTGTAGCAATATCAAGCCTCTGTTATAATAAGGAACTTCAAAGTTGGGCAGGATTTCTATGGCAGATGTGTAGTCGTCCGTGGCTTCATAACAACCAACGCTGAAGTACTTGGTTTGCCCCTGTTGTAAGCAGTGGCCAAATCCTCCGGGCTACAATTGCTCCCGTGGCTCGCGCACTGGCCAATGAACGAGGAGTATAGCTCCTGGGCCTCCGCAAACTCGCCCCTAGTGAAACAAGCCTGTGCCACCGCCAGGGCGGCCGGGCTCTCTCCACCCTCTTGCCCGGGCCCCACAGCCATGACTGCCTTGCCCGCCCCGGTGGAAGCGGAACCACGGCTACCGCTCACGGGACTTCATTGGCTCAAGGAAGTGCGCCGCTTGGTGATGGATTTTCTAATTACCCTGAATTGCTCATTACACACTATGAGCATGTATTTCATAAATGTGTATAATTAATAGCATATTAATTAGTTAGATATTAGGGATTAAAGGCATGTGTCACCATGCCTGGTTGATTGACTGATGTTGATTCCTGGGACCCCAAAAAATGTCCTCTGGCCTCCACACATAGACCCTGTGTCCTTCTTGGTTTATTTGTTCAGCAGTATCCTAGCAGCTTCCTGGGAACAGACGGTGCCTGTGCTAGGCCTGTGTCTTCATTTGTTTTTTTATGTTTACTCTCTCGTTGTCTTGTTAAATGGGGTTCATTATGCTGGCCAGCCTGGCCTGGGATGTCTGATGGCAGGTTACCCTCCCGGGTCTTCTAGGTCTTAGCCATTCATTCTAAGTTGGGAACCTGCTTCGGTCAGAACGTGGACAGCACTTCCCCCACTGTCTCTCAGCCATGTGCTGCAGTTGAGTCATCCAAGGTCACTGCGATTCCGAGTTCTGTTTTATCTGTAAGAGCTCACCCCACTGTCTGGGAGGGCAGCATCTCTCTTAGTCTTTGGTGTTCTCAAACCTTGCAGTGTACTCTTTAGCTCTAGGAGCTGCCATCACCAAGATGGGCACTTGGGGCTTCATCTGAAAGCCTACTTAGTTGGTGATTATCTTTTCCATTTTTTCCCCTGTGTGTTTAAATTTTCCTTTTCCCCTTGTTGGGTCAGTAGGATGGCTCAGTAAATAAATGTACCCCCTCGCTGGTTTGGAACTTGCTCTCAAGACATTTGCAGAAGGAGAGAACTGACACCTAAGTTGTCCAAAGTTGTCTTCTGACCTAAACACACACACACACACACACACACACACACACACACACACACACACAC
>JANHMN010000001.1:140480435-140500594 GCA_030674055.1 Rhabdomys pumilio | reverse complement strand
CACACACACACACACACACACACACACACACACACACACACACACACGCCAGTGGCCACACAAACACATATACATACACAATAGATAAATGTAAGTTTTTTCTGTTTTTTGAATGTTGTGTTTTCTAAATTTGATTCTCCTCCCCCCTCCCCCTCACCCACCCCCAATCTGGTTTTCTACTGTTTTATCTTCTTATTCTAATTTCCTGGAAATTTCCTTTTATTTTCTATTCTTTTTTAAAAGAGTTATTTTTATTTCTCTGTGTGTGGTATGTGTGTGATAGTGTGTGTGGTGTGTGGTGTGTGGTATGTGGTGTGTGTGTGTGTGTGTGTGTGTGTGTGTGTGGTATGGTGTGTATGTGTGTGTGTGTGTGTGTGTGTGTGTGTGTGTGTGTGTGTGTGCTGTGTGTGGTATGTGTGTGGTGGTGTGTGTGTGCTCATGTGTGAATATATGCCACATGTGTGCTGCTGTTAAAGGAGGTCAGAAGAGGGCATCAGATTCCCTGGAGTTACAGGAAGCTGTTAGCTTCATGATGTGCCTGGGAACTGAAATGTGGTCCTCCGGAAGCAAGCACTGTTAACTGCTGAGCCATCTCTCAAGCCCCTATTTTCTGTCTTTTCAATGGAAAAAAAAACTGGTCTTCAATTTTAGAGTTCAGAATTATACCGGATTTTTATTTTCATTTCTAAAAGTCTAACTTTTTAAAGTTGTGAAATATAAATAATAGTTATAAAAATACTGGCACTATGCCAGAAGTTGGAAGAGCCTAGATGTCCGTCATCTGTAGAATAGATAATAAAATGTGCTACATTTATACAATGGAATATTTTTCAGCTGTTAGAAAAAAAATGTAATTATAAAATGTACAGGTAAATTATTAGAGCTAGCAACAATCATCCTGAGTAAGGTAACCCAGATGCCCAAAGATAAATATTGCATGTTTTCTCTTTCATATAGATGTTGGATTTAATCTTTATGTGTGTTTTAGTCCAAATAACCACAGAGGTTTCATAGCTAGTAAGGGACAGGGGGTGAGGAGGGCATCTTTGAAGGAAGGAGCAGTAGAACACAGTGATGTGGAAGTGAAGGAGGTGTTAGAAGAGGTGGAGTGAATGGGGAGGGGGAAGGGCAGGATAAAGGAGGGAATGTGGAGGGAAAGGTAATCATCAATATTACCCAGCCACAGACCTTTCAACCTACAGCGGTCTGCTTATTTTTTCTACTTGTCAAAGTAACTTTTAGTTGCCCGATATCTGCTAATCTGGCTTCTCCCTCAGCCTCTGATTGAATTGCTCTGCTTGGCCTCATACTAACTCTGGAAATATGTTCTAATCTTTGTGGCTCCTTCTCCTTCTCTGTCTTGATCTGTCTTCACCTGTGTCTAGCTTGATCTCTCTGTAACCTGCCTCTCTATAACTGTCCCCATAAAACTGGCCTCTCCTCTCTCTCTCTCTGCACTGCTCTCTCTTATGTAGCTTCCCTTTCCTCTCTTGGACATATCCTATTCTGTCAAATCTCTCTCTGGTTCATCACTTTGTCTGCCACTCAATTATACGTCACTTTCAGACATGGGTGCTTCCTTCTACAAACTAGCTTTACCTTCTTTATTTGGGATTAAAGGTGTGTACTAAGATCAGAACCACACCACAACTAGTAGCAGGACTTTTTTTGTTTTTTTTTTTTTCTGGTGAATAACACCATCTCAGCTTTTCTTCAGTAAATAACACAATCTTGGGGTTCACAGTGTGATCAAATATCCTGCAACATATACTGGTATAATAGTGGTACAAATGTTATAGAAAAAAACTAATCCATTTCCAAAAATTGGATTTAAAGCCCACTGACTTGGTGAGATGCAACCATACACGACACTGATAAAGTGGCCAAGAACCTGAGACTGGATGGGTAACAGACCCTAGGGGAAAACCTACCACAATTATTCTATTAAAGGAACCTGAGACTGGATAGGTAACAGACCCTAGGGAAAACCTACCACAATTATTCTATTAAAGGAACATAGCTATAAAATGACCCCTAGTGACATCGTCACACCCATGGAACAGAGCATCACCCAGTTTTCATCAGAGAAGCTTCTTCTTTAAGTAGATGACAACACAGAGACCCACAACTGGACATCGAGAATGGGAAGTGGACACAAAGTCCTGCCCCTAACCTAGAAGCTATGTGCAATTGATGCCTACTGGGAGAGGGTGGTCAGCTTTCCCCAGGGGAGCGTCATTGTGTATGTTAGCCAGGCCCTATTACCAGGAGTTGTTGGCCAGTGAAAACCAAAAACAAACTCCATGGTTTTTTGGTCTTATTGGTTTTTAAAGTTTTTTTTCCCCATCTTTTAAGAGAAAGTGAGAGAACATTAAGTTGGGAAGGTGGGGAGATTGAAAGGAATTAGAAGGAGTTGGAGAGAGGAAAGAATATGACTAAGATATATTTTATAAAAACTTGTTAGCCAGGTAGTGGTGAGGCACACCTTTAATCCCAGCACTCAGGAGGCAGAGGCAGGTGGATCACCAGTTCAAGTCCATCCTAATCTATAGAGCAAGTTCCAGGACAGCCAGACAGCCAGGCTACATAAAGAAAGCTTGTCTTAAAAAAAAAATCCTAACTAAAAGCTTTTTTAAATTAAAAAAAAATGATTTGTAAACTCAAAAACTCAAATGTAAATTATATTCACAAAAAATACATAAACATATTTTTAAATTTTTATTTATTCTTTTTTGAGGCAGAGTCTCATGTAGCCTAAGTTGGGCCCAACATTCCATGTAGTCAAGACTGCTTTTGAACTCCTGACCCTCCTGCCTTCACCTCTCAACTGTATGTGCCATTATGCCAGGGTAAAAAATATAAATATAAACTTTAGCAAACAATTTTAAATCCTAAATTAAGGAAGCCACTCAAATGATGTGCAAAGTGTTTGAGTGGCTACCTTAATATAGCTGCGTGGTGCTTTTGTTTGTTTGTTTGGTTTGGTTTGGCTTTTTGAGACCTGGGTTCTCTATCTCTATATAGTCTTGGCTGTCCTGAAATTCCCTCTGTAGACCAGGCTGGTCTCGAACTCACAGAGATCAGCTTGCCTCTGCCTTCCGAGTGCTGGGAGCGAACCACCACTGCCCAGCTGTGTAGCACTTTTATTTGTGAGTTGAGAACAATAAAGTGATTTTATTTTTTAAAAAATATGGTGTTGTATGTATCGTGTAATTATGAAAAAAACAATCTACCCTATGGCCGGCTAGACACTGGCTACCGTGGTCTCCCCACCCTGATGGAGAGCCCCAAGTGGGAGCCTGCCCTGGTTATCGTTATTTACCAGCCAGATTTATAATGGTAAATCTCTAACCCCAAAATGGGCACACAAAGAACTCAAAACTCAATTGATATAGATACAAGCTGCACACCTAGATTGGACAAATGTGTCCAACGTTATTCTCTAAGAAATTCTTAGTTACTTATGAATCCTCTGACCATGTGGTTCTAGGCTCATCATCCTCTCCTACAGACTCCATCTTGTTTCTCCCGTCTGTGTCCACGGCAGCGCTGTCTCTTCTCTACCCCCTCCCCTTCCTTCCCCTTCCTTTTCTTCCCCTCCCCCCAGCTCCACCTTCCTTTCCACTGCCCAATCACAGGCTCTATCCTTATCTGACTAATTAAGATTTCACCTTACCAGAGTACAGGGCACAGGGCAGAAGAAAACAATACAGCAGTCCACAACAGTTGCACATATAGGTGACTGCTGTAAAATATACTCTCTGCTTTGCTACGTTATTGAATTTGACAGTGAGAGAAAAGGTCTCAAGTAATCCAGACTGGCCTTAACTATGTAGTTAAGATTGGCCTTGAACTTCTGATTCTTCTGCTTCAGTTTACCAAGAGTTTGGATAAGAACTGTGTTCCAGTAGTTTCTCAACCACCGTTGGCTATGATGGGGTATTTCGCACTAAAACATTTGGGAAGAAAACATTGAGCTACATGAAAGAATCCAAACACAAGAAATTTCACAGTGTGTGGATTATTTATACAAAATCCTAGAGCAGACGAAACAAATCTGTAATACATTAGACAGGGCAATGTTTGGTGGTAAGTGAAGTGTTGATTCCAGGTAGGCAGGAGGAAACCAGCGTGTGCGATGGAATTATCCTACAGTTTTCGCTGGATAGTCAGAACATGTCTGTCAGAAGTCACTAACCCACACACTTAAAATGAGTTTATATAAATTATATACTGATAAAGTTAATTTCTGCAAGAGACAGATGAAAGCAGATTGGAAGCGCTAACTTCCTAAGTGTGTCTGATGGATTTGGGGCATTTCAGTGGAATATCCTTGCAAAACTTCCAGTGTCAGGGTATTGAGTCTCCTGTTTAAACTGACAGATCTAGCAAGACTCCTCCTTTTCCTTTTCCTCCTCCTCCTCCTCCTCTTTTTCCTCCTCCTCCTCCCCCTACCTCCTATTTTCCCTCCTCCAGCAGGGTCTTGTGTAGCCCAGACTAGCCTGGAGATAGCTATGTAGTGAAGGGCAACCTTGAACTTCTGATCCTCCTGCCTCTACCTCCTAAATACTGGGATTACTAGGGTGTATCCTGAATTTGATGTATGCTGTGCTTGGGGATTAAACCCAGGGCTCTGTGCTAGCTCTCTACCAGTTGAGCCACATCCCTAACCCCAGCAGATGCAACTCTTACAGTTTTCTGCCTCCAGAAGAAAAGTGTTCCTGCTGGGGCCACCCAGTGTGAGGTGGGAAAAGATTGGTGAGGCTTGAATTCCTTTATTAGCCAGGCAGTGTTGGCACACGCCTTTAATCCCAGCACTTGGGAGACAGAGGCAGGTGGATTTCTTAGTTCGAGGCCAGCCTGGTCTACAGAGTGAGTTCCAGGACAGCCAGGGCTACACCGAGAAACCCTGTCTGGAAAAAACAAAAAACAAAAAAAAGAAAGAAAGGAAGAAAAGAAATCCTTTGTTGCTTCCTATTGCCTCTCTGACCTTACTCTCTCCAGATACCCCCTCCCTATTTCCTAGATTTTTCTTTTGAATTTCCCTTAATTTGCCTTTTAAATGCTGGTTCTGTCCTTGACAGTTCTCATTTGTCAACCGGAGTTTTATTCTTTTTTTTTTTTTTTTTAATATACTTGATTTAGAACCTTATTTTATTTAAATGTGTTCTTCATGCTGCTGTACAACCCTTCAGAGTCAATCAAATACATGATGTCAGTGAGTTTCCTCCAAACTTTTAAAGGCTCACAGTCATGGTTCTAAACTTCTATAAGGGCAGCACTAGTATCCAAAACAGCACAACACAGTAACAGTGACATTAAAACCATTTTTATACAAATCAAAAGGAAAACAATGGACGTTATCAAGCGTCAGTGACATCATTATTTATGTCACTTTCTGAACTCACTGGGGAGTTTCAAAAATTATCAAAGCCTGGACTCTACCCTAGGATTTTGTTTTCTAACTTCCCCAGGAATTTCATGTCAACCAGAGCTGGAATTCATTTCTCTAACGGAGTATCTAATTAAGCAAAAACATGATTAATTTAAAAGCACAGGGAAATTGCATGTATGTGGGAATAGATTTAGAAACCAAAAGGAAACATGCTGCTTTTGAACAGGTTTTTACATCTTCCAAGGCTCAAATTCTCTGTTTCCATAGCCACGCACCTTTGGCTCTGTTCTTTCAGCTTCAGTACTCACAAAAGCTCTGCCATTTTCTGTTAAGGTCTTGTCTTCTGACACACTAACGAGCACGACTGTAGAATTTGACAGAAAGAGGTCGTCAAGGTCAGAAGAGAGAAAGACACCAGAGCCTGACGGCCACCAGCTGGTTCAACAACGTCACAAGCTTGGAGGGAGATGCTGACACAGATGGAGGCAAACCCTGAGTACAGATACAGCATCTTTGCTTCACACTGCTTCTCCATGCTTGTAATGACCTAATTCCATTCTGCTGTTCCCTCTACCACAGGAGAGTCCTTTTCTGAACACAAAGTAAATGCTTAGGCACTCTGTCTCTCTTCTTTTATTTTAATATATAACATTAAATTAAAAATATATACCACAAAATGCTTGGGAGAAAATATAATGCCAAATGAAAAAAGCTAGACACAAAGGCACTATTTCAGTGCCTAGAACTGAAGTTAAAAATAGTGTTGCTTTCTCCACAGTGCAGGCATAAGCCTCAGGGGAGCGGCTCATGGACATATCCCCTCCGGGGACCTACAAAGCTACACTTATTAGAGGAGGACCATTTGAAGGCAAACACACAATACATTGTAGCTATTGAGTCTTAGACTTATTAATGTGTGCTATATATACAATCATCTCATGTAATCTTCACAAAGCACTATTCTTTCTAGTTTGCCAATAACCTGAAGGTCAGACAGGCTAAATAATAAAGCCATTATAGCTTAATGTCAGGTGGGAAATAACAGGCAGAATTGCCTTCTCATTTGACAGACTAATAAAGGCAGTCATTTAACTCCCTGCTCCTGTACCTTTCATATCATATCTCATCTCCAGCAGTTGTCAGACACTGACTGTGTAGCCATCTAGAGGCACTCCAGTCTGTAAGTCACTCTTCACCCACATTCTCCCAGAAACAGGGCCCCTTTAAGCTTACACTTGAAATGCAGTGTACCCTTGGGTTATAGGCTTGGGGAAGAGGTGGACAGCTCAAGGGTCCTTGATCATATAACTGCAGTTCTTAGGTATATAGTCCTAGAGGACAGCTTTCGTGTGGAATGTCTCCTGAGTCTCACAGACTTCCCTCTCCTCTCACCAACTTGGGAGAAAGATACAACCTCAGGAAAAGCTGAAACCAGCCCATTGAAATAGGACCCTAATAGCTTCCCCAGTTTCAAGGCTCTCTTTCCCCAAAGATCATAAAGAACCAAATTATATGTGTGTGTTTTCATTAACTCTAACAACCATTAACCTTGACTTCACCTTAAACTCTCAGGGAGCTTTAGTAGTTGGGTGCCATCCCAGACTAAATAAATCCTGGTCTCTGCCAGGGGGACTCAAGAATTAGTAGTTTTTTTTTTTTTTAAGCTGCCTGGGTTAGTTCCTTGTACAAACACAGGTGTGTGTAATTAGAAGAAAAATAATGAAGTGCATGTCTATAGATTAGTCCTGCTTTGGCAGAAGAAGCTTCTCTTTCCTGTGGGTAACAGTAACTACAGGATTCATAACTGGTCAAAATGCCAAGAATAAGTGACTCTTGGATACTCTTCCCTAAGTGGGACATCTACATCACCCACCTCACGGTTCGAGGGTCGCTGTCGAAGAGGAAGTAGAAAAAGCAGAACACTAGAGGAAGACATGGTGGGCTGTGTTCAGAGCATGACATGACTGTTGTAGTCATGAATTCACAGGAGCCATGATGACTTGGACAAGATCTTATGTGTCGACATGCTACCATAGTGGATGAAGGAGGGTCTCATGAAGCCCCTCTGCTCCCTAGAGAGCTGCAGACAGGTAGTGGTAACTGGAAAGAAATGTGTTGTCTGGTGGTGTAGCTACTAGTAAGTTGCCCCTTGCTTGTGTCAGCAGCCCTTTACCCATGCTCCTGTGAGCAACCCTAATAAGTCTTTGAATCAACCACACACTTTAAAGAGACAAGAAAGTAAAAAAGGACTTATTTGGTGTAAACACGACTAAACTGTATTTGCATACATGTATGGAAATGGTGTGATGAAACCCATTATTGAATATAAGTGATACGTGCTATTTAAAAACTTGTTTTTTAAAGCTAGGATCCAGGGATGGTGGTACACACCTTCAATCCCAGCACTTTGGAGGCAGAAGCTGTCAGGTCTTTGTGAATTTGACGCCAGCCTGGTCCATGTTTGAGTTCCTAGGCAGCCAGGACAACATGGTAAGAGCCTGCCTCAAAAAAAAAAAAAAAATGATGAAATGAAACATAAAAAAGGGAAAAGGAAAAGCTAAGCATAGTAGCATGCTCTTGTACTCGAAGCACTGAAGAGGAGAGGTCAGGTAGAGATCCCTAGAGCTAAGTGAGAGCCAATCTAGACTCTGAAGAGAGTTCCAGATCAATGAGGGAACTTATCTCAAAAAGCAAGTTGGACTGACTCCAGTGCTGACTCTGTCTTGCTTTCTCTTCCTGCTCGTACACCCAGCCTCCATAACCCTGACGTTTTGGAATGTTAGACTCTTCACAAGGATAAGCTAATGTCTAACACCATGTTTCTATACAAGAGGGCAGCTTTGGACTTGAACCACTGGATGTCACAAGATGCCGAAATTAGCAATTAAGTCATTTCCAATGATTCACCCCAGCACAGGTAAGCCTGTGGGGCATTTTCTTATTAGTGATTGGCTGAGGAGGGCCGAGTCCATGGTGGGCAGGGCCATCTCTGGGATGATGGTCTTGGATGCTATATGATAGCAGCCATGACGACCAAGCCAGTAAGCAGCACCCCTCCATGGTCTCTGCATCAGCTCCTCCCTCCAGGTTCCTGTCCTGACTTTTTCAATGATTAATAGTGATGAAAGAAGTATATGCCCACCAAACAAACCCTTTCCTCCCTGAGGAAAGTGTTTTACCGTAACAGTAATAGCCCTAAGACAATGCCAAATAAATTAACCAGTAAACTCCGTGTGCCTGGCAGTGATCTAGGCTCTTGAAAAGTAGTGAGGAAAAGACAAAGAGCCTAGAAATCTGTGCTAGCCCTCTTCATTTCACCACTACTCAAAATACTACAATTCAGTGCAAAATCGTAGCCAGGCATAGTGGTGCATGCCTGTAATCCCAGCACTTCATAGGCTGAGACAGGTGGACCAAGAGTTCCAGGCCAAGTAGCTCTGAAGTGAGATACCCCCTCAAGAGCCAATAACAACAGAAGAATGAATAAAGAAAATGGAATATATATACACAATGAAATTTTAAAAGATTTGTTTTTATTTTATGTAGATAACTTTTTCCTGCATGTATGTACCTATACACTGTGTGTGCAGTGCTGGAGGAGGGCACTGGATCCCTGGAACTGGAGTAATAGAGATATTGCAAGCCATCATGTGTGTGCTGAGAACTGACCAGGGTCCGCCACAGAGAGAAGCAGCGTTCTTAACCTCAGGGCCATCTTTCCAGCCCACGATAAAAAGAGTTTTTTGGACATAAACAACATCTGCAGGAAAACAAATGCAACTTGAAATAACCAAGCAAATCAAGCGAGTCTTTAAAGACAAATATCATATGCCTTCTCTCATATGTGGTTCCTATATTGTATATGAATAATACAAATGCATGAAAGTAGAAGCCACTCTGTCCGGGGAGAAAAGGGGCAAATGGCAGGCTGGGTGGGGGAGAAAAGAAGAGACAGAGGGATATAGGAAAGAAAATATTCAATTTTTTTCTCATAAGAAAGCGTCTTTATGTAACATAGTACCATGCACATATACAATGAAAACATTTTTAAGAAAAATTAAAATCTAAAACTGTAAAAGTGAAAAAAAAGAAATAACTAGAAAGAACCTCAAAAAACATTTAGACCATGTCCACATTTTACCACCAAACACCAGAAGCCCTGCATGGCTAGATAATTATCTGTGGTCACTCTTTCAGTTCAGTTTCCTCTTTTTATAAATATTCAGCTTCTGGAGTCACTGTCATATTTCCTCATCGTCTAATGGGCTCCTTCTCTTATTAGTTCCCTCCTTTGAAGCTTAGAATTCAGGACCAACTTTTTAATTATCCTTTTCACTGCCCTCAATTCCTGTTCTCTGTATCCTGCTGGGAAAACTGCAAACTCAAAGAAACCTAACCATCTGTTGTCTCCCCACCAAGGCACACAAGTGCAATAAAGCCACTGAAGAGCAACGGCATAGACTCCTGGCTCATTAGATTTTTGTTGTGGTCAGAAATTTCTATTCTAATCAGCCAGACTGCCCTTCTGTTGATAACCTCAGACTTCTTATACTGCCCACAACCTTTGATTGGACTCCCCTCACCTTGTTAGGAAATACCCTTGCCTTCTGCATTTCAGAAAAGGTAAAAGCTGTCTGTGATGACTGTCAACTTAACAGGGCTTAGAACCACCAGGGAGACATGCCTCTGGGGAGTTTGTGAGAGCACTTCCAGAGGTTTTAAGTGAGGAGGGAAAACATATGGAGAATATGGGTGGTGACATCATTCCATAGGCTGGAGCTCTGGACTGAATAAAAAGGAGAAAATTAAAAAATAATAAATATATACAAAGAAGCAAATGCATTTTAAAAATTTGCTACTATGATAGGAACTTATACTAAAAAACCTGTTAACTCATTGAAAAAACATTGTTGAGCTCTTACTACATTTTAGGTTCTGTGTAAAAAAACAATTCTGTCCTCAATGAATTCCTAAGGAGGACAAATATACATAAAGTTTATTGACTGATGCATTATGCATGTGTCTGCATCTACTTATGCATAATGCATATTATTTTACTGACAATGCATATGGGATATACATAGAAGGCAATACCTTGTCAAGAAGTAATTTTCGCAAACAGAATCAGGAAGAAAAAAGATGCACTGAAGTGTGCAAAAAGGTACCATTAAATTAATTCAGTTTATTTTTAAGATCCTTGGGGTCTAGTTATTTTTATCACAAATGCTAACAAGTTCTTTGGCTGATTTCCTAGATTATTAGGAGCTGTGAATCAAGAGGGTTGGGGGAGAGCTTCCAGAGCTAGATCAGGAGCAATCGTGGCAGCTGGTTGCAGATGAGGCAAAAGAATATATGATGAATATGACAGAAAAAGCATCTGGAGTCATCTAATATCCGGGCATGTTTGTGGCATGGATCGCTACAATAACAGATGCTTTCGATCATTGCTTGAGTCAGACGAAGGTTAAAGGATGTTCTGTGTGAGCTATTTCAAGAGGGAGAAAAATAGTGAATGCATTTCAAAAGGCTTATTGTGCAAAATGATTCAAATGCAAAAGCAAGCTTAAGCTTCGTGGAGTTGAGTTATTTGGGGAATTCACTTAAACCGTGACATCAAACAACTGAAAAAAAAAAGAACATCACCTTTGACTATTACCAACATGTAATAACGCTAAATTCTACAGTAAAAAAAAAGTCATATATAATAAAATTCTATTTATAAAGTAAAGGCAAGAACAAAAAAGAAAGTCAAACTATAGTAATTGGGGGAGGAGGCTTGGAGGTTGCTTGAACAAAAGCCTGGTGGTGAGACTATGAGGGGATGGTCTCAAGAAGTCAGTTTATTCCTGGCTATGTTTGAAATGCAGCCGAGGGACTGAAAAGATGGCTCAGGTGGCAAAGTGCACGCCATGAAAGCATGGGGAGCTGGATTTGGATTCCTAGCACCATGTGAGGTCTGTGTATGGTCACACACATCTACGACCCCAGCACTGGGGGCAGCAGAGGAGTGTAGATCCCTGGACCACCCAGCCAGCCAGCCTAGCCAATTAGAATACTGAGAAGACATTAACCAGAGAAGTGTTTGGAAAGGTATGTTTCTATGTTTCCGTTTCCTTTCTTGTTTACTTTGTATCGTTATTGGTTAATCTTTAATATTGGAAGGGCAAGGCTGGGGCATAGCTCAGGGTTAGAGACTTGTGTAGCATGCACTAAGGCCCTAGGTTTAATCCTGAGCAAGATTCACAGGCACAGAGACTAGAGCTCATCGATTCAGCACCTAGGACAGTGTCCTACAGAGGTTCCTTTTTTAGTGTTCTGTCAACAAATAGGAAAAGCAAGAAGAAAGTATACTTGCTTCTTGAAAGCTGTGTCTTGAAGATGACACAATATATCTCCACATGCATCTCACTGGAGAAAACTAACCATTTGCTCACCATGTGGTCATAGTCAGACCGGACAAGCTTTATCTCTCTGGCTCAGTAGCTGCTTCTCAGAAACCATTCCAGTACAGAAAGTGAACAGATACTAGTGGGAAGTTAACTATCTCTGCCACAGAACTTAAACACTTACTGTGTGTGTAGAAATGTATGAAGAGAGTTTCTGAGACTTCCTAGTTCTTTATAAATGTAACAGCATGATAATCTTAGGGCATGGAGCTTGAGAAAAGTCCATATAATCACTGGCTCTGTTGATACTGTATCTTATGGTGCAGCAAGCCAAACAGCTGTGACCTCTGACAGTTTGGCCACTTGAGGTCAAACAATGTTTAATAGCGTTGGAATCCTTGTGTGGCAGTCCTGAGAGGCCATTGCACGGTTCTGTGAGGGTTGAAGCCTTAGTGGCAATAGAGACTCCAGGATACTAGAGAGGTAAGGATCATTGCTGTTCATCCAAGAAAGCTGTACACATGGAGTGGAGGCAGTCCAAGAGAGAGACTGTGTATATTACAGGCGGCAGCACTGAAGTGGAAAGGTTACCCATGCCTTTTGGAACAGAGATGAATCTGCTCTAAAAGTATGAGTCTCCGTTGCCAAATGTGGAACCATGGGATTTGGAGTATGCCCTGTTCTTTGATTTGATCTTTCCATCCTATGATGCTCCCTCTGCCCGCCCCCCCCCCCCAGCACTTCTTTTAGGATGTAAATGTGTACCCTGTGTATGTTGGAAGCATGCAGTGTGTTTGTTTGTTTGTTTTTAATTTTACAGGGTGTCACACTTAAGAGGTTGCCTTGAGTCTTAGAAGAGACTTTGAAATTTTAAGTTCTGAACAGTGTTGGAACTTTGGAAATTGGATAAGATGCATTTGGCAACCAGAAATGACTACAAGTCCACTGGGGTAAAGAGTGGAATATTGTAGTTTGAATGTGAAATGTGACCATAGGCTCAGATATTTGAACCCTTTATATTCAGCTGGTACTGTATTTGGAAAAGTTGTCACACCTTGAGGAGATGGAATCTCGCTGTAGAACATGTATGACCGGAAGCAGGCTTAGAGGTTATAAGCCCAACTCCATTTCCTGTTCACCTTGTGTTTCCTCAGTGCAGATGCAGTGTGCCCAGCAGACCTCTTTCTCCTATTCCCATTCTTTCTTTCCCTATTGCCATGTCTTCCTTACCATGATCAATGGTACCCTCTGGAACTGTAAGCCAAATGAAATCCTTTCTCACCTAAGTTGTTTTTGTCAGGGTGTTTTTTTCACAGCAACAGAAAAGTGCCCAAGACACATCCCTACGTGACACAACCAAAATCCAGATTTACAAAGTCTACTTCACAATCTTCAGACACTGGACATCATGCAATGCAGGGC
Source organism: Rhabdomys pumilio (assembly GCA_030674055.1). Lineage (NCBI taxonomy): Eukaryota > Metazoa > Chordata > Mammalia > Rodentia > Muridae > Rhabdomys > Rhabdomys pumilio. The sequence continues at coordinate 140,487,391 of JANHMN010000001.1, read as the reverse complement.
AGTGATCTTGTCAGAGGCCCATAATCAGCCTAGCTTGCTGTCTGGAAAGAGTTTCTAGGGTGTGTCAGGAAGTAAGAGCTAGAGCTGATTCTGAGTATCTTCTTCATTAGAAGAAACAGAGTCCAGGGAGGCCAAGGTGACTAGAGTTTGTAGGGCAAAATACCAGAGGAGACAGTACTGTACAAAGAGATAGCGGTAGGAATCTGCCAAGTCACTCTCACGTGTTCTGCTGAGTGCTAATCAGTGCCTATGACTAAGAGAAGAACCACCTGCTGGGAGAGAGGCACCGACTGTCACAGCTCACACAGAGACAGGAATAGTCTAAGTCTGTGCTAACAGAATGGAAAATGCTAACATTCACTGACCTCGTGGAGGGAGAGGAACGTTATCCCCAGATCAAAGTGGATACTGGTCCATTAGCAAAGCCTAAACATATGAAAAAGATTCAACTGTTTATAAGTGATTTAACTGCATTTCAGAATAAGGCTAAAATATTTATAGAAATACAAAAATCTACAGCACATAAGATAAATTTATACTGTCAAGTGTTTAATTTAAAATTATGAAATGATAAAAAGTAAGAAAAATATGATCCATGGTGAAGAAAGCAACCAGTCAATTGAATTAGTCTTAGAGATTCCACAGACAATAAAATTAGTATATAGAAACATTAAAATAGATGGGGAAGGGGGCTCCTTAGGAATCTGAAGGAAGATAAAGCAGAAGAGGGTGGAAAGAGGATAAAAAGGGAAAGCAGGATACAAGTGATCTGATAGGGAGCAGGGGAAGGGGGCTCCTTAGGGAAGAGGAGGGAGGTAAGTGCAAGAGAAAGAGGGAAATGGATAAAATAATAAGGATATCTGAAAAGGCTGCTGAGACTCATACTATTAACTGAAAAACTACAATGCATGTAATTCAGTATTCAATATTCAGAAATAGTTTTAATGAACTTTTTCATCTGAGATGACAGTGCTCCCTCCAAGAGCCAAGGACCACCTAACCCTAACCCTAACAACAGACATGACAAGCCCTCTTTGGAGTTGCTGGCAAGGGTGGCGTAAAAGATTCCCCAAGCATACAGCCTATTGCTGTTGCCATTGGTTACTCCCAAGAGGTAAAAGGTAGGTCCCCATTGCCAAAGACAACATGCACATTGGAAATAGGGCCCAGAGAGCCCTGAGTTGGAACTGACCTAAATGCCCTCTCCTTGAGGACTAAGTTTCATAATATCAGAAGGTACCATACAAGCTTCTAAAGGGAGGAAACCAATACTCCCGTTCAACTCTTATAGCTTTGAACCCATCAGTGTCCAGCATGGCATAATAATCCTGAGGGTGCAGAAGTGGAACACACACCAATAACGTTTTACTTGGACTTAAGACATACTCAACTAGAGGGATATCACAACTGGTAATAGAAACCTTGCTAACTAATTAATGCTAACCAAGTCATGGTTATTGGAGGAGAATCTACAATCGCTAATGTACTAAGCCACCATAATCCCTAACAATAATCTATAAACATTTGTCCTTTTACCCACAGATAAATGTAGTCTTCACCCTTCATCAAGAAAACTTCTTTTTGCAACAGATGGAGAGCCCTGCAGAAAACCACAACCAATCAAAATGCAGAGTTGTAGAACCAGTTCCAAAGGTCACATCTACAAAATACCTAAGGCACCTAAGGCTCAGGGAACATACCAGAAGAGGGAGTGGAAAGACTGTAAGATTCAGAGGATCAAGAAACTTGCTGTGAAATTGTGTCTTCTAGTAGCATCATAAACTGCATACATAAAGTCTCACCAACATGGCTACCCAAACGTGAGCTGAACAAAGATGACACCAATGAACAGGTCAAACTGAACAGAGAAAAGCCCACAAGGCCTCAACCCTACACACAGAACTACAGACAAAGGAGCGAAGCTGAGAACCAGGGAGGAGACCCGCCCCAGAGAAGAGCACGGGACCTGGTTGTACAGTGACAGAGGATCACCTCTGAAAACACATATGCCAAGATCACTGACAGCAGATTATAGATAGAAGTATACATGTATATACAAATACATATATGCATGCAACAACAATTAGTAAAAAAAGGTAGCCAGGAGTGTGAAGGGGAGCAGGGAGGAGTGTGAGGGAGGGAAGGGAAGGGAGAAATGGAACGAAATTATAATAGTAAAAATAAACAAAAAATTCCACAGGCAATAAAGTTAGCATAAAAAATATTAAGAGATACTATGACCATATAGTATCTCTTAATGGGGAAGGGGGCTCCTTATATGAAAAGATAGAGGAAACATTGAGCATGTTAAGTAAAGGCATCAAAGATATAAAAAGAACTTAAACTGAAGGCCTTAGGTGTTAAAATTCTTTCTTTTTAAAAATTTTGTGTTTGCTTTGTTTTGTTTTGCTTGGGTTTTTTGACAGGCTCTCTTTTATTATGTAGCTCTGGATGTCTTGGAACTTACTCTGTAGACTAGCCTGTCCTCGAACTCATAGAGATCCATCTGCCTCTGTCTCTGGAGTGCTAAAACTAACGGTATGTGCCACCATGTCTGGCCTATGTTAAAATTCTTGGTGCAGGTTGGAGACATGGCTCAGTCAGTAAGGCGCTTGCTATTTAAGTGTGTTGAGCTGAGCATGGCTGCCCAGCACCCACATAGAAAGCTGGTGTGCTGGAGCTCTTTGGTCAGCTGAGCACTGGGGTGGCAGAGACAGGAGGGCCCTTAAAGCTCAGTTCCAGCTGGTCTTGCCAAATCCATGCTGTAGGGGCAGTGAGAGGCCCTGTTTCTAAAAACACAAGGCGAGGTCAATGAGAAGGGTAAGCTAGAAAGGCACTCACTGCCAAGCCTGCCAAACCTGAGTCTGACCCTCCAGGGTCCACATGGTGGAAAGAGAGAACCAACTGCCATAAGTTGGCTTCTGACCTCCATACACACTTCATGCCACACAATACCACCCCATGTACATACACATAAGATCGTATGAGCGTGTGTGCGCACACAAAGGCGTGCACACATACAATACATGCACACATACAATACATACATACATACATACATACATACATACACACATACACACACAGACAGACAGACAGACAGATAGATAAAAAAGGAAAATGACATTAAAAGAAAATAAGGCAGAGAGCAATTGAGGAAGACTCATGATATCAACCTCTGGTCTCTACTTGTATGCACATACATATGTACACATACAAGTGCATACATATACACACAATATAACACAATTCTAGATGCAATTACTGTGCTAGAGACGGAATGCATTGCATGAAGTTGACAGCAGATTGAAAACCCAGGAAGAAAATACTAGCGAACCTGAACAGAGATCATTTAAAATGAAACAGAAAGAGGCAGAAAGAACAAAATAACAGAACACCAGAAAAGCTGCAACATGACCTCAAAGGACAAATGTCTATACAGTTAAAGTTACTGCAGGAGGACGTGAAGGGACAAAATAAATACTTGAATAAGTAATGCTTGAAATTGTATGAATCTGTTGAAACTGTAAATGCATAGATCAAAGAATTTCAATGAATGTCCAGTACAAAAGTCATAAATAAAAGTACACCAAAAATATGGTGACTAATTGCTTAATGACAGTGACATGTTGAGCAGATTAAACACATTAATAATAAATTCTGAATCACTCACTGTGGTGATTTGAATATGCTTGTCCCAGGGAGTGGCACTATCAGGAGGTGTGTCCTTGCTGGAGTAGGTGTGGCCTTATTGGAGGAAGTGTGTCTCTGTGGGAGTGACTGTGAGAGGCAGTATTGTGCTATCGGTCTTCAGATGTTGAACTCTCAGCTCCCCCCTGCACCACGCCTGCCTGGATGCTGTCGTGCTCCCACCTTGATGATAATGGACTGAACCTCTGAACCTGTAAGTCAGCTCCAATTAAATGTTGCCCTTATAAGAGTTGCTTGGGTCATGATGTCTATTCACAGCAGTAAAATCCTAACTAAAACACCCACAACACGTCCTTGTCGAATTAAGGAAAAAATCAAAACACTGACTGAACCTAAAGACATGGTAATGCTGAGGCTTTGGCAACACATGAAGTTTCATGTCAGCCCCATGACAGACTCTTTAAGGCGGCCCCTTCTGTCCTAATGCCTGGGTTTCAGCGATATGCTGCAGCCACCGTCACCAGCTCCTCTATAGATGGCCTCCCATTGGCTGTTCATGGTTGTTTTCTTTGCCTGCTTGGCACTGTGGTTGATCTCTTGAATTCTAACCCAGGCTTACATCCTTGCATAACCTGCTTTTCACAGTCCATTTGAACAGGATTTTCCGGCTTTGGCTCTCAGCACTTTCTCTTGACCTGGTTTGACAAGAGCCCTTTGTCCCAGACCTCGGCACTCATTTCCAGCAGGCTTCACCATTCAGCTGTCCTACTAGATTTCCTGTGAAATTTTTCCAGAAACAACTTAAAAATTGAACTGTGTATCCATATTCTAAACAATGCCTGCAGCCACTTGACTGCTATGGCTCACCAGCTAAAGGTTGGGAATTTCAACTGCTCTTGTTTTATAAATTAGAAGCCTGAGAAACATAGACTCTTTCACATCAGACATGACTTACAAGAACTATGTATGCTTGCTGCCCCAGTCAACACCAAACAGGATTAGCAGATATTAACAGAGCATTTTTGTACAAGCTGAATAAAGTATTTTGGGGAGCCTTTTGTAGTTTTAAAATTATTTTTCTTATAGTATTGTCAATAAAAATAATCCATCCACACACTCTGGCTTCTGATTATTTTGTCTTCATTAAAACTGCTTGGAGACATATGTCAGCTACACACCATGCTTATACATCTGTCAAAAGTCCCTGCACGTGGCCTCGATGCAAAACCCAAAAATGAACCATCGCATCACTGCCTGAGTGACCACAAAGGAAGCTACAGTCGAAGAAATCCTAGAACAGAATTTTACTCATATTTGGTGAGCGCCATCACCCAGGGTGAGTGGGACGATGAAGTTCACAGTCTAGAGGCGAGAGAGGAGACAAGCACAACAAAATGAGAGCAAACTATAAATTAAGTCTCAGCATCCCAATAAGCGCTTGAAGAGGTGGGACTTTAACATTCGTGGAAGGAATTAGATCCCACTAAAAGTGAAAAGGGGATGGGGAGATAGCCTGGAGTTTCAACCAGTCACCAGATGTCAAGCTTTGGCATTCTCTGGGGCTGTAGGTCCATCTGTGTGGTCTCTGGCTTAGCAAGCAGGTGCCTCACTGTTTCTTGTGACCGACAGAGACCACAGGACCTTGAACAAAGACAATACTGCCAGAAATTTTGCATGAGCAGGACATCTCCAACCCATTTCAGCCAGCCTGCACGTCCTCTGCATTTCTCAACAGTCTACATATATAGCTAACTGGTTTTAATATGTTTTAGAGTTATATATTTCATTATGTTCTTTATTGTTCTGATTAATAATAAATGGTTGACCTTAAAGGACAATGGAAGGAGAGAACGAATGATATCAAAAGGACAGGAAGACAAAGGATAAGTTGGATATTGTCTAGTTTGATCTCATGAAGATTTCTAAACTAGGTGTGGTAGACCAGGCCTGCAATTTCAACAACTGGGAAGCCAAGGAAGGGATCATGAGTGGCGAGTTCAAATTCAGCCTTGGCTATTTTGTGACTTGCTGTCTAAAAAAAAAGATTCATGTGAATGGGATGGAAAGAATATTATTGTATTATTGTTCTTTGAAACTCAGATCTATTGCTGTTTGTTTTTCTTTCTCTGACTGATACTTGATCCTCAAGTATAAGAGGAATCTGCACTCCTGTAAAGACTGATTTGACAATTAAAAGAATAAAGTCATTTCAAACATTTTCAGTTCAAATTACTAAGTATTTATGAAGAATTTTCTTTTTACGAAGTATTGTAAAATATTAGTGCAACTGCATATCAGCTCTTTCAATGAGAATTCATACTCATAAAACTTATGAGCCTGTAATCCTGACACTTGAGGGCTGAGACAGGAGAGCCACCACAAGTTCCAGGTTAGCCTGAACTACATAAAAAGACTGCCTCAAAAAAATTATGATTAAAGTATTCATTAAGGAATTAAATTACATCCACATTAGAAATCTGCTGGTCATCTAACTTAGTATGTAGACGGTTAAAGAAAAGCTAAATAAAGTGAGGTTTTCAAGATTTAAAATCCAATAAAGAAAAATAGGACATCGTGAAAATAGCTGAGCTACGAGACAAGTCAAGATATGTTTTCTTAGCATAGGACAAAGTTCTGTGCAATTTGTAAGACTGAATTATAATCAAGAGTCAAATCTCATAACTTGATGCCTATAGTCCCAGCTCTTGGGGGTAGAAGCAGGAGGATCTGGAGTTTAGGGTTATCCTGGGCTACATATTGGCCTGAAACCAGTTGGCCAAATGAGATGCTGTCTCACTCTTCCATCCTTCCCCTTCCTCTCCCGAAACAATAAAACCTCAAAGTCCAATCTATGTCTCATGCCCATAATCCTAGAACTTGGGCAGCTGAGACCAGAGAGCTTGAGACCAGCCTGGCTTCTGTCTCACAAGAAGAGGGAAACAAAAAGGAGAAGGAAGAAGAAAGAAAAGGAAGAGTGGAGCGGGAATGAGCAGCATGGTAAAAAGCAGGGGGTGGGGGAGAGGAAGAGGAAGAATAATCAGATTTCCCCAATTCAAAATACAGTTTCCAATTTTTTCCTGGAAACGACTGGTTGGTAAATTATAGTTTGTGTGGAAATAACTGATCTGAGACAGAGAGAAAGAGAGAGAGAGAGAGAGAGAGAGACAGAGAGACAGAGAGACAGAGAGACAGAGAGACAGAGAGACAGAGAGACAGAGAGACAGAGACAGAGAGACAGAGACAGAGAGACAGAGACAGAGAGACAGAGACAGAGAGACAGAGACAGAGAGACAGAGACAGAGAGA
>JANHMN010000001.1:140439091-140478236 GCA_030674055.1 Rhabdomys pumilio | reverse complement strand
TCTCTCTCTCTCTCTCTCTCTCTCTCTCTCTCTCTCTCTCTCTCTCTTTTGGTTTTTTGAGACAGGGTTTCTCTGTGTAGCCCTGGCTGTCCTGGAACTCACTCTGTAGACCAGGCTGACCTTGAACTCAGAAATCCATCTGCCTCTGCCTCCCAAGTGCTGAGATTAAAGGCGTGCGCCACCACTGCCCAGCCGGCTGACTCTCTGATGCTATTAGCTAAGCTATCACACCAACACACTCTTGGGGCAAGGTTCCCTGTCCTGACAGCTGGTCCAAATCCATATTTCTGTCTTCTTGATACCTCGGATGGGAGGAAACAGTTTTCCCATGATGAGATCTCACTCGCAACACTGCTGACAGAGTATAGCTGTGTTCTCTCCTTGTTTGCATCTTATTGCATTACTGGTATTGGCTTAGGTCAGCAGTTTCTTTGTAAAAATCTCTTTAAGCTGCTCATGTACTTAATGAAGGGTAGTTACTTAAAACTTGGGGATTATAAATTCCACAAACCTTTTTAAATACCTCTCCCTTGGGAGATTTCTTCCTAAATTCTATGTAATCATTCAGTATCCAAGTTGTGAGGGGAAAATATGTCATTTTGAGTTTATTCATTAAATCTCAAGTCTGATGGCAGAGGGACATCATCCAAGTTACTTGGGAGACTGAGGCAGAGGACCATAAATTTAAGACCAGTCCAGGTTACACCAGGTTACAGGAGTTCAAGGCCAGCCTATGCAACTTTGTGAGGCTCTATCTTAAAAAAGAGAATGAGGCTGAGGGTTCAATCCCCAGAACTGTAAAGAAAAATCAGCCAGATTTAATTCATCAGTAATAAATGTAAAAATAAGTATAATTAGAAGTGTGAATACTTTCTCCTTTCACTCAGTGCATGGCCTTGCTTGTCCTGTACACCATGATACACAATGTAACATAGTGTTTCTACAGTTGCTGGCTGGTGTGTGAGTGTGTGTGTGTGTGTGTGTGTGTGTGTGTGTGTACTTGATACAAGCTAGAGTTGTCAGAGAGGAAATGTCTCCATGAGATCCAGCTGCTGTAAGGCATTTTCTCAATTAATGATCAACAAAGAAGGACCCAGCTCAAGGTAGGTGGTGCCATACTTGGGCTGTGGTCCTGAGTTCTATAAGAAAACAGTGTGAACAAGCCATGAGGAGCAAGCCAGTAAGCAGCATCCCTCCGCGGCCTCTGCATCAGCTCCTGCCTCCAGGTTCATGCCCTGTTAGAGTTCCTGTCCTGACTTCCTCCAATGATGGATTATGATCTGAACATATAAGCCAATTAAACCCTTTCCTCCCCAACTTGCTTTTTGGCCATGGTGTTATATGGCAGGAGTAGAGGCCCTAACTCAGACATATGGGCTCTCAAATCAGACCTGCATTCAAAATCTAACTTCAAACTTACTACTAGCCAAGTCACTTTGGGTTCTGTTACTTTCATTCTGTGGACTTGTCCCATACTCAAAGTAGGTCTATTACACAGTATGATGTATCATGCCTACTTATGAGGCTAGGCTTATGTAATTAGCATTATTTGATTATACTTTGGTCATATTTGAGAAATAAAATCACATGAAGTGCATACTAGTCTAAGTAATGGCAACGTGGAAGACAGCAGGAATTGGTGTACTTTGTAGCTACTAAAGAGTTAAAGTCATAATTTGCAAATTCAAGAAACAGAAATTTCATTCTTTACTTTCAGCAGAAACTATTGTAGATAAAATGAAGTTATAAATCAGCTGGGCAAAACTGCTGTCATTTTTATTTTCAGTGTTCTGGGCATTTCACTTTGTGTACCTCCACCTAACCGAGCAGGTGATAGAACAATTACCCCAACTTGCAAATATTTTCAATTCGTACAAAGCCATTCCAGTTATTTCCTTGCATGAGCTTTTGCAGTTTTGGTTTTTCAGTGATTCTGAAAATTGGACCTAGGGTCTTGCACATGACAGCTACACCCCCAGCCTGGCAATCTGTCTTATAAAAAGACAATATTCCTGCATGTGGTGGCATCCTTCTGTAATCCCAGGACTCAGGAGGCCGAGGCAGAAAGATGGCCAAAAGTATAAGACCTTAAATATAACAGAACAAGAGGAAAAAAAAAAAAAAGAAAGAAAGAAAGAAAGCAGTGTCAGTCACCAAAAATAACACATTTATTGGTTTAAAGATGTTTATAAAATATCTTTATTATTTTAACTCTCTAGCATATTCTTCCCCCTTTTCTGTCTGTGAATATTTCTCATTTGTGTCTCCCCTTTGCCCACTCCTAAACATCCGTCTTATCTGCAGTTATTTTTTTGTTTTGTTTTTTTTTTTGTTTTTTGGTGACAGGGTTTCTCTGTGTAGTCCTGGCTGCCCTGGAACTCACTCTGTAGACCAGGCTGGCCTCGAACTCAGAAATCTGCCTGCCTCTGCCTCCCAAGTGCTGGGATTAAAGGTGTGCCCACCACTGCCCGGCTTATCTGCAGTTCTTAAATTTTGGTATTGATGATCTTGTTTTTCTACTTCTGTTATTTTGTGTTTTCTCTAGACTTCTGAGCTGGTTAGATTTGACCACCTGACAAACTAGGGAGGGTCATCTGAGAAGAAGGAACCTCAAAGAATTGCCTCCGTCAGATTGGCCTTTTGCTGTGAGCCTGTGGTACCTTTTCTTGGTTGATGATTGATTGATGTGAGAGAACCCATTCACTGTGGGTGGTGCCATCCTGGGCATGCAGTCCTAGAAAGCACAGCAAGCAAGCCATGGAGAGCAGCAAGCCAGGAAGTGGTGTTTCTCTCCAGCCTCTACTTCAGCTCCTGCCTCCAGGTTCCTCCCTTGAGTTCCTGACATGACATGATTTCCCTCAATGGTGGTATATGATTAAAAAAAAAAAAAAAAAAAACCAAGATAAAATCAACTTTTTCCTGCCCAAGTTACCTTTGGTCAGTGTCTTACAACAAAGAAGCTAACTAAAACAGCTTCTTCCTTCTCCTTCCTTCTCCTTCTCCTTCTCCTTTTCCTTCCTCCTCCTCCTTCCTTCTACTTCTCCTTCTCCTTTTTTTTTTTTTTTTAACAATTTGGCTGCCAACTTCCAAATAATAGACAATTTTCTGAAGCTAATTTTGTCTACTTTCTACATAGTTTGATAGGCTATATTGTGTGATTTTTCTTTTCTTTCCTCTCTCTTTTTCTCTCCCTCTACCCCCACCCCCCACCCCCCAAATCTGCTGAGTCTGGTTTCATGTCCCAAAACATAACATTATGGTAAATGTCCTGCATATGCGTGGAGTGTGTGCTCTGCCTTTGTTCCAGGGTTCTGGAACTATTGCCTCACGCTGGGTGGTACCGTTGCTCAAGACTCCTGCAGCCTTGTTTTCTCCTTCTTCTACCAACTACCGACAAGGGAGGGTTACAAGCTGCAGTCTTGCTTCTGCTCATTTTGCTTCAGCTATTTTGAAGCTCTGCAGAGGTATTTAGGTTTATATAGGGACTAGGACCTTCTAAGGCAGTCCGTCCGTCCTTCCTTCCTTCCTTCCTTCCTTCCTTCCTTCCTTCCTTCCTTCCTTCCATCCTCCCTCCCTCTCTCTTTCTTAAGATAGTATCTCAGTACATTACCAAGGCTGGCTTCCAACTTGCTACCTTTCTGCTTCAGCTTCTCAAGTAGGCACACAGCACTGTGCTCGAGGCAACTTGTGTGTGTGTATGCACATGTGTGTGCTGATGCATGCACCTATGCATGTACATGGGGAAGCCAGATTTTGCCTGTCTTCCACTATTGCTCTACCTTATTTCTTCTTTGAGACAATCTCTCTCGCTGGACCTGGAGCTTTCTGTTTGCGTGTGACTGGGCTGGCCAGCAAGGCCCCCAAACCCACCTGTCCACATCTCCTCACAAACTGGGGTAACTATCATACACCACCATGCCTGTTTTTTCTGGTGCTGGAGATTCAAACTCAGGTTCTCATCCTGTGCAACAAGCATTTTAGCAATTGAGTCATCGCCCAAGTCCAAAATTTATCTTTTGATTGGCATGTTTTAAACTTTGGACCAATTCCCGCACAGAGGAGGCAGAAGCAGGTAGATCTCTGTGAGTCTGATGCTAACCTGAACTACATAGCAAATCCTTATCTCAATCAATTAACTTTGAGCCACATATTCTCAATGTAATTATTGAGTTATCTTATTTCTAGGGGCCTGTTTTGTTTCTTTCCCTGTATTCTTGGCACTGTTTTTTCCTTTAACGTAATTTTTAAATTTATCAATTTAGACATTATACATTTTCATTCAGTAAAATAAGCTCATGACGTAACCTCAAGTTCTATGTTTATCATGTAAAATGATTCACTCATTAACATTCAGATAATACAATGCAAATTTAGATTGTGTTATGATTGCCTTTTATCAGGGATACAATTATCAAAATCAACCCATCATAGATTATATTGATAATTAGAATATCACATCAATAAATGTATTTTTTTAAGTAAATACAATCCATTTTCCTTGACAAGATGTTTAAAGTAGGCCAGGAACAGACCAGATCCAGGGCCTTGCTGGCCAGCTAATCAAGACCAAAGATTACAGAATCAAGGACTTGAAAGACAAAAGCTGTTTTTGTTTTTGAAATAATCATTGCTGTTAGTTATTCTAATTAATATGTATTGGGCTAAATGTTTGTGTCTTCCTAAAATATATTGATACTTAATTCTACTCTGATGACATTTAGAGACAGCTAATCTCCCAAAGGCCTCTGCACATGGTACACCAAGCCATCACGAATGCAATAAATTCCAGAGTGACACTCCACCTTCTGTGCAAGACAGCTTCTATTAACCAGAAAGACAGCCCTCACCAACAACCCAAGTGTGCTAGCTGGAAACTAGTTTCTAATGATTCCATTTTACGACTTGAGTTTTATTAGAAATTCTTTTGCCTCATTTAAAATTGCTCATTCTGACTTTAGCTTGCCTACTCAAGGAAAGAATGTATCTCCTCAATAACCTTTTAAATTCTATTTTTTTAATTTTAAAAATAACTTTTTATGTTTAGGTGTTTCGCTTACAGTATGTCTGTGTACCATGTGCATGCCTGGTGCCCATGGAAGCCAGAAGAGGGTGTTGAACTTCCTGGAACTGGAGTCGTAGAAGGTTGTTGAGCAAACATGTGGATATTGGGAATCAAACCCAAGTCCTCTGGAAGAACACCCAATGATTTTAACTGTTGAGCCATCTCTCCAGCCTCTTAATCTTAACTGGTGACTTAATGTTAAAGATTTAACATGGGGAAATGTCCAATTTATTAAAAAGTGTCAGGGTTTTCACACTGGCAACATGAGGGCAGAGGAGTCACATATGGGACTAGTTCCTCAGTATGAAAAAGCTAGAGTGAACAACTTTTCCCCCAGCCCCCTGCTCAGTGCAAGGGCAGTGAGGATTCAGAGAAGAAAATAGAATAAAGAAAAATGAACATGATGCATACGCATGCCACAAGGAAACGGATGGCAGGATGTCCCTCTAAATAGCAAGACCAACTCCAATTAAAAAACCTAGAGGCAGAAAAGACAGCAGTGGTCTTACCCAGTACTGGACTCTGCATGTTAGAATCCGATCTCCCAAGCAGGATGTGCCCACTTAATAGTGGCATGATCATTCTGGGGTAAGCAACACTGTTTGGATATGTGGCCTGCTCTACAGAAGGGAACTCGGGCTCAGTACTGCAAACCTGGTCAAGTCCAAGACTCAGAAGGTCATAGGCCCTAAGGAGGGAACTTACTACCACTGCTTTGTCAAATGGTCACTTTGTCAAACTGCCTGTTACATATTTATGCTTGTACTTATAAATTATCATTACTCTCAATTTTAGTCAGAGCTTGGCAGCCAGCAGCAATCAATATAAAACTACTGATTGGTCAAAATGCTGAGATTAAAGAACTTGAGTGCTCAGCCCCAAATGGGACATCTATATCAAACACTCCATGGACCGATGACAGGTAGACACACACAGCTCAGGGAATATCATGCATGAGAAAACAGAAAGAATGTAGGAGCAGGAAAGAATGCTATAAAATGTTGTCTTCCGGATGTAACGTGGCTGTTGCAGTGGTTACCCGTATAAGATTTAGCCAGGCAACATTCCACTATGGACAGTGGAGAGGCTTGAGAGGCTCCAACTGCAGCCAAGGAAGTACTGGTAACTAATGTCTGCTTGGGGAGGGAGATGTTGTTCTTTGGGGTGTGGCTGCTGGCAAACTGTCTAAGCTCCAGTGGACAGCTTCACACCTACACGCATAGAGGCACTACTAACTGGACTCACTGCATCTGAGGATGCTACAGTGAGAGAATCTTATTTTTATGATAGAGACATCACAAGGTGCTCTCTTCAGTGATGCTTCTTCTTATTCTGGGAAGTCAGGAAATATTCAGCCCCTAAAGCTGCCACAAACACAGTAAAAAACAAGAAAAAGCCCTCTTAGAACACATTTGTGTCGTTAAATTTTGTAGCTGCCTGCTATAGGCAGAACACACCACTGCTGGTACCAAACAAAGTCCAATATGTGTACACACACACACACACACACACACACACACACACACACACACACTCGTATTGTATAGCTTGAGCTGGCCTTGAACAAGATCCTCCTCAGCTTTCCAAGTGCTGAAGTTATAGGTACATACATTAAATTTTTCTTTTTAATTTTATTTAAGAGTTACAAAAACAAGAGTTTTCCTTACTTTATTAAACCATACTAATATTCTTTCAAGGACAAACATACAGCCAAGCATGCTACAGTGAGAGAATCTTATTTTTATGTTAGAGACGTCACAAGGTGCTCTCTTCAGTGATGCTTCTTCTCATCATTCTGGGGAGTCAGGAAATATTCAGCCCCTAAAGCTGCCACAAACGCAACAAACCCCCATTTGAATCCTTTTAGTATTACACTCGTGAAGGTGACGTTGTTTGCAAAGCCGCCCATGTATCTCCAAGCCTCATTGCTAAAAGAAAAAGATAAGAAACATTGTAACCACCCACAGTTGACATTAATTCACCTAGCCAGATACACTTCATTCTCTTCTTCCTCAAACACTTACATGTCACTATTAGCGTTTCTTTTCTGCTTGGTGGTGATTTTTTGTTTGTGGGGTTGTGTTTTTGAAATATAGTCTTGTTATGTAGCCCTGGCTGTCCTGGAACTCACAATGTAGAGCAGGCTAGCCTCACAATCCTTGCCTCTGTATCTCAAGTGCTAGGATTAAAGACATGAACCACTGTGCTGGGAACACTGTTCCTGTGTTTTTGAAACAGGGTCTTACTGTATAGGTTAGGCTAGCCTCCAACTTGTGGCAAAACAAACAAAACAAACAATGACAAAAAGCCCTGTCTCACTAGAAAATACGGTAACAAATCAAAGTAGCTTAGATGCCGAGACCACACAAAGATGTTAGGAGCAGCTCAGGTTGTGGAACTCTGGAACTCACTGAGCTCTGGAACCTGCTCTGTACACCAGGCTGACCTTGAACTCACAGAGACTCCACTCGTCTCTGCCTCCCAAGTGCTGGGATTAAATGTGTGTGCCACACCAGACTTGTTGTACATTCTTAAAAAAATTTTAGAAAATTAAAACCAGTAATGTTCAAACAAAACAACATATGATAAAGAAATGAAGAAAAATCTACCAACCAACAATATACAAAGCATGGTATGTTTCCAAGTCTCTCTAGTCTGACTACTCAGGAGACTCATGTAAGAGGGCGGCTATGCCCAGGAATTAAGAACAAGCTGGGATGATATGGCAGGACTGGTTCTAAAAGAGAGGAAAGGTTGGGAGTTACAGCACAGACCCATAGTCCCAGTACTCAGAGAGCTGAAAGGCACACTGTTTAGGATCAGCCTGAGCTATTAAGTGAGGTTCCATTGCAAAACCATCAGGAAAAAAAAAAAAGTCAAAAGTTTACAGACTGACAAAGTAACGCTATCTCTGTAGACAAAATGACCATTATACAAAGGAAAATTTAAGGGACGTATAACAAAGTTTACTAGAGCAAAAATTTAGCTAGAATAAAAGTTTAGCTGAATAATAACTGGGATATGCAAAAATTAATTGTCAACAGCACAGCTGGAAAATGAGATTTAAAATACCACTTATACAACAATACCATAAATATAAACTCAGCAAAATGCTCAAGAAACATATAAAAAGCAGGAAAATACTGTTTAAAATTTCAAAAAGTTCTTATGTCACTTGTGTGCTGCAAAAATCATTATTTAAAAGGCCTAAATTATCTCCAAACTAATGAGTTCAATACACACATGGAGAAGATTCACATCATAAATTTTTGTAAAATAGTAAATGCGATCGCAATTAAAATCCAAGTCAGCCATTTGTAGAAATTAATGAGCACTAAAATTTATAGGCAAATAAAAAAGGTTCAGAATAGCTAAACCAATGAAAGGTAACTGGAAATCTTATACCTCACTGTTAAGACTGTGGTATTGGATCTAAGCGTAGACATATCGAACAGGGAAACAAAATGGAGTCCAGAAATAGACCACATAGAGATGGTCTATTGATTTTTGACATATTTATCAAAGTAATTCAGTGGGGAATAACCTTTTAATAAATGGTCCTGACCCAACTGGATAGCCACCTGTAATATTTGCCTTCCTTCTTCCTTCAAAGGAAACAAAAACGAACTCAAGGTACTGGAGAGATACTCCGTAGTTAGGAGCACTGGTCGCTCTTCCAGAGCACCCAGATTACATTCACAGCAAACACAGGATGTTCAACAACCATTTGTAACTCTTGTCTCAGGATCCAACACCTTCTTCTGAACTCTGCAAGCACCAGATGCACATGTGGTGCACAAACATACATGCAGGCCAAATGCACACATATACACAAAGAAATGTATTTTTTGTAAATGAAAAAATTAACTCAAAATGAATACTCATACCTCAATTTAAGAAAACCTTAAGCTGAATGTGATAACGGATGCCTGCAAATCCAGTATTTAGGAGGCTAAGACAAGAAGATTCTGAGCCTAAGCCTGGCTTGGGTTAGACACATAACTGTCTTAAAAAGAATAATAAAAAAAAAATGCTTCTAAAAAATATAGGATAAAATCCTACACGAGATACAAAAATAATAGTGACAAAAAAAAAAAAAAACCTTAACTGGAAATTTATTGAAATTAAAACAGTAAGAAAATGAAAAGGCAGGTTGTATATGGTCATATATTCTGAGAAAGAATTATTTACAAAATTTATATATACTTACTTTCAAAATATATACAGAAATATTAAACAAGAGGTCAAAAGCCCTGAGGATACACTGCACCAAAGCCAAACAGACACTCACAGACGTGTGCACAGAATGCTAACATAAGCACTAGTGTCATGGCAACGGGGAGGGAAGCCACACCAGAGTTCTGCTGCCATAGTTCCTAGAAGGCTTCATCTGCCTTACAGTTTTTTGAGATTAGCTCTTATGTTGCCCAGGGGTCTCCAATTTGATACATAGCTCAGGATGGGTTTGTAATTCTAATCCTTCAACCTCCACCTTTCGATGGCTGAGATTACAGGTGCACAGGTGTGCACAGCCATGTTTGGTGTTAGATTGGCTGAAGTTAAAAGACTGAAAATACTAAGTACTGATGAGACCATTAGCAACCAAAATTCTCACTCACTGCTGGTAGGAATAGGTAATACTACCTCTCTAGAAAACTGGCAGTTCTTATAGAAAGACCCATAGATTTATCATATAGTCCAGAAATCCCACTCTTTTTTTTTAAGACAAGGTTTCTCTGTGTAGCCCTGGCTTTCCTAAGATTCACTTGGTAGACCAGGCTGACCTCAACTTACAGAGATCTACATACTTCTGCCTCCCAAGTGCTGAGACTGAAGTCATGTACCATCACTGCCTGGCCAGAAATCTCACTCTTAAGTATTTAACCAAGAGAAATGAAAAAATATATATCCATATAGACTTATGAATGGTTGTAACAACTTTACTTATAATAAAACCCAAAACCTGGAAATAATTTGAATGGCTACTGTGGTAAACAAAATGTGGTATCTATATCATAGATATGACAAACAGCAACATGTGTAAAAAGTAAGAAGGCTGCAGAAGACAAGCTTTCTAGAACGGGTCTTATAGCCTGGCACTGAACTCAGCTCCCCTAACCTGAGCAAAACAACATCAAGTAACAAGCTAGGACAAAAGACATATCCCACAGGATTCTAATGCAGAAAGCTCTAGTAAGGAACACGCCAGGGAAACTGAGAAGCCATTTTTCATGATACAAGGTGGAGCATGGATACTAACTCTATACTCATAAATAACTAGATCTGGACCAGCGAGAAGACTCAGTAAGTAAAGGTCCTGGCTGCCAAGCCTGCGACAGGACCCACGTGGTAGGACAGGACTCCCTTGAGTCACCTCTATATTCACATTTGTTCAGTAAATAAGTCATTTGAAAAAGAGAAGAGATTTCTAGACTCTTCTTACCGAGCCCATGGATCCCTCAGCCCTCGTGCAGCAAGCTTCTTCTGCATTGTTTCTAATGGCGTCCCTTCTATTTTCCACTGTCTGTAATCTGGAAGTTCCATTTTACCATGACCATGTCCGTGTTCATGTCCCTGTCCATGTCCAGCAGCCATGTCTACAGGAAGAAGGACAGAGAGAAAGAGAGAGAGAAAGAGAGAAAGAGAGAGAGACTATAGATACTCAAGAGCCAAATTTGATGTCTATGTCTCAAGAGAAATGTTTTGAAAACAGATACATTCTTGAAAATCTCAGTAGAAAGCTTTTACAAAAAGTTTATAAAAGTAAATAACACTTTTACAGAAGACAATGACTCCAAGCAGTAACTTCTTCCTCTGAAGGTAAGAAGACAGTTATGAATGGTAGAATTAGTTCTCTAGCTTGTGCTTAGACAGTTATGAATGGTAGAATTGGTTCTCTAGCTTGTGCTTTAGCTTCAGAAGCCCCTCCTAGTAACGCCCAGATAATAGTTTCCTCTCTTTAATCTTACTGTAAGAATTCGCAGGAAAGAACACATGTTGTTTTGTTATCTTTCTCTAGCTAGTTCTTCAAAAATACGTATTAATCCTTTTAGATATATAAGAGTACATGAACATTTTCTATGAAGAACCAGATAATAAATGTTTTAGGTCTTGTGGGCAAAAGAGGTAAAACTGAGGATAGAAGGAGGGGTTTCAGCAAGATTTCACTGATAAAATCTAAAATATATTAAATAACTAAAATACTTCTTTATAATATGTCTTCTGATGAAAAATGAAATTTCTTTTTAGAAGGTCAGAAGTCTGCCTACCTGGAACTTAAGGCCACTGTTCCACACGTAGCATTAAAATGATGTTCAAGGTCATCTGACCAAACACTATTAGCGCATGGGCCTCAACAAAAACAGGCACTGTGCTGAAGGTGGCCTGCTGGCCGGAGTTGACTAGTTCAAGTACTGACCAATCCCACCTGAGACACCCTCTTAATCAATAAAGTGCCTTTGTAAATAGAGTATGTCAATGGTTGTTGTCTTACAGCTTGTTTTGCTAGTGTAAAAATAAACTTTATCTTAGCCCTCATTTAAGTTGCTATGAATTTAAAATTCAAGGGTATGAATAGTGCTATATTATTATTCATATAAGGGTAGCAGTTGGATTTCTACAGCCATTGCTCCCAAGAAGTAAAACCAAACCAAAAATAATTCTACCATTATATTTCCATTTAATAACAGAAGTCCAACAGTAGGACAGGATTTTTCAAAATGGCATTTTACAAAACAGAAAAAATTAAAATGTATTAGTATATGCTGAAGACATTATATGAAATGCTTATTTCATTTAACAGTAATACTAGGACATAAAAAAAAATGAACACAGTAACTAATGAATTAACCAAAACTTAAAATTTATAAAAATGTAAAGAAATCAGCTGGGCATAGTGGTACATGCCTTTAACTCCAGAGGTTAAGGGGCAGAGGCAGGTGAATCTCTGGGAGTTCCTGGCCAGCCTGGTCTACAGGTAGAGTTCCAGGGCTCTGTTACATAGAGGAAACCCTGTATTAAACACTGTCCCCACGCCCCACCGAAAGTTACATCAAAACACATTATGTTAAAGATTTCCATATTTAAAAAATTAAAATATAGCCACTAAATACAAGTTAAAGCTACATTCACATCTTTGAATGAAACATTCATCCATCACTTTGTTATTATTTGGTGAAATCAGTAATGTAGTTTTCTCTGTGTAGCTTTGGTTGTGCTGGAACTTGCAGATAAGGCTGGCCTTGAAAGCAGAGATCCATCTTCCTCTGCTTCCCAAGTGCTGGAATTAAAGGTACCAGCTGCCTGGCTATGTGCATACTTCCTTTCCCAGTTACTAGAAAGGCTGAGGCATAAAGATCACTGGATTCTAAAGCCTAAGTTGGGGCTAGGCTAGGCTAGGCTAGGCAACACGGCCATCGTGACTCAAAAAACAAAACAGAAAAAGAATCATATGAAGGGGAAAAAGATGACTGTTTCAGATTTAAGAATGATTTTTGAGACTCATAATTACTGAATAAAGGCTACTAGCATGTATTTATAATGTAATGCTTTCACACAGTCATAGAATGTTAAAAACAAACTTTAAAAAATATTTTATAGGGTTTACAAAACCAACCCCTATTTAAACAAATGTAAACGCTAGGATATCATTCTTGATTGAGTATCCATAAAACAGAGAGTCCCCCACCCCCAGGCTCAGTAGACGAGACTGATCTTCAATTTGACATGCATGGAAGGTGGACCTTCAGCTTCTGATCCTCCTGACTCCATCTCTCCACTGCTAGGACTACAGGCCTGGGCCATGACGGCCAGTGGGCCAAATTGTGATAAAATAACTTGTTTTTAAAATTAAAAGTTTAAATATTACCATAGTATAAGGCTACTTTAAAGCTACAATATTATTGTCTCAAAATACTAATTTGCAATATAAGTTTTTGAAAGAAAATATGAAACTCTATACTCATTTCTTCTGCACGAATTTAATAAAGCCAATATAGTTTATTTACCAAATTACAATATTTTAGAAAAAATTCTTCTATAGGAATTTCTAAAAACCTAAAAAACTAAAGTTGAATCAACATATTCCTAAGGAAACTCTGTTCTCTTTTAATCATAGTCTCAACTGAACTAAGGTACACATACATGTAGTCACAGCCACCTGAGAGGCTAAGGCAGGAGGACCACTTCAGGCCAGTTTAAGGCTGATGATGGGCATCGTCATGTGAGCCCATCTCAAATGCAAAACAAAAATTACTGTTATTTCAAATTGGTATAAATCAAACAATAAAATCTGTAACGTTTGATGGAAGAGTTTAAATTTATCTTTTTATGAACCACTAACAGCATTTGCAAAAAAGTCACTCAGTCATTCTGGACTTCTATTCTTTTATACAACAAGACCCCAAATCTATCTTGCAAGATTGAAAAATGCAGAGAACACATTGTGGTGCCTTCCATTTTCATATCCAAGTAGTGAGACTATGACTGAGCACAAATGTTCTGAAAAAACTGGCATGACCTAGAAAATGGAACATTGGCTGGAAGGGATGGCACATGCCTTCAATCCTAGCACCGGGGAGGCTGAGGCAGGGGGATCTCTGAGTTGGAGGGCAACCTGATCTAACTTCCATGACTGTCAGAGCTACACAGAGAAACTCTGTCTCAAAAAATCAAAAGGGGCTGGGGGGGTAAGAAAGGACATTCAAATACATATGGCCACCAATTCCTCTCCTGGATCTGTGCTGTCTCATTTAGTAGCTTCTAACATTTAATATGTGGCAAAGGAGCTAAGGAACTTGGAATTTTAATTAATTTCAATTTCAAAATAAATTCTTTTTAAAAAGATTTTATTTGTGGGGTGTGTGTGTGATGCATGGGAGTCTTTGAATGTCAGAGAGGGTATTAGATTCCTGGAAGCTGAAGTAATAAAGAGTGAGTGATTGTGAGCCATTTGCTGTGGGTGCTACCAGCCCAATTCAGGTCCTGTGGAATAGAAGCAAGTATCAAACCAAACTCTTAAATCAATTAAAAAAAATACTAAAGTGTATTTGGAATTATCTGAGTGTATGAATATACTTTTTTTCAAGTGTATTTTTCAACCTTCAAAAATACAGACCAAGTACTTATATTTATGAAAACAATATATATATACATACATATATATATACTGTATATATAAAATACATACATTTTTGACACTATGAAAATGTAGAATTTATTAATAGTATGTATAAATATATGTATTTATTTAAGACAAGGTTTCTCTGTGTAGCCCTGGCTGCCCTAGAACTTGTATACTAGGCTGGTGTTGAACTCAGAGATTCATCTGTCTCTACCTCCCAAGTGCTAGGACTAAAGGCAACTATACCAGGCTTCAGAGTATATCTTTAAATAAGAATATGTTTAACATATTGGATTAGATGGATTTTTTTTCTTTTAGTGTCTAGGAGAAATTTTAATTTTACATATGTGGTTTCCACTACATTTCTTTTGGACATCATCTCTTAGGAGAAATTTCCGAATGTGCATGACAGATTTTTTTTTTTTTCTAAATGAAGCACACATCACTTTATCACTGGGGTATGAGCCTCCTCTGTCTTACAAGAATATTGTTTATTCACTTGATAGAGTCTCACAAAGATCAATCAAACCTCAAACTTGGTATATAGCCAGGGAAGTCTTTGAACTCTTAGTCCTTCTGTCTCTATCTCCCAAGTGCTAGGAGTACAGGCCTGTGCATCATGCTGGGTCCCTATTTTTAAAAGAGTATTTATTTAAAGTCTTGTGTGTGTATCCATGTAGAGGTCAGAGGACAATCTAACTGAACCGGTTCTCTCCTCATACCACGGAAAGAGTGAGTTATACTGCTCAATGACAGGAAATTATTTCACCTTTAGAACTGCCCATTTAAGAATAGTAAAGAAATAGATTTAGCCACAAATGAACACATAATTATGGAAAATTTAAACGCTACCTGCCTATGTCAGAAGTGAACTTAAGTTTGGTCATGATCAACCTCCACTAAAGATGGTTTGTTTTAGCACTGGGGAAGTGTTGACTTGCTTTCCCTAAGGAAGAAGAATAATGTTACTTCCGTTACATATAATTTTACAGTTTATCAGGGGCTTTCAAGTGTGTATCTCGAATTTCTCTCATTTAAAAACTGAGATGGCCATAAAAATATTAGAGAATACAAATGAAGTGCTATTACTTTAGTACCCGACCCTTAATCCTAGGATTATGCAATAGTCTTGATTTTGTGACTTGCTTTTCTCACTTAAGCACTGTATCATAAACACTTACATCAGAGAAACCGTACTTAAAATACAAGCTTGTGAAGCAACCGTTGCAATTATTTTTTCTAGTTTTAAGTATTTTCGGATCGTAGCTGTTCTTTACCCTATTCAAACACAACCAAAAAAGCTAGGAAGCGAGGAGTAAATTGCATCTGGTAGCGGCGGGTTAAAACATCCCTGGGATTTAACCACCACAGTAATTCTCACGGCTTCCTTCTTCAGCTTCCACTCGGCCCAGCTGTACCTGGCAGCAGCGCTCCCTAGCTAAGTCTCGGATCTTCTCCCGGTCTTAACTGGTCCTCTCAGCACTCTCCACTTCTGCACTTCCCTGAATAAATTTTAGATTATGCTTAATCCAGAAGTCTCCCCAAACTCCCTAAATTACCTGACAGCAATCTGACCTCCCAGGACACTCAATATTCAACCTTCCAGGCGGAGCCAACCGGAAACGGACGTTGTTTCCTCTAGTTTCTTACGGCAGGAAAATGGGGGAAATGGTAAACGTTCCGGTACTGACGCAAGGCTCCCAGACAACGTAGAGATGGCATGACGGAGCCTGAAAGTAGAGATTGTTTCCTACACTTTGCAGCTGGAGTCTGATTGAGGTAGAAGTTATTTAGAAGGAGGATAAAGCCGTGTTTTCCTTGTTCCCAGACGGAATCTTTAGGTGGAGCACCGAGGGGCGGGCCAAAGTCATAGCATAGCCAATGAGAGGGGCTGTTATTAAGCCCGTGGGCCCACTCAATGAGAAGGCTGGTTGTTATGCTGCAGTTGGCAGGCTGCTGCGGGAGGCGGTGGCGGTAGGAAGCCTGAGGCTGCGGGGTGACAGGTAGGCGGCGGTGCTGTCTTGGGCGGGGGAAACGCACGGTGCCGGGTGAAGAGGGTTTTCTCCTGCTGCGGACACGGTAGCCGGGAGCTGACGAAGGTGAGGTGGGGAGGCGGCAGCAGGACTGTTGGCTGATCCGAAGCCCTGCAGACCTGGGAGCAAGCTCGGGAGGGTCGTGAGGAGAAGGCGGCTGCCGAGGCGGCTTGGGGATGAATGTTGTGGGGCAACTTGGGGCCCTCGCAAGGGCGTTAGGGTGTCGGTGGCGTGGGCTGAGGCGGGAAGGAGGCGGGAGCAAGACACAGGTAGTGAGGGCTGAAGGAATTTCTTGCAAGAAGCCTCAGGCAAGAGAAGGACGCGCGGCATTGCAGACACCTGAGTGAAATCTTAGGGATTGTTCTTAGGGCCGTTTAATGGGATGGGGAGCGGTACGGAGAGGAAAGATATTTATTGGTGGTCAAATCTAGAAATCTGTGGCTGTACATTATGTAACCCGTGGCAGTTATTTTTCCAAATAACTCGACTGACCCTGGTAGAAGAGCTCTTGCAACCCATTGATGTATCTGAACACTTTCTTCTTGTTGGCTCCAGTGTTTTCTCTACCGAGGCAGGGACTGTAGGAGGAGGAAAGCGTGAAGGCAAGAGTAGTCACGAAGCGCTTATCCCAAATATGGACTTGGATTGAGAGACAACACGACGTTAGCTTTAGGTGAATGGTGTCAGATTCGTGTTTTGTAGTACACGAATTTGCTTTGCGGCTTTAACCTTCAGAAAAGTGGAGAGCTTTTAAAATCTATAGAAGGTAAATGCAGACGAGAAAGTGAACAGTAAATTGGTAGACAACTCGCCCCCAATGTTTGGACGTTAAGGACTGTGAAAATAAGGTGGAAATCTTAACAGACGAGTGTCAACTTCTAAGTGATTTCCCTTGTTAAGTCTGAGAAGCTAGTTGTGAGTTATGCCTTAGGCTTAAAAATTAAGCTCCTTGAATGTCGTGGACATAAATAAAATTTATTTACAAGTTTATGACTATTTTGTTTTGAAAAGTCTTTTAAATCTGCAGTTTGAATGGTGAAATACAGTCCTAAAGCAAACTCCTGTCAGTGCGTATTGTGGAAGGGCACCTGCTTTTATAACTCATAGGAAAAATATCTTCAAAGACTGGAAAAGTCTTTAAAAAGTAGCACTATAAATTACTAAAGTGTAAGCTGCTTGAGATGCTGCCATTCAAGTTAGAAGATAAAGACAACTGTGTATCAAGGAAGTATATGTCTTTCTGGGATTGTTATTTAACTACATGTTAGAAAAACTTTCCAAGATGTAACCTTTTTGTTACTATTGATTATTTATACATGTACATAACATAAACATACATATACACAAACATTTATACATATACATATAAAATTAAAATTTTGATTTTTTTCTCTCAAATATTGAGTAGAAATGGATCATTAGTATTTGTTTTGAAATGTCCAGCACACTGAGGTATTTGTCAGTGCTTTAAATAAACAATTTTAAATGATACTGGTGTTTTATTACTTGTCTTTTATCTTTTCACAAGAATAATAGTATTTTAGTCACAAAGAAAACTTACATGTTTGCTTTAGGTGAAATTCTATAGTGCTTTACATACAAAAAATACAGTGTTTGCATATTGTGAACAAATATTTGCCTTTAGGTAGGTTGATTTAAGAGAGAGCATGTGTGTTTCTGTGTTTCTCTTATGTAACCAGCCCACTCTAGCTGTTTGAGAGAACTAATGGCTGATTTTCAGTGGCCAGTAGGTGTCATTGTAGAATGCCATAAATTGAACACTTGAACAGGGAATTACCAAAGAGTTTAAAAAACAGTCCCAACTTGTCTTCTAATGGTATCTGGATGATTATTTATAAATCATAGAGATTCTGTCTTTTGAAAGATTTCAGTATCAAAGCTATTTGTAAGTGATTTGACACACTGATTGTAAGGAAATAATATTTTTGCTTGTTTCAAAATGGATCTTGAAAGTTTTGCTTCTTAATATAACCTTTAATCAATCAATCTCTATCTCTCTCTCTCTCTCTCTCTCTTTTTTCCTCCCTCCCTCCCTCCCTCCCTCCCTCCCTCCCTCCCTCCCTCCTCTTCTTTCTGTCTTCTCTTTTTCTCTCACCTCTCTTTCTCTCCAGACAGTCACTATGTAAAGCAAGCCAGCCTTGAACTCATATTCATTCACTCACCTTGCCTCCTGAGTACTGGGATTAATGGCATGCACCACCACAGACAGTCCTAAAGTCTTTTTTGTTTGTTTGTTTGTTTTCTTGTTTTTCGAGACAGGGTTTCTCTGTGTAGCCCTGGCTGTCCTGGAACTCACTCTGTAGACCAGGCTGGCCTGGAACTCAGAAATCTGCCTGCCTCTGCCTCTGCCTCCCAAGTGCTGGGATTAAAGGCGTGCGCCACCACCACCCGGCCCCTAAAGTCTTTCTTAATAGCTAGTATGGATTTATTTCATTGCTCTTAGTACGCTTTTATATCGTACTATAGTATATTAAGTTCTGGAATGATTTTCAGCCTGACTGAGCTTCATTATAGAAAAAAACAGTACTACCTAAAGTTAACTGCTTTCCTTAATCATTTTTTTAAATGATAAAATATGGGTAGAAGCCGCAACCAAGTTATACTGTCAGCAAAAATAATATTGTGTTGTTCTTTTAATGCCAGAGCAACAGATGTGTGTGTGTGTGTGTGTGTGTGTGTGTGTGTGTGTGTGTGTTTGTGTGTATGTGTGTGTTTCATTGCTTGTTGCTTTTCCCCACCTCTGGAATATTTTTCCTTTATGTTTTCGAGTTTTGTAGACTATGTACTTTTCTCACTATAGGAACTGAATATTTCTCAGTGTCTAAAATGTAATATAGTGGATTCCAGTGAGTGCTGGCACAGAAATCTAGGAAGGTGGCTTACACCTACTGTATACTTCTTTGCTGCCACAGTCTTCAAATGAGCTTGTCCTTTTCCTAGGTCTGTTTCTTATGCTTGCCATAATATACTTTTTTAAAGGAGGGGGCTTTGAGGGCTAGGGAGATGGCTTAGCAGGTATAGCATGTGCCATGCAAGAATTTGGATACCCAGAACCAACATATATGCCAGATGGGCATTGATGGCCAGTCCATAATCCTAGCACTTAAGGAGGCAGAGATGGGAACCCACCAGTGCAAGCTGACTACCTGGACGAGTCACATTGGCAAGCTTTGGATTCAGCTGAACATGCCTCAGTGTATATAAGGTGCAGAGTGAGTGAGGAAGACACCAAGTCAACCTGTGGCTTTTACATACATACATACATACATACATACATACATACATACATACATACATACGTGTACTTATGTGCACTGACACACAGCAGCCACACTACATGCACACAACCACACATGCACACTACTGATGAAAGAGTTAGACCTACTTTTGAGATTCCTCTGTGAAGAGAGAGAGATCTCAAAATAGTCCAGGAGGATTTTTAGTTGGTTAAAAAAGGACACATGCATATGTTTTATCTGTGCTTCCCTTTAGAATCTTAAAGATGGAATATGAAGGAGGTAGATGAATTTGGAGAGATGGGGAGGGGGAATCCCTGAATGATTTGATTTACATCTGGACTTCACTTAAGAACCTTTGATCTAATTTAGATTCTGTCACTTGAGGGTATGAACCAGTAACAGCAACTTTAGCTGAGTGAGCCAGCTGCCAAATCTACCAGGATTTTATAGCTCAATAAACTGTTTCTATTTAATGTCATAGCTAGAGTAGTTTTCTAGCCAGAAGTTGAAGTTGCCAAAAATAAAAATGTGCTGAATGTTTTGGTTTGAATTAGTTTCTACTTGGCACTTAACCACTTTCCATAAGTCAAGCAATTTCTTTTTACAAATTAGTCCTGTACTAATTAATTTACAAAAATATTTACTCATCTTATTTTCCTCATTCGTCAGAAAACTATATTGTCTTAGAATTAAATTAAAATTTAGAAATAAAAATTGCAACTTTAGCTGGCTGATGGTGGCACACACCTTTAATTCCAGCACTTGGAAGGCAGAGGCAGGCAGATTTTTCTGAATTCCAGGACACCTAAGGCTATACAGAGAAATGCTGTCTTGAATAAACAGTTTCCAATAGAACATTGGTATAACTATATAAATATTGACTCAATAATATGTAGTAAACTTAGAATTGCAGATCTTTGACCTTGACATAGGTCAAGTTTAGAAACTTAAGGACTTTAAGCTTAATGTTTAGAGATTTAGCTGTTTTGAGACACATATTAGAAAAACTAAATAGGCACTTGGGAGGCAGAGGCAGGTGGATTTCTGAGTTCGAGGCCAGCCTGGTCTACAGAGTTCCAGGACAGCCAGGGCTACACAGAGAAACCCTGTCTCGAAACCCCACCGCCCCCCCAAAAAAAAGAAAAAAGAAAAACTAAATAGGGAGGAGTATAAACTCAAATGTGTAATATATAACATGGTGTGATTTAATTATTTATAAAGTTACAATATTTAGGTTTAAGGATTAGCTGCCAAAATAATAGTCATATATTGTGGTAAAAGGTGCATATATTGAATGGTAAAGATGGGTCACCAGGTAGTCATTTTGCTGTAGAGTAACTGTGCCATCAAGAAATTTAAGTAAGTTAATTCATTATCCATCACCTGACTTCCTTCCTCCCTCCCTCCTCTTCTTCCTCCTCCTTTCTTTTTTTCTTTTTCTTTCCTTTCTTTATTTATTTCTTTTTTTTTTTTTTTTAAGATAGGTATCACTGTGGCTCTGGCTAGCTTATGGATTCATAAATATTCTGACCTTTTCAGAGTTGGCATTACAGGTGGCACTGCCACACCTGACTGCATTTTCTCTTTTATCATCTTGTTAAGAACTGAAGCTAGAATCCTGATGTTATCTTTCTTTTTTTGCTTTTGGGTTAGTTTGAATTTGATTTGCCTCTGGTTTCTGAATGGTGGATTACAAGTATGCTTCTACCTAGTTTTAGAATGTTTCCTTTAACACTTTATCAATGGGACTGGAAATGTAGCTTGGTCGATAGAATGTTTGGCTTGGTTCAATCCCTAGTACATTATAAACTAGACAGTTGCATACACCTATGAGCCCAGAGTTTAGTTATATAGGTTTGAAGTCATCCTAGGTTACATGAGACCCTGTTACCTCTTATTGAAGAAATCCTTGGTTCTTTTTTTTTTTTCCTGATTTTTTGTTTGTTTGTTTGTTTTGTTTTTCGAGACAGGGGTTCTCTATGTAGTCCTGGCTGTTCTGGAGCTCACTCTGTAGACCAGGCTGGCCTCAAACTCAGAAATCTGCCTGCCTCTGCCTCCCAAGCGCTGGGATTACAGGCATGCGCCACCACTGCCCGGCCTCCTTGGTTCTTTTTAAAAATGATTTGTGCTGGGCAGTGGTAGAGCATGCCTTTGATCCCAGTACTTAGGAGGCAGAGGCAGGCTGATCTCTGGTCTACAGAGTGAGTTCCAGGACAGCCAGTACTATACAAAGAGAAATCCTGTCAAACAAAAACAGGAAACCAAAAAGAAAAAAAAATTCTTCCTAGATTTGCTCTCTACTTCTATGAATTTTAAAGATTGTATATATGAGTGAGATCATGTGATATTTGTCTTTCTGTTACTAACATTTACAATGTTATTTACAAATTTAATTTACAATTATAGGTTTATTCATGCTGTCACTGGTGACAAGATTCTATCCTTGAACTCATTAATACTCATATATATATATATATATATATATATACACACACACACACACACACACACACATATATACACACACACACACACACACACACACACATACATATATGACATATGAGCTTTACTCATTCAGTAGTTGGTAAACACTTATTTCTTTTTTGGCTATTGTGAGTTGTTCTGCAATAAACACAGGATATCAGTCAGTGTCTCTTACTACTGATTTCTATTCCTTTGGATATATACCCAGTACTGATCTTGTTGGATTGTCAGCTGTATTTTTTTTATGATTAAAGACAATGAAGCACTACATATTTGTGTTTTATACTATTGAATTATGTAATCCTTTTTGTAGGTCTGGAGTAAGCCACAGAGGGACCAGGTTATGTTTTATTTTCTTTAAGAATATAAAACAGTTGCTGGGCGGTGGTGGCGCACGCCTGTAATCCCAGCGCTTGGGAGGCAGAGGCAGGCAGATTTCTGAGTTCGAGGCCAGCCTGGTCTACAGAGTGAGTTCCAGGACATCCAGGGCTACACAGAGAAACTCTGTCTCCAAAAAATAAAATAAAATAAAACAGTCTAGAGACTAGAGATGTAGTTTGTTAGTAGTGCATTATAGACACATGTGCTGCAGAGCCCTAGGTCAGTGTGAACAATGTGAACAAAGAAAATCCATAAATGACATAATCTCTCTAAGGATTTGTGAAAAGATTTGCTAAGACATCAAATAAGAACTTAAAAATCTGGGGCAGCAAGATGGCTCTGTGGATAAAGGCTCTCCCCTCCAAGCCTGATGCTCTGAGCTCAGTCCTCAAATCCACACCAAGGTAAAAGGAAACCACTCCTAAAAGTTGTTCTCTTATCTTCAGCATACACAGTGGCATTGTGACCCATACACATACCACATGCAAACATAAAGAATTGCCAAAAGATTCTAAAGTTTAAAATACAAGTGCAGAAGAATGGAAAAGCACGAAGGATTTATTGAGATTTTTTGTTTTGTTTTGTTTTTTGTTTTTTGTTTTTCGAGACAGGGTTTCTCTGTGTAGCCCTGGCTGTCCTGGAACTCACTCTGTAGACCAGGCTGGCCTCGAACTCAGAAATCCACCTGCCTCTGCCTCTCAAGTGCTGGGGTTAAAGGCGTGCGCCACCACCGCCAGGGGAGAATTTTTAAAAATTAGAAAAATGTGATAATGAAAATCAGTCTTAACCTTTGTTATATTAGTGTTTCTTCAATTTTAAATCTGAGTCAGTTGTTCTCTTTTTAAAGTAAGAATTAGCCGGGCGGTGGTGGCGCACGCCTTTAATCCCAGCACTTGAGAGGCAGAGGCAGAGGCAGGCAGATTTCTGAGTTCTAGACCAGCCTGGTCTACAGAGTGAGTTTCAGGACAGCCAGGGCTACACAGAGAAACCCTGTCTCAAAAAATCAAAAAAAAAAAAAATTAAAGTAAGAATTAGTGCAACTTTTAAACAGTGTTTTAGAAATTTTTATATATGTGTATAGGTGCTTTATTTGTAAGTCTGTGTACTGTATACATGTGGTGCCCATGGTGACCAGTAGAGGACATCAGATTCCCTGGAATTGGTTTTACAGACAGTTGTGAATTGCCATATGAGAAGGGAATTGAGCCTGGACCCTCTGAAAGAACAACCAATTTTCTTAACCTCTGACCCATGTCTTCAGTCTCTTAAACAACTTTTAAACATCTTTTCTTTTTTTTAAACATCTTTACTTTTCTTTTTTAAGATTTATTTATTTATTTTATATGAGTACACTATACCTGTCTTCAGATACACCAGAAAAAGGCATCGGATGGTTGTGAGCCACCATGTGGTTGCTGGGAATTGAACTCAGGACCTCTGGAAGAGCAGTCAGTTCTCTTAACCACTGAGCCATCTCTCCAGCCCACATCTTTTCAATAAAATATTTTATTTCCCTGATCCTGATTTTCTTGCAGTTTTATTTTTCTAGTAAGTTTTGCAAGCTGGATCACTTTTCTGTACTATAACCCGCAGTGTCGGTACTGAGTGCAAGAGAGTACTGTATATGGTATGACAGCTATCATTGTGGTGAGCTCCTCACGAGAACCTTTAGTGTCAGTGAGAGAGAGAGAGCAGAGCTGTAGTATGACAGTTGTCAGTGTACTGGCTTCCTTTAACCCTTCAGCTGAATTGTAATTGTGGTGTGCCCTCAGAGAATACAGGCTCCTCAGCCCATCTTGCTTTCTCCTTGCCCTTCCCATTGCAGGGGAAATACCTGGCACTCTCTGCATTAAGGCATAGCTGAAGTGGCTCAAGGTGTCTAGTACTACAGATTTATTGCTAAAGTCCACTTTCTTCTTACCAGCTGGTAATTGTGTTTGGCTGCTAAAAACAAATGAGGAAGCCGGGCAGTGGTGGTGCACATCTTTAATCCCAACACTCTGGAGGCAGAGGCAGGCAGATTTCTGTGAGTTTGAGACCAACCTGGTCTATAGAATGAGTTTCAGGACAATCGGGGCTATATAGAGAAACCCTGTCTCAAAAAAACAAAACATAAATAAATCAGATAAGAAACAAGTAACCTCTGCTTTAAAAATATAATTCACGTCTTGTTTAGATTTTGAGAAGTCAGAAATAAAAAGTGTAGGACTGATACACTTGAGAGTTGTCAGGGCTCCAGGCTCCTCCTTTTTTTTTTTTTTTTTTTCTCTCCTTTGTCTTGTTTACTTTGTGTCTTCCGTTGTCAAGGTTATCTTGCTGACCAGTTCTAGGCAGAAGAAAGAAACACAAAGTGGGCACACTCATCTTTTAAGAAACATCTTTAGAAACCCTATGCATAATTTCTTTGATTTTAATGAGTGGAATTTATTGTACGTGGTTGCAAATAAAGTGTAGAAGTGGCTTAGTTGAGTGTATAGACTAGATCAGCGGGCTCAGGGTAGGGCTCTGTTGTATATGAACCAGTAATCTTTCACATTTGCTTCTTTTCCTCCTTACTGTGTCTGTTGTTGATTGCCTGTTGTCGCTAAGCTGTCCATTCAATATCAGTTAACTTCTGTGTACTTGATCTTATTAAGAACTAGAAATGCAAACCCAACAGAGAAATACTGTCTGTTCTAGAGCAGTTGTAGTTTAATAAGACTTTAAAACTTCTATACAAGTTTTTGAGGGGGAAAAATAATTACATTTTTAGGTATATTGGAAATAGCTACCACTCTGCCTTTGTTTCCGCAGCAGTTTTTACAAAGTGAAAGAGGTGACCTTTTTGGTGACCCTTTTTTCCATTATTAAATGGAAAGGAATTAATTTTTCGTGTTCTGAGGTAGAAGGACAAGGCTGTTCCCTAACCCCAAGAGAAAGGAGTCCTAAGAGTCATTGTCTTGTATTTTATATGTCCCTAACATTTGTCCTCTGGTTTGATGTCTGTATACTCACTAGTCTTAGCTGTTGCTGTTCTAAAGAATGCATACTGATGTACTACCACCTCATAAAAGTATTCTCTGTTCCAAAAGGCTCAGGAGATGGTTTTAATGTACATTTTCATCTTTAAGGTGCATTTATCAGTGTTGTCCAGAAAAACAACCACCAATAAAGGATGATTCTGTGTGATTCATTATGAAACTGGTTAAAAATTGATTTATGTGACTAAGTTAACCAGGCTCAAGAACTGCAAGATTGTTGGCAAGCAGCTCAACAGAGTTAGTTGATAGTGTAGTTCCCGTCAGTGTCCAAATGCTTAAGAGCCAGAGATGATGTAGTTACTCTAAACCACTGTCTGGCTTGACACACAGAAAGGGAAAAGGTTTGACCCCAAGGATAAGAAAATGGTGATGTCCTAGGGGAAAGACATATTCAGACAGGAAGACTACACTTTTACCTGGGGGAGGTTTAGCATTTTTGTTCTGTGTGGGCCTCCAACTGATTGTGTGAAAATCACCCACCCCAAGCAAAGGAAATGTGTTTCTTTTAGTCTACATATAGTTAGCTGCCATCCACAGGAACTTCAGAGAAACACCTAAGATAATGTTTAGCTATATTATATATCTGGGTAAGGGAGATTAGCCAAGGTGGGGGCAGAAGTATATCATGAAACAGTAATGAACACAAATGATGTTTTAATGTCTCTAATAACTATTAATTTGACGATGAAAATACCAATAATTTCTATTAGAATTCAAATCACAAAAAACTTTGTGCCCCCATGTACATTCATAATCTAATGAAATATAAGTCTTAGTTATAGGTTGATAAGGAATTATAACTTTGTTCTTCTTGAAGTATTATGAGTTCTTTTCACAGTCCTGGGCCCTCGGCTGACAACTTGGGGTGGGAAGTTGTCATTGATGGGGAAGGAAGACTGCATTGATGGAGGGAGAAGCTTTATGAGAGGAGGTGTCTTCATTTGAGAGTTGGAAGAGTGGTAAGATAGTGAGCACGTGGTTAAAGGTATTCCCAGAGGAGAGGAATACAGATAATGCTTGGAGAAGTGAGACAGCCTAGTTCCTCATGGAATTGCTGATCTGCTTTGATGAGAGAATGCTGGATGTGAGGGTACTCAACTGTTATTCCAGTACTTAGGCAGGATTGCAAATTGGGTTGCTTAGCAAGACTGGTTGTTTTTTTTTTAAGATTGTTTAATTTATATCCCAACCCTGCTAATGGGGCCATTTGTTCATAAGCCTAGTAAGGAAAGGAAGTACTAACTATAAAACCATTTAGCCAGAACTTTCTATTCATATCTCTGGTCACCTCTCCTTTTATACACACACACACACACACACACACACACACACACACCCCATGTAAAGCTGAACCTACTGGGAGTATTTCCTTTTCTTCTTCCTAATAGGCTACTTTGTTGTAGTAATTCCAGTTTATTTTATGAAACCACACACAAACCAAAGTCATTGGTTGTAGGGAAGTTTACAAGGCCAAAGCCATAGAATAAGGTGGGGTGACATGTAGTAGAAGTAAAAGCCCTAGATTCTAAAGCTATTTTTTATCTCTCGTGCTTTTGTGGCTTTCTTTAATCTTGTTGTATAACTGCTGTAGTGAGGGTTAGCTGATAATGTGGTCACAGTAACAACCAATTTTCAAATAATAGCTTGGGTTTGTTTGTTTTGAAAGAAAAAGGTATATTTATTGATTTGTGAAATCTACCGCTGGCCTAGGTGTTTACAGGCAGCTGTCTTCACTTGGTGGGTTAGCAGTGCATCCTCTTGACTCTATTGGTTATCAGAACAGCAAGGGACTGATATGCTATTGCTTTCTGGCAGTGAATGCCAGAAGTTGTTTTTACCTTTTGATTAAAACAACTCATCAATTCACATCTAACTAGAAGATAGAGAAATAAAGGTCCTCTTTTGTGTACTGAAGAGGAGAAAAGAATCAATGTCTGTCACTTTCATTAATGAGGAAATGCTGCTGGCACATGAACCTTGTGGCTTGGTAGAGCAGATGCTCAGTCTTGAAGATGTTTAGGTTACATGGTCATGTTGGGAGCTTACTCTCTTGCAGGGTCCAAAAGCCAGGCAAGGAGCTGTCTCTTGAAAGGAGAGTGATCATCTTCAGAAGGCATAGTTCTTCCTGTTAAAGTAGTAGTTCTCAGCCAGGCCAGTTTTGCTTCCAAGGGCATACATGATGGTATTTGGAGATGGATTGTGAAATTTAGAGAATATGTAAGTGGCCTCTTGGTAGTGATTTGAGATGCTCTAAACATACCCTACCTTGTATGCATAGTACAGTCTCTCACAATGTCAGAGATGACCAAAATGCAGGCTGTGCCACAGCTGAGAGCCCTTGCTTTATTTGGAGTTCTTGACCTAGTAGTCTCATGTTGCCACCTTTCTATAGGCACCTTTTGGCAGCTTTATCTAGCTACCTTATCATCTGTCTTAGACATTTGAATACCATTAAGTTTGCTGGATTTAATTGCCAAATGATAACATAGTTGTACTGCCACCTTGATTTGTTGCTTGTCCTTGTCTTGGGCCCCTTTTAAAACTGGCAGCCTTCTGAGTTATCTGGGAAATGTGACAAAGCAACATACTAACAGGATTTATGTTATTTCTAGAATTTAAGCTGTCCTTTCAGATAACTTTGTATATATATATTTTTTTTATTATTTTGTCAAAATGCCTTACAAGAACAAGAGAAGGAAGGAAGGGTTTATTTTGACTCATTGTTTAGGGTAGAGTCCATTATGGTGGGCAGATCATGGCAGCAGGAATGTAAGGCAGCTGGTCACATTTCACTCACAGCAAGTAAAGGGAAAATGCTGGTCAGCTCATTTCCCTCACTTCAGTCCAGAACCTCAACTCATCAGTTGGTACCTCCCACATTCAGGGAGTCTTCCCTTTTCAGTTAAACCTTTCTGGAAATACTCTCCCAAGACACATGCAGAGGTGTGTTTCCATAGTGATTCTAAATCCAGTCAAGTTGACAATTACGATTAACCAGAACAGCTTCTAAATCTAAGTGATAAAGGCTGGCTGAGCCATTCATTTGAAGGGCATATTTTGGTATACTCCAAGGGTATCATTAATATGGAAAGCTGCTAAATTTGCATACAGTTCTTCTAATATGTGGCATAAATGTACTTTTACTAAAGGACCTTGCTGACCAAGTGGAATAAACATGATGTTCTCAGCTTAATCACATGTATGATGTTCTATGGGTGAGATCTTCAAAGTTTGGGTAGTCTTGCCAGGTGTGGAAGTGTATGCCTGTAATTTAATCATCTTTAAAGCAGGATTATGAGTTTGAGGCCAGCCTAAACTAGATAGTGCAAGATTCTGTACACCAGGCTGGTTTCAAACTCACAGATATCCATCTGCTTCTGCCTCCAGAGTACTGGGATTAAAGGCTGCCACCACCATCAGGCTAATGTACAAACCTTTAAGGAGAAAATTTAGGCTGAGTATATATGAAACCTTAAAGGCTAGAGGGATAGCTCAGGGTTAAGAGCACTGACTTGTGGAAATGCAGAAAGGTCCTCCAGATGGGAAGTTAGACACAGTGGCTGCGGCTATAGCAACTCATTAAAGGCCTTCTCCAGGGTTCCTCATGGCGAGGCCCCAATGACATGAGAAAGCCCATGAGTTTTACATGCTTTATTTTCATGGTAGATGGTAGCTGGATCTGGATGCACCCCTGTGAAACTCAGGGCACACCTGAGTTAAATAGGGAGGGCAAAAGGAGGGAGGGTCTGGGGAAAAATGTTTAATTGGTTGGCTACACCCTCTGGCCTTCAGGTATCTCATTAGTATATAAATCTCTTGAGGCTGAGGCCTGTAGTCACGCCCTCTACCTGTGCCCTTTGAGAGGGGCTGCATCCTACTGATTAAACAGCGCAAGTTAATGGAATTCCATGCCACGTGTTAGGAGCCTGGATTCTGGGAGCGTGGAGAATAAATGCCTGTCCCTTGCAGTGTCTCTGGGCTACTTCCAGCCATTGCTTCTACCAAAACCCAAGACCCCTTTCACGGCCCTACACTGACTGATCTTCCAGAGGACCATGTTCAATTCCACATGCTCCATTAAAGTTTCCTCCTCCTTTCTATTTTAGAGATTGCATTATGTATAATACCAAAGTAATGAAGGACAGGGTCTTAAAATATTTGTATACCCATGTTCATAGCCACATCATTCACAATACCTAAAACTTGGAAGCAGTTCAAGTACCATTAACAGATGAATTGATTAGCAAAATGTAAAATGTTCTATACATGCACTGGAATATTATCCAGCCTTAACAAAGAAGGACATTTTTCAGTATTCTATAACAAGTAGGAATTTTGAAGCTTTTATACTGAGCCGTTAACTAGGCACAAAATACTGATTCTGAAGACCCCCAAACTCGGGAGACCCTTACTCAAGTCTCAGGAAGTCATGGCCACCCAAAAATCACAAGACACCTACCTGGATGCAATCAGCAGAAGTTTATTAGGGAGAGTTGGCCGGCCAAGGTCAATTCGTTTGCTCCTGCAGGATCTGAATTGACAAAGACCTGCTGGCTGAGGGGCTTTTTAAAGGGGAAAGCCACAAACCAGGGGAGTGAGGAGGGGGTGAGGGGTTGCTAAGGAAATATAACATAAAAATAGCGGAGAATTCCAGAGGAACCCAACCTAAGCGAATCAGGGTCATGTGGAAAACACTCTGTACTCATTCTTCTCAAAAATGTGGCCTTGCCCTGTCACTTGCTCAACTATTTCTCAGTTGTTGCCCTGTCATCGTGGTTACTAGTTTCTCAGCCCCACCTAGATGGCTTGCATTTTTCTTTGTGGTCAGGAATGTGTCTTCCTGCTTTGGGCCTTCCCCACCCACAGGTGGGTTCTCTTCCCTGAGGTCTAAGGAATGTTAATCTAGCAAGTGTCCCCTGACTCAGGGATAATGTACCCCTCCTGGAATGTATCCCCGGGCAGTGAAGACCTAAAATCTTACATTCAGTTCCACTTCCTTGAACTAGTGAACCTACATTCTTTTTGCTCAGGTCTAGGGGTCATAAAAACTTTCTATATTTTTCATTCCCTTTAAAGAAAAGCCTGTATATATTTTATAAAATAGTCTTTATAATTTTTCACTCTACAATTCTACTTATATGAAGTACTTAGAGTGCTCAAAAACCAAGAAGACATACAGTTGAATGGTGGCTACTAGGGAATGAGTTAAACAAGAAACAACATGGGAGTATTGTTTAATTGTTATAGAATTTAAGTTTTATAAGATGAAAAGAACATGAAGACAGATGGTGATGATTATACAACCTTATGAATGCATGTTAGCATCACCCAACTGTTCACGTAGATAAGGTAGTAAATTTTGATATACTGCAATAAAAATGGAGAGAAAATGCAAAAAGGAAAATATCCATTAGCTTACATATTTTGACTTTAAAAAAGCTTGTTTTGAATTGTGTCTGTTAACTAAGTAAGGATGGGAATTTTTATAGAGGTTAAAATATTATCAAATTCAGAGACTTCCTTTTTTGATTCTGTTCTTTGAAAACCCGCTTCTTTAAATATTTGTTTATTGTTCAAAAGTTTATTCTAAAATTCATATTTTCTTGGCATTTTTTTTTACACTTTGATTAATTCTGTGTCTATGTTACTTAAACATACAGTATACTTACCATGTTTATATAGGTCCTTCATAATTGGATATTACCGTCTAGATTCTTGGGAATTTCTGTGGCCATCTCATTCCTCTTTGTTTGTTTCATTGATTGAGTTAGGGTCTCTTATAATTGAGAATGACCTTGAACTCTTGATTCTTCTGTCTCCGTCTTCTAAACACTGGAATTGTAGGCATGGGCCATACTCGGCTCATTCCCTAGATTTTCTTTTTAATGTTTTTGGTTGTCAAAACATTTGTTCCATTTGTTTTTCCAGTACTTTAAGGAAATGATGTTTCTAAGGGAAAAAAAAAAGTTCCTGTTTTCAACAACTGCCTCTAGGGAATGACTTTTGACATTGGCTACACTCCAGGTCAGTGCCAGGCAATGATGGCTTTGTAGGTGGGATCTTCCAGAAAATTGCCAATAGGCCATGTAATTACATTTTCTGGAATGAAGCCTTGAAGACACTTTAACCCATGTGTCCTTCAGTGGTTGCCCCTTGTGTTTTTCACTGTAATTGTGGGCTGTTTTGTTTTCAGAGCTATTATGGAGGATGGAAATAGGGTGCATTAAAATTCTATAGAGCTCTCAAGTTTTGACTAAGATTGACACCCCCATGTGTGGGTGATGTGGATATCTTATATGTGTATATAACGTGTATGATTTGTGAGACTGTTGGTCCTTAACTTTCTCCCTTATTTGAAACAGGGTCTCTTGCTGTTGATAGTTTCTACTCAAGCTGACCCTTTGTTTCCTGGGATTTTCTTGCCTCCAACACCCATCTCCCTTTTGGAATGTTGAGATTATAAACACACTTCTATCTCTTCTATTTGAGTTTGCAGATCCTGACTCTGAACTCTAGCCCTCAGACTTGCATGGCAAGAGCCCTATCCACTCAACCATCTCCACAACTACTTTTTTTAGATATATACGTCTCAGTTTGCTTTAGGCCTTTGATTAATTTCCACAATCATGAAAAACTTTCATCTGACAATGTTTCTAACACTTGATTGCTTTTATGGAGGCCAGGTCTTCTGAAGCATTACTGTGTTGTTCTCACTGATTTCCACGTTCGTGTATTCTAGAATGAGGAATTGTACAGGGCGTGTAGATAGTAATGCAGACAGCAGGCTAGAGTTAGAAGATTAGAAGCTCAATAGTAAGAGGACTGTGACCCTTCCCTAGCTGTTTGCATAGCACCCACTTTTTCTTGCAGTTGCATTATAATAGGCTTTTTTAGTTCTTTATTTGCTATCTGCCAGTCTTGGTTGGGGAGCTTTCCCATCTTCCTCTCTTGACTGGTGTCTTTGATGTACTGATCTCAGCCTTTGTGTGAAGTTTCTGGAACTTATTCTGCCCTATTTTCTTGCCTCGGTGCCATTTACATAATCTTTGCTTTCCTTGCTAATATACGAAATAACTATTACTTTACATTGTGGATATAATAGTGAATAAATACTTCTTCCCACATATACCTTGTGTATATCCTAATGGGACAAAATAAGTAGTAAATAAGTGTAAAACTAACTTTTATTCTCCTGTTCTAGTTGTCATCTTGGAGGCTTACTGCCTCCATCTGCTAAGCTAGGCATAGTCCTAGAAGCTTCTAGCCTTTGTATAATCTTATCTAGGCCTAGAATGGTTTCAGCCTGTGAGACTTACTGCTGAATAAGCACACCCTTTCTAGCTCTTTCTGAACTCTGACTGGCTGGTTAACTCAGCTGTTCTGGCTCATAACTCCTCTCCATGCTGACTGAGTCAGTCTGGTTTCTTTCATTTTTTTTCTCAATTGCTCCGTGTGGCTCATACTAACTTTGGTGATCGTTTTTAATCTGGCTTCTTCTCATGCTCTGGCCCATTCTGTGTCTAGCTTGTTCTCTCTCTACTACTTGTCTCTGTACCACTGTCCTAGTAAAACTGCCTTCCCTTCTTCCCTTCTCTCCCCTCCCCTCCTCACTGCTCTCTCTTAAATAGCCTCTCTTTTCTCTCTATTCTTGTGAGAGTTAAGACATATCCCATTCTGTTACATCTGTTTCTGATTTGTCGCTTTGTCTGCTACTCAATTAGACATCACTTTCAAACATGGGTACTTTCTTCTACAAACTAACTTTACTTTGTTTGGGATTAAAGATGTGTACTAAAGGTGTTTATATTCCAGCCTGAGGGGTTAAAGATGCATGCTAAGACTGAGCCACACCACAACTAGAAACAGGTTTTTCCTGTAAATAATACAGTCTCAGGGTTCATAGTGTGATCCAGATATCCTGCAACAAATAAGTTTGTTTCGTTTTCTAGAGCTGAAGATTGAACACAAGGCCTTGTATATGTTAGGCAGATGTTCTACCCTTGACCACAGCTGCTCAACACTAAATAAGTAATAGTAACTATCATCAGAACAGTAAATATAGTTTGGGAATCAAGAGTAATGGAAACCAAGTGGTGGTCTCTTCCAGGAGCTCATTTTCCTTTATGCTTTGGAAAGCCAAGACTTGAATAAACTGACAAAACACTATAAGCAGCTGGCAGCAGAGGCAGTGGCAACACGACAAGAATGAGACGCATGAAGAGACGCAAGACATTCAGTGTCACTAAAGCAAGAAGAGAGCCAAGAGTGGATAAGGCTATTATTACTAAAATTTGCATAACTTAAAATCACTGCTATCTCGGACATGTTTTGAGTATTAATAACTTTTGTTAGTCATTGTTCTCTTTAGTAGACTGACCTTCCGTACTATTGGGTTGCTGGGCTGATTTTTAAATGGTAGCTTAATTCTGCATAGTTTTTAATTAAGCGTTCATTGCTTCATAGTTTCTGACATTCAGTATCTCTCTCAGAATGTCTTGGTAATTAGCTGTTTTGGAAATTACCAAGTAGTTAAAAATTTTTAATTGCTTTTATAATGATTTCTTATCCTTCAGCAAGAAGGATAAGAAATTCTACAAACTCCCCAAATAATGCCATCTAGGGAGCTTGTGTTCAAATACATGAACCTGTGGAGAAATGTCTCAAACACCTCATTCTACCTATGGGCCCCTGTAGGCTCATGGCCATCACATGATGCAAAAATGCATTTAGTCCAAATTCAGAAGACTTTATAGTTGTTAATAGTCTCAACACTGTTCAAAGTCTCTTTCAAAACTCTTACTATGACTCCTTAAGCTGGTTGTGATAAAGCACACCTTTAATCCCAACAATCAGGAGGCAAAGGCAGTTGATCTGTATGAGTTTGAGCTATCCTGGTCTATATTGTGAGTTTCAAGCCAGCCAAGGCAGTGTTAACTTTTACTTGTCACCTAAGAAGCTTTCCAGATAGCAAGTTATGTACTGCTTTTCTGTTTATAGTTTGAGCATAAGAAATTAGAAATACTATATGAGACACATAAAATATAATCAGTAATGATTACAATAAAGTATGTCTTAGGTCTTCTTTTTCTATTGGATTTCTAGCTAGCTAGATTTCTAGAGCTCCCCGTGTACCTGGAAATGACCTTGAACTTGTACTCCTCTCACTTCTACCTCCCAGTGTTAGGATTGAAGATGTGCACCACCATTTGTGTGCTGTCTTGTGTATGCTCGGGAAGCACTCTACCAAGTGAGCTGCATCTCTCGCCAAAAATGTATTCTGAAGATTACCTGGGCCTTTGTGTTATATTCTGGTTATCAATACTATTGTTAGTATTGATAATATGCATGTGGGTATGTGCCAAGCCCGGCGTAGCCTTGGTGGGGACAGAGTGACATGGTTCTGTTGTGCCTGTTCAGGATCTTGAACCCCAAAAGACCACCAAGGAGCCAGTTCTAATGCAATCTCATTAGGGTCTCTTTGATTCAAACTTGAGCTCACTGCCAACCCCATCGCAGCAGGACGGGAGGGTGAAGCTCCAAGGCCAGTTTTAAGCAAGCATTCATAGAGGCAAGCAAGTGAGCAAGGGGGCATTCAGCTTGGCACAATCTGATTGGAGGGCTATTATGGAATTTGTTCCCCTTTAAAATGATTGGCTGGTGCTGGGAGCCAAACCATAATCTTTTGTAAGAAGGTATCTTTAGATACAACTGTAACTTCTGTTTTCCTCCTGATTGGTGGTTGTTAGACTAGTTCTAGGTTTGGGCTTATTGGTTAACTTATTGTTCAACCTTAGGTCAGATTTTCTATGATGGACCCTGAATCCAAGATGGAATTGTTCTGGTCTCTACCCCTGGGACAGGACCCTGATGTCTCTAAGAATCACAATGACTGCTGTGGGTATAAGGCTTGCTTGTGTAATAATGTACATGTTTTCTGGACCCTCTAGCAGTGGAGGACTCCTTTCTGAGGAATGTCCTCCCTGTTAACATTAATGACTCCATGATAATTAGAAATAGCAGGAGTCTAGGAGTCAAGGGTGTGGCTATGTCTCAGCAAAATGGTAAATGTCAGGACAACCCTTAAGGTTATGAGAAAGAACTCTAAATATATGAATTCAAAATATATAATTTCTCAACTATGCAAAGAATAAGGATGAATGTGAATTATATGAGGGGCTTCACGAATCTAAAGGAACAAAGCAGCTGCACTGTAAGCCAACTTGTTAGAAAATTACTAAGGAAGAAGGCAGGTTTAGGGAGTGCTGATTGCAGGAAATCACACCCAGATAAGTTTTTTTTGTTGTTGTTCATGCTTACAAAGGCAGATCTATTCCTGAGTTCTGGATCAGCCTAGCACAGATGGAGGTTAGGCTCAGGAATGGCTGAAATGATAATTTCAGGGCAGGCTCCCACCCAGCTAGTTTATCATCTGTGCTTAACTGAGGCAGGCAGATCTCTGAATTCTTTTCCATGTTAAGGAAAAAAAAAACGTATGCATGCTGTCTCCTAAGAATCAAATTGCTGGGGTCACAGGATGCTGATTTGTAAGATGATCAAAAGGAAACCTGGAGTAAATGATTGATAAATGAAATAAAAGACTGGACCTGTCTTCTGCAGGAGATGAGCTATCCAGAGAATTCTTTAGGATAAAGAGAACTGCTTGGAGAGCTGACAAACAAGCAAGCAGGACAGAGAGACCCCTTAGGGATAGCAAGCTAGTAGAATATAGACAGACAAATCTCCAGAGACAAAACAGAGCATAAAGAGAAGCAGACTGGAAAAGCAGAACATAGGTCGTCAGCTTGTACCCACGATTTGACTTCTTTTTGAGTCCTTCTTTTCTCTGCTCCCCGACACCCCTTCTCTCAGAACCCCTCTCCAAGCTGAGGCAGGTCCTTGGCAGATACATTCCCTTAGTTTTCTTACATAGCTAGGAAAATTTCTGGATCAAATCAATGGATCAAAAAGTAGTCCACCTGACCCTCTGTAGCTCTGTAGATTAGCTGATTTATTAGGGGGTTGGGTCTTGGGGTGATACTCCTTATGTAAATCTTTTCCCTTGTTGGTTTCCTCCACTTAATTAGATAAAACTAGGATTACCAAATATATACAGGAGTTTACATTGGGTCCTCGCTTTGTTCAGGCTGTTTGAATTCTGCTTCTATCTTGACTAATTTTATGGTGTTCTGTCTTCAAGTGTAAAGATCCATGATTCACTGAAGAATGAGACCCTGGGACTCAAATAATATGCAAAATCAAAGAGCATTTATTCTGCAGAAGTCTAGCATGCTGGGATCTACCATCTTTCAAAATAGAGGCTCTCCAGTGAGCTTGCAGGCCCAATTTAAAATACATTAGGGGAGTTCCCGGAGCAGTAGGTGACCTCTGTCTTTATCTGTTGACTTTATCTCTAGGACATTCCAGAACCATTGCTAGGATGTAGGAGGCTGGAAACTGCTGCTGACCCATTGTCCTTGCCTTAGGCCAGGTGGCAGGGCCTGGACTTGCGCAGTTCTTAGAAACAGATTTAGGCCTAGTCTCCTGAAGTGCCAATTTGAAGCCTGTCATGAAGTCAGCCAGTCTCACAAGTACATTAATTTTGTTCCTGGAAAGCCTATTGTTTGTTCTAATACAATGTTTTTTTTTTTCCT
Organism: Rhabdomys pumilio; assembly: GCA_030674055.1. Classification (NCBI taxonomy): domain Eukaryota; kingdom Metazoa; phylum Chordata; class Mammalia; order Rodentia; family Muridae; genus Rhabdomys; species Rhabdomys pumilio. Next base: position 140,441,221 of record JANHMN010000001.1, on the reverse strand, counting down.
TCTAATGTATTACAGTTTTTCCTATGCTGTGATTTAGTACACGTTTTAAAAAAGATACTTAGCTTGTATGGTAGTTAATGCCTTTAATCCTCACATATGAGAGGCAGAAGCCGATGAGGCAGATCCCCATATTCTCTGTCTCCTTCCTACTTTTTATTGCTCCATACTTAGGATGGACTCTGTATTCTTTAACCAATCTTTAATCTGATTGATGGGAAGGAGCACTTTTAAAGGCATTTTGTGAGTTCTGAACACTCCTATCTCTAATAATGTGATAGTTCTTTTTCTGGATTCTGGTAGTTTCCTAACATACCCTAAGTACTAACTAGTTTTCTTGTGACCATTAGTGATGGATCCTCTGCATGTCTCTAGAGTGGTTTTTGTTTTGTTTTGTGCTATTGTTTTTGTTTTGGACTGCTCTCTCTTACGTCTCAGTGTTAGGTATCTTCTTCAATGATTCTCCATCTTATTATTTTTTTAATAGGCTGCCTTTTAACATAAATTTTATAATAAAAAAACTTGCAGATAAAACTTTTCACATTATGAAAATTAAAGAGATGCAAATCTGTACAACTCAGTGATCTTCTATACAGTTAGAGTAGGCATTTGAAATGAAAGCTGTGGGGGCATCACGTTAGATTTTACACTTTCAGTATTGAATATTATGTACTTATCCACCATCAAAAATTTATGACAAAATTAGAACAGAAAAATAATTTGCTTTATATCCTCTTTCATAACTCTTGTCTTTCTTAACTGAATCACCTGCATTCAATCCTTTCTCTTTACCTAATATTTAGCCTTTCTTGATGCCTTTTCTTTATATTATACTATACCCAACTGTACATTTATTTGCACATAGAGATTATTGACTGAATTCCTCTTAGGAGAGAGAACATTCAAAGTTTTTGTTGTTGTTGTTTTTGGTTTTTTGTTTTTTGGTTTTTTTTGAAATTCCAATTAGAATACAGATCTAAGTGTGTGGGGCATGTACAGTAAAATATTTGTGTTTTTAAAGACAGGCTCCAGTTGCCATTGTCAGTGCTTTTTGTTTATTAAAAAAAATGTTTGCCCAAGTTGGGCTGGGTTGTGCATATCTATAATCTCAGCATGTGGGAAGTTGAGTCAAGGTAGATTGAAAGTTCAAGGCTACCCTGTTTACATAGCAAGACCCTGTCTCTAAGAGAGAGACAGAGAGAGAAAGGAGAGGATAGAATTTCTTTGGTTATTTACACAAATATTTTACTGTACATGCCCCACACAGTTAGATCTGTATTCTAATTGGAATTTCAAACATTCCTTCAAATTTCATTCTTTTTAAACAATTAGAGGTGGGAGGCGGAGATGTTCATGCAAACACACATGCTTGTCTAGGTCTGAGCACAGCTTTCGGAGTCAGTTCTCACCATCCACCTTGAGGGTTCCCAGGATCAAACTCCAGTCATCAGACTTTGCAGCAAGTGCTTTAACCGAGTGAACAATCTTGCTGGTCTTGGAATTTACATTTGTGAACAACGTAAGGTTAATGATTACATTGTTTTCCATATAGATAGCTAACTGACCTCTAGCATCTTTTTATTTAAAACTCTTCCAATTACATTACACTGTTATCTTTGTTATAACAAGTTAACATGACTGTTTATAGAATCTGTTTTCCATTTGTTACTTAATTTATTTTAGGAGTGGGACATGGGTGGGTAGGTGAGGTTGTGGAGGCCTAAAGAAAACTCTTGTGAGAGAAAGAATGCATCACTATAATATGTTTCAAAAGTCAGTATTTTTTGTATGGAAAAGACTTTATAGATTCTTTTTTAGTTGAAACTCTAGCAAATTATATAATCTACTTAGTGTCTTAAAGATAATTAATAGATACTTGAAGCTAAAATTGAGACTTTTGTCTCCAATTTTTTCTTAGATAGGTAAAGGTACACAAGTACACTAGTTATTATAGAATGTTTTAGGGTCTATAATTATTCTTTAATGTTAGATGAGCTACAGTGAGTAAGTAAATATACTTACTGAACCAAGTGTCAAGGACCTGAGTTGAATGTAAAAAGCATGTGTTTCTGCCTGTGCCTGTAATCCCAGTGCGGGGGGGGGGGGGGGGGGGGGGGGGGGGGGGGGGGGGGG
>JANHMN010000001.1:140408334-140438991 GCA_030674055.1 Rhabdomys pumilio | reverse complement strand
GGGGGGGGGGGGCATCGTATAGAGATGGGTGTATAGACTCTGGGGCTTGCTGGCTGCCAGACTAATCCAAAAAATGGTAGAGCTTCATCTTCAGTACTGTGTGAAGGGATCAGGCAGGAAGCAATGGGGCAGATGCTCATGGCCTCCACATGATTGTGTACAGGTGTGCACTACCTTACACATAGGTACACATGCACCATCAGTGTTCACACACACACATACACACACACACACACACATGAATAACTATTTTATGAATTTTCCACTTAAAATTTTTTGTATGTCTGTTCTTGAGAATATTTTCTTACTATTTTTTTTTATAGAGTTGGAAAATATTTAACTCTCAACAAATGAATTCCACACTTGAACTCTGCTGCATTCCTGTGCCACCTCCTCCTTTAGAAAATTGATCTTAAGACAGGTAAAATTATGACCATAACTTTAAAAAAAAAGATGAAAAATAAATTTTCTGTATGATTAAACATGTTAAGAAATTTTGGTAATCTTTGGTGAGTAGATTTATTTATTTATTATTTATTTATTAAACAGTTTTATTTGGCATGATCACATTGTTTGAATTTAGTTTTGAATTATTTAGTATTTGCACTTAACAAATGTGTTATCTGAATTTTATTTCTATTTAGTTCATTTATTCAGCATGATTGTGATATCAGAGTACATCTAGATCACTGTTGTCCAAAGCAGCTTTTGTGGCTGATGGCTGCGTTCTCTATCTATTCTATCTAATATGGAAAAATAATCACATGTAGATTCCGAGTATTTGAAATGTGGCTAGAGCAAATAAACCATTCTTCCTAATGTTTATCAATAATGTACAAAATATGCAGGGTCAAAGCCAGGTGTTGCTTTATGCCTGTAAACTTAAGAGGTAGAGACAGGATGATCAGGGGTTCAAGGTCATCCTTAGCTAGACAGCAAGAAGGGACTAGAAGAGAAAAGAGAGCCCAAATAAATACTTCTTCTCAAATCTATTTTGCTTTAACTTAAGGTCTTGCACACACCCTGACAATCCTACTTTTTTCATAGAAAACACATGCCAGGAAGGTCAAGAGGAGAATGGGGAGTGAGCAGAATCACTGAGTTGAATCTACCCAGGAAAACAGTTGGTTAGAATTCAGAAATGGCTAACAGGGTCATGTTAGTGAAAGCCTCATACTGGCAGTGTTCAAAATAGAGGCAAGGAGCAAAACACTTGCAAAGGCAGACTCCACGTAGGAGTCTGACAACCAGATCCAGCATCCTGGCAGAAAACTGGTGTGTTTTATGAAGTCTCCAGAGAGGCTGCAGGGAAGGGGGCTCAACAACACCAGTCTTAGACCCATAAATGAGTAGATGTAAATTCAGCAGCATAGCACGTATGTTACATGTTACAGACTTTTCAGCCAATTGAGGTCTGACACTATGGTTGTGTATGTATGCATTCCTTCACTATCTTCCCCACCCCGTGTGAGGACTAAGGAACTTGACTGGGATGATGTCCCAAGTCAGAGTCTGTAATTGTAGGAATCCACATCAGGAGAACAGGATAAGCACACATTAGGTTCTCACTCATTGGAGAAAATGCTAGAATGAATTTGGAATACAGGACAGATTGCCTCAGGAAAGACTTGTAAAGATAGTAATGCTATTCAAGGTACATTCTGTTGGATCACAGACCCCATTTCTCTGTCTCATGTCTCTCAAAAATCAGGCTATGGCTCCTTATAGCCAACAGGCCCATACTATGAAATCTAGAGCACATAGGTTTTGGGAAGCAAGGGAAGCCCAGCCATCACCCTCAAAATTAGAAGGTAAATTTACCTAGTACCTGGCTCCTTGCCACATAGATTATGCTAGTTTACGTTACACTAAAACTTCTGGTCATCCCCTTAAAACTTAGAAAAATCAGAATATTCCTTTGTTTGGAATATTTGTTTGGAGGCTGTCTTTCTCCTTCAGTTCTCCCTATATACACACTCTACCCGGTTGTATCCCCACATGTTGCCCCTTTTTTTTTTCCACTTTAAACTATCTTAATGAAACTCCTCTCCAGGTCCTTTAAAAACAATGGATTAGTTATTTGCCAGCATGGCGTGGGATGTGTGTACATATGTGCATATGTGAAAGTCACAGTACATCAGGAGTCAGTTCTTTCCCTTCCACCAAGTGGGTTTTGGGGATTGAATTCAGGACATGAGGTTTGGCAACAAATGTGGTTACCCAGTGAGCTATCCCTGACCTCTAGGAGTTTGAAAGGAAGCCTCTCTTTCCCTTCAAGGCCCTGTCATTTGTCTCTGATATGCTAAGTCTCTCCTCATTACTCTCTCACATTAAGGCCTGATCATGAGACCTCCAGCAATCACAAGATAATCTCTAAATAAAGATCATTTTGGAGGATAATTAATCTCCACTTTCTTCATAGAATGCCTGAACCAAAAAAAGGATTCATTTATGTGTGCACGTGCATGCCTGCATATGTGTGCGTGTGCCTGCCCATGTGTGCATGTATGCATGCAGGATTGTTCCCATGGAGGCCAGAGGCATCAGATTCCTCTAGAGCTGGAGTTATAAGCTGTTATGAGCCACTTGACATGGATGTTCGGAACCAAACTCCAGTCTTCTACAAGAGCAGTGTGTTCTGTAACTTCTGAGTCATTTCTGTAGTCTTCTGAGCCCACAGTTTATTATAACACAGAAAAGATCTAGTTTCTATCTTAAAGTGGGAAAATAAGTAAACTTTATTTTAATTAATTTAAACAGCCATTTTCAGTTTAGAACTATTGTAAATATGTACATATAGTACAACTAGCTATATATACTATCATGTAATACAGTTTTAATTCCTTAAGGAATTTAGTCTTTTTAATAACAGCTGCCATAATCTATGTTTTAGACATATACTTTGAAATAGCTTCATAATCCTTTCCCAGTATTTTGTGAATGTTTGGTAGGGTTTGAGACAAGGTTTCTCTGTGTAGCTCACCTGAAACTATCTCTGTAGACCATGCTGGCCTTGACCTCAGAGATTTGTCTGTCTCTGCCTCCCAAGTGCTGGGATTAAAGTCATGTGCCACGATGCCTGGCAATTTTTTTAATCAAGTTTAAGAATTTGCAATAACAGTTACTACTGACTATATCATATGTTACACTGGTAATTTGGTAGCTTTGTTTAGCTAATCATTTTGATTCCTTGAAACCCTTGAGAACACCTATTTTCTTCTTTATTGTTGCATCCTTAGCATTTAATTCAACAGTATTTCTTTTTTGTTTGTTTGTTTTGTTTTGTTTTTCGAGACAGGGTTTCTCTGTGTAGCCCTGGCTGTCCTGGAACTCACTCTGTAGACCAGGCTGGCCTCGAACTCAGAAATCCGCCTGCCTCTGCCTCCCAAGTGCTGGGATTAAAGGCGTGCACCACCACTGCCTGGCTCAACAATATTTCTTTTTTTTTTCAATATCAAATGATTTAATTGAGAAAAAAATCAGGGAAACTGAGACAGTTTCTGAAGGGAGGGAAGATATGCTTGAAAGTCAAATACATTCTCTCCTAGCTCTTTCCTGTAGGATCAGGCACCTAAATTGACACGTGATGTTCTGAGGATGCATTCTTGGAACCCAGCTTTACAAGGAATTGACAGCATTTATTGATACAAATGAAAAGCAAATATTAGGAAAAACTCTTAGATCTTCCTGTCTGATAATATAAGAACGTATTACTTGTTTGTACTGATTTGGTAAAACTTGGTTTGTATTTGTATTCTGCTGATCCTGAGTTCAGCTCTGAAATGGGTAATAAGGCATGAATGAAGAGTCCTTCCCTTTTGGGCTGACAAAGGCACAGCTAATATAGATAATAATTGACAATTATTACCCTCAGAGTAAAAATGCTTCTTGAATTGTCAAAAACCTAAATAATTGCATTATTATTATTTTAGTACTACTGCTAATAGTAACAATAGCTACCATGAAGGATATATGCCAATTGCTATTTTAAGATTTTGTTATTTATTCTGTTAAAAAAATCTCTTTTCAGCTGGGTATGGCAGCACATGCCTTTCATCTTAGCACTGTAGAAGCAGAGACAGGAGGATCACCATGAGTTAGAGGTCAGCTTGGTCTACACACTGAGTTTCAAACCAGCTAGGGCTTATCAGTGAGACCTTGTTTCAAAAAACCAAAACAGACAAAAACTAAAAACACTTTTGTCATAGATACTTCTATTGTCCTCATTTTATAAACAAGGAATTGTGGTGACAGAGAAGCAACTCTTCCAAAAACACATGTTTTGTTGGGCCACAATTCTCTTTAACCCATTAGACTGTATTGGTATTTCTATCTGACTGTGTGCTGGGAACAAGCTAGCCAGGCACTCTACCAACTGAGCCACACTCCTAGCCCTTGTTTCCTTTTTCTGAAGTAGGGATTCATAGTTTTGCTTAGATCTCAGAGCAGTCTATGAGTGTGTATACACTCTCTATACCCTACAGAAATAAGTAAGTAAATAAATAAATGAAAGGCCCTTGTTTTGTATCTCTTATATCAGGATTGGCATATTTGAATATTTAGTTTTTATTGTTCATTATAAGACATTTCAAGCTGTAACAAAGTAGATAGATTAATTAAACTTGTGTACTGATTACTAAGCAAAATGGCTATCAACCTAAGATCAGTCACATTTTATTTCCAATGCAAGGGGCTGAAGAGATGACTTCATTGGCTAAGAGTGCATACTGCTCTTGCAGAGGACCTGAACTCGATTCCTAACACCCACATCTGGTGGATCATAACCACCTGTAACTCTAATTCCAGGGAATCTGATGCCTACTCTTGTGGCCTTTGAGGGTACATATACTCACATGCACATGTCCACGAAAAACATGTACACATGTTTTTAAATATTTGTATCTATTTTACTCTTTTCTTATCCTCTGACCCCATTTTTTATTCTTCTCATATATTACATCCTCACCACAGTTTTCCCTCTCCTCATTTCTCCCAGTCCCTCCCTCCACCTCCCCTCTCTCCCAGATCCTCTCCTCCTCCATTTCCCTCCAAAACACACAAACAAAAAACTCAGGCCTCCCAGGGAGAGTAGGCAGAAAACCTCTAATCAAGGCTGACCAAGGCAACCCAGTAGGAAGAAAAGCATCCCAAGCTCAGACAAGAGTCAAAGATAACCCCCACTCCCGTTTGGGGCCCCACAAAAACAAGCTACACAACCATAACAAATATGCAGAGGCCCACGCTCAGACCCATACGGGGTCCATGTTTGTCATTTCAGTCTCTGTGAAGCCTCTATGAGTACTGCTTAGTTGATTCTGTGAGGCGTTGTTCTCCTGGTGTCCTCTACCCTCCACCACTCTGGTTCTTACAGTCCTTCCCTCTCTTCTGCGTTTTCTGATGTCTCTCTAAAGACAATTTGGCTTGGCTCTAGCCTATGAGAGCTCAAGAGGGGACCCATGAATCTCCCTGGGAAGGGGAAATTGAATAGATTTTTTTGGGTGGACTGGGAGTGGGTGGGGATGGAAAAAGGAGGGATCGGGTGGGGAATGAGGAACAGAGAAAGAGAGTACTGGAATTGGGGGTGGGATGTAGAAATTTAGTGCAGTTGAAACTCCCTGGCGTCTATAGGAGTGACCCTCAAGAAGTCCCCTAGTAATAGAGGCTACAGAGTGCAAACTGGCTATCTTCCATAACCAGGCAAGACTCCTAACAGTCTGACTGGGGCATCAACCCAGCCATAAAACCTTCAGCGTACACAGTCTGTCCCGCTTGTAAGATGTGCTGGGGTGATGGCAGTGCAGAACTTGTGGGAGTAGTCATACAGTGACTAGTGCAGGTTGAGACCCATGCCACTGCCTGGATGGCCTCTGCCCCTCTTTTATATCATTATTGAAACATGGTTTGAGTGAGGCTATTCTAGTTTGTTTGGGGCTACATTAATAAAAACCATGACTAAAGCCAGCTTGGAAAGGAAAGATTTTTTTCATCTTACACTTTACACAATTCCATCACTGAAGGAAACAAGGTAGGAATTCAAGGAAGGAGCTTGAAGCAGACTCCCACAGAGGAGTGCTTGCTTGAAGTCTCACATTTAGCTACATGTTTTTATTCATCCAAAGGTCCACCCAGCAATGGACTGGAATCTCCTCCATCAATTATCACTCAAGAAAATGCCCCACAGGTAACACCACAGGCCATTTTGATGGGCTATTCTTCAATTGAGGTTCCTTCTATATGAATCAAGTTGACAGTGTGAGATATATCGTACCCAGTGTCTTTACCACCCAATCAGTGACTGAACCACCAAAGGATCCCCCATTACTTTAAGGCAAACCCCAAGCATTTCACCACTAAATATTTTAGTGTGTGTCCCTAAGGACTTTATAAAAAAATCATTTGCACCACTATCAAATTATAAAAATAAACTTTGAGCCAGGCATAGTGGTTCATATCTTTAATACCAGTACTCTGGAGGCAGAGGCAGGAGGATTTCTGAGTTCGAGACCACCCTGGCCTATAGAGTTCCATGACAGCCAAGTTCCAAGACAAGGTTTTTACACAGAAAAATATTGTCTCAAAAAAAGAAAAAAATAAATAAAAAGAGTCTTATCTTTTATTAGGCATGGTGAACAACCTTTATAATCCCATTTATAATCCTAGTGCTTGGGAGGTAGATGCCAGGTTTCTGTGATTTGTTTGTTTGCTGGGTGTTTGTTTGAGCCAGGATTTCTCTGTGTAGCCCTGGTGGTCCTGGATTTTGCTTTCTGGGATGTCTATGATTTTGAGGCTAGTTTGGTCTAAGTCATAAGTTCCAGGCTGCTAGCCAGAGATGCACGGTGAGACCCTGTCTTAAATTTTAAAAAAGAAGGCTGGAGAAATGTCTCAGTGGTTAAGAGTACTGACTGCTCTTCCAGAGGTCCTGAGTTCAATTCCCAGCATCCACATGGTGGCTCACAACCATCTGTAATGGGATCTGATGCCCTTGTCTAGTGTGTCTAAGGACAGCTATAGTGTATTTATATAAATAAAAAATAAATCTTTTAAAAAAGTTTAAAAAGAAAAGAAAGGAAGCAATACCTTTGATTTATTGATTTTATTTTTATTTTATTTATTTATTTATTTTATGTATATGAGTACACTGTAGCTGTCTTCAGACACACCAGAAGAGACAGGGTGTCTCTGTGCAGCCCTGGCTGTTCTGTAACTCACTCTGTAGATCATGGTATCCTTAAACTCAGAGATCCTCCTGCCGCAGATGCAGGACTCCCAAGTGCTGGGATTAGATTTGTTTGTTGGCTCCCACCACCAGCTTGTTGCTGGCTTCCCTCATATATCTTAATTTTGGATTTTACTTGAGCAAATCCATCAGTATATTTTTAGAGATTTTGCTGTTAGAAAATAATGGCATATCTTACTCCTTTTCTTACTCTTTATTGCATTAGCACTCTGTATCACCCCTGAAGTTCTAAACTAACCCAAAGTTTTGTGCAATTCTAAGTTAGAGGCTTTTGTGGAATTTTAAATTAGAATTTAGTTTGGGTGGAGGGGTAATGAAAGCACAGCATGGGAAATAGGATCAAGGTTCATCATGTACATATATAGAAATGTCATAATGGAACCACTTTTTGTACAAGTAATGCACATTACTAGTTTTAAAATCCAGTGTGGAATTCAACATAGAAAGAGCATCTTTTTTGGTAAGAGAACTTTTCAGTTATTTCACAGACAGTCCTGCTTCCTCAGGTTCTATTTCTTATTTGTCTTGTTTTTTCTTACTCTTTCCTTCTGGGTGACAAAGAAAGATACAGTATATCTTATCTTTATTCAAAATTAAATAGGTTAGACTACTCTCAATGGTAAGCATTTAACAGTTGAGCATATATATATTTTTTAAGGCTTTTTTTTAAAAAGTAAGCTTTAATTGGAATTGTAATTTACAGACTATTACTCAGTTTGATTTTGCTACTTCATTAGTTTGCTACCTATATGATCCTTGCTTTTTTTAGAATTGACATCATTTTTCAGCTTTTGTTGTTATTCTTGTTGACCCAGGTGCTACTGTGTAGTCCAGGCTTGTCTTAGTGCTTACTGCACAGCCCAAGTTGACCTCCTTTTCACAGTCCTCCTGCCTCAGCCTTCCCAGTACTGAGTTATAGGTACCCCAATCTGAGGATTGTTGAAGTAATTTAAAAACGGCCTCCAGTCAAGCTGACTGTCTAGGCTGCAAGCGTCTCTGCCTAGATCAGATGCCATGTTCCGAGGTCATGAGGCCACGTGCGTGCTGCAGCTAGAAACAGCCAGCCAGAAACACCAGCCCTGCCACCCACGAGATGCCAGCGTGGGAGATGGCTCTACCAATCTTCCACACTGTCTCTACAAGGCTGGGCATTGCCCAGACCATCCCATCATCCACGCTTGCCCAGTAGGAAGATGAGACTCTAATGCTTAAATTATCCAAAGACTTTATATATTTGGTAATGATCAATAACAAGATGTCCATACAGACGTGTAACCCAATACTCAACCTAGATATACCAACTACCTTTGACTGCTACAGACAAGCGAACATCAGCCTCCATGTCCCCGCTGTCATTCTCCTCTCTCCCTTAGTTCCTCTTCCTTCTCCTCTTTCTCTCCCTCCTCCTCTTCCTCTCTTTACCCCTCCCACCTTAGCTCCTCCTGCAGAGGATGGCTTCTGGGACACTTTGAAGTGGGAAAAATGTGAAAGGATGAAGACAATGGGTTTCTGCTATATCATTCAAAAACAGAATTTATTTTTAATAAGTTTTATTTGTACATTAAACTGAGCGTGAGACGCTATCTAAAATGTAAACAAGATAACTTTCTTGGTTAGTGAAATGTATACATTTATGCACCTTTGGTCATTTCTGTAGGTAATGTTATCTTTAGGTTCATTTCTTTAAAAAATTGTATTTTAGAGATAAAAGAAGAATAGAAGGTAAAGGAAGATGCTGGGATCAGAACGAGCTGTTGTGGAAGAATGGTTATCAGAATTCAAGGTAAATGGGATTGGGATAAGACTGTATAAATTATATTTGTCAGAAGTTTAATGATACTAGTATGTTTTATAAAAAGCCCTACAAATAACACTTTTAAATAGAAGTTTTGGAATATGAACAATGCTTCTCTGGTTGTGGTTCTTTCAGGTAGAGCTAATAAGAATAAGGGTCAAAGGAATTATGTAGAAATAAAAATAATTGTTAAGATTAAGATATAACCAATAGAAGACTGCCATCTTCAAGTTTTAATAATAGTATTTGTTCTCTGCTTTGATTTCCTATGGTTAAGTTAAATAGATTTGATGGAAAACTATGCAGCATGTGAACACTTATGAGGTGTGTTGTGAAAGCATCAGGAGAGGAACTGGATACATCCTGTTCTCTCAGGCTAGGTGGCTTTAAGTTGACCTGTTTTTGTGAAATAATTTATGATATGTAACTTGTGATCATTTTTCATGGATAAACAGCTAGAAAACTTGCATATTAATTATTCAGTGTTAATTATATTGTTTTAAATGTTCTTATTTGACTCTTACTCAAGTGGCACTCATGTAAAATAAATTTGTTTCCTAAATATTAAGTTCATTTTATTGTCCTTTGGTGGTTTTATTGTAGGCATTACCTGACACTCAGATTACCAGTTATGCAGCAACCTTGCACCGGAAAAAAGCACTTGTACCAGCTCTCTATAAAGTTATTCAAGATTCAAACAATGAGGTAGGAAAGCTGATAAGAAATTAAGTTTTAAATAGTGAGATGAAATCTGTGTACTGAAATCACATACATGTAAGTTTGTAGTTTCCTGTCTGACTTGTGGAGCTGGAAAGCCTCTTTCTTCTGTTTTTCATCCTGATAGTTGCTTTTGCTTCCCCACCCCCACCTTTACGTTTGAAAGTGTTTTTATCTTTTTTCCTGGCGAAGGTCACTTCTCAACTTCAGTCGCGTTCATCTCAATGGATTATTTATTTAATGTACCTTTTTTCATGTTCTATGATGTTACTTTTCTAGAAAACAAATTTTTATGGTATACTGATCAGCCTTTTTTATTTTAATATCGTTTACTCTTATTTCTTACGACTGTACTGATATTTATAAGCACTCTGATCAGTTATAAGCTGATAGCACAAAATTATGCTATTTATTAAGTTTACCTGAAAATTATCAGAGGACAAACCTTTAAAAAATCTAAATAGCAATGACCAATAAACTTAGAATAACAGTCAACTGTGATCAACCTGTGATAGAAGATAGAGAATGCAGCAGCTGAATCTATATGTAAACTCGTGTCAGACACACACAATACTTGTCCATTAACACACTGCTGTGACATAGTTTTCTCCCACTATTCATGTATGCTTTAACATGAAAATGAAAGGAACACACAGGAAAGTAGCTTCTTATCTTCCCAGATACAGCCTCCGAGACTGCCTCTGCTGTGTACTGCAGTGAGCTTGAAGAAGTTCAGGTAACCAGCTCCTAACCAGCAGCCTAGCTTAAAGTGCATCTTTATTGTTGTCTTCTCACCAAAAGCTTGCTTATTGACTCCTCCTTCTCTCTTTGTTGGATTGGCTCTCAGACTTGCATCTGCTGTTAGTTCTAGCAGCTACTGCAAGATTCATTGGCTACTTTTTCTCCTGCGGTGTACTGCTGAATTTTTAAAACTTCAGACATGGGCTGTGTGTGTGAGTGTGTAGATATCTGTTTACTACATACTCATACGATACATATCTTTAGTCAGGAGTATTTGAAATTTTCTAAATAATAAATGTTATATATCCTACTCCTAATTTTGCACTGTCTTTAACATTTAAGCTTTGCTTATTAAAAATTATTTGTTTCATGCTTTTCCTTTTAGATTGTAAGCTCTTCATGGGCAGTGGTCATATTTTTTATAATTGTCACTTCCCTAGAATGTAGTATTCTATCATGTGTGTGTGTGTGTGTGTGTGTGTGTGTGTGTGTGTGTGTGTGTATGTAATGAATATTTAATAAATATGTGCTTGGAATGTGGCTCTGGGGTTAAATAAATAAATAAGCAAGTATATATTGATTAGAAAATAATGAAATAAAAAATATTCTAGACTCTTTAGTATGAAAAGTGTTCTCACTTTTAAAAAAAAACTTTTAAGATAGATTTTTTTAAAAAGTTATTCAGACTCTGCCAGGTAGTGGTGACACACACCTTTAATCCCAGCACTGGGAGGGAGGCAGAGGCAGGCGCTATGAGGCCTGTGAGTTCAAGACCAGCCTGGTCTAGAGAATGAGTTCCAGGACAGCCAAAACTACATAGAGAAACCCTGTCTCGAAAACTGAAAACCAAAAAAGAAGTTATTCAGGCTCATCTGTATTGTTCTGCTTTATAATAACACACTTTATTTAATATACATTGAGTTTATTAGTCTTAAAATCGATGTTGCTTTAAAGACATAAAAGTCCTAGGTAAAAATCCTAGAGGTTTAATTTTTCATGGCATGGCTACCTTTGTTATAATTTGACTTTTAAACTCTACACCAATGTTATTGCTTTTTTTTTTTTTCTTTTTTTCATCTTAACAGATCTTAGTCACTCTAATGCTTCTTCCATTTTGAGCCCTGTACTCTGTTGAGTCCCCTCTGTTCATTTTACATTTTCTTTGACTTCATCCTGTAGTCTTCCACTTTTCTGAGACAGGTGTTCGAGTGTCTGAGTATTCTGTCTCTCCTCCCATCTGCCTGCAAGTGTTCACGGGTTAAGATGCAGGAGTCCTAAGATCTGAGTCAGACCTGGGACTGCAGTGCCAGGCACTTCACCCACTGACCCATGCCTGCTCACCTCATTTCTTTAAAACATAACAAAGACTTTTTCCACTTTACCTTCTATTATCTAGCTCATTTCTCTGTCATTATTCACAAATGGACTTATAATCATTTTATTGCTTATTGTCTGTCTTATTGTCTCCATTGTTTGACCTCACATTATTTCTCCTAATCAAGTTAGGATTAAGATTCTGCTATTTCACCCAAAATGTTCTCTAATGTATTCACTAGACAGACAGTATGTCTCAGTGATTATGGTCAACCCTGTATGCTTAGTTTAGGAAAGGTGTCAGCTATTCCTTAACTTTTTAAGCCAAAGATGATTTTTATCACTCTTGATATAAATGATAGTATTGTTTAATGGGGTTTGGTCTTTGTTTATGGTTTGTTTGAGACAAGGTCTGATGGAGCTATGTAGCTGAGAATACCTTTGAACTTTGATCCTTGTACTTCTGTCTACCAAGTGATAGGATTTCAAGTGTGTGCCACCATTTCTGATTTCCATTGAGAACTTCAAATATAGTATGATACAAATGCTTAGAATTAAGAGCAGCACATCACAATAGCAGGCTCTTAGTGGTCTCATTTTGTAGTTGTGTTTGATTAAAAGCTTCTGGATTACCAGCACCTCCCACCTTCAAAATAACAAGAGTCAAACCTTTAATCCTAACACCCAGAAGGCAAAGACAGTTGAATCTCTGAGTTCCAGCCAGGGCTATACACAGAAAAGCAAAATAAAAAAGGCAGAGTCATAATTTTGGAACATCTATTTCATTCATATGCTTAGAGTAGCTTGTTTGCCAGATACTTTCTACTAACAGGCTGAAAGTTAATGTCTTCATTACAAGTTTATTGTGATTATATCACAGGCTATAATAATTTAGAGAAAACAATCTTTAGAGAATCTTTTACTAAAGAGAAGAGTGAATCTGAAAAAGTATAGATTTTTAACAAATTTCTAAGCTTACAGTCTTTAATTGCTCAGAACAGTGCTGTAATCATTTAAGACACATGGCAGTGGTTCACTATTTTCAAAAGTATTGTTACTATGTATAGTTATTGTAATGAAACAAATCTTTACTAATATATTAGTATAAGGAACCTGTTAGAGTGGAAAACCAGCTTGATGTTAGAGAACCTTCATTTAAAATCTTCTTTACCACTGATTTCTATAATCTTCAGCAAACTGTATGATTGTTTTAAACATCAGTATAAGGAAATAGTTTAATTTTTTTCATTTTTAAAAATACTTTTAAAATTTGCCCTGACCTTTATTTCTCTTAGAGTGTTTAATATTTACTAGACTAGGATGTGTGTGCATTTTCTAAGCTTTATAGTTGTTCTTCAAGAACAAAAGTCAACTTCTCTAAATATTAACTGTATAGTTGGCAATAGATCTGTTGACAGCTTTACAGTTATAAAAATAGTGACCATTCCATAATACTGAATTATTAGAAACCAACTATATTTAAGTAGATTTGAATATAAATATGCCACTTAGGCTAGAGTAAAGGCATATGAAATTACTAAGCTGTTCTCTTTTTTTTGGTAATTAAATTTTATATAAAGTTTGGTTTCTTATCAGTCTTTATGTGCAGTTAAAAAAAAAGATAGGCAGCTCTGCATAGTCTACAGTTAATAGAAACAAGACCATCGTGAGTCAGCAGTGTGTACAACTGCTCACTTTTCCTCAGTTTCCAACATCATGAGGCCCTCGCTTCATTTCATGTGACTTGAGAGTAATTATCCACTTAAGCGTTGAAAAGCATATTTATCCCAGTAAGCCCTGGGGACTCTGCTTACCTTCCCCTCCCCCGTCCCTGCTATGCTCAACCTTTGTGTAGGTGCTGAGCATCTGAACTCAGACCCTCACTGTTCAACAGGAACTTTACCCACTGAACCATCTTCCTAGCCCCCAAGTCTTTTAAATAAATATAATTACTGAGACCTTAAATCTGCATTTACTTCCCTTGTGTATATTTAAAATATATTACCTAGAATTTTGGATGCCCATATCATGTGTTTTATAAAACCTATTCATTAATGAATGGTATGTAATTTGTTTAAGTCATGGCTTTACTTGAAATTTGAAGTTTTTTAACTAAGAAGAAATTTCTTAAAATGAAAAATGGGCCAGTGAGATTGCTCAGTGGACAAAGGCACTTGCTATAATCTAAGTTGGATCCCTAGAATCCATATGATGAAATGAGAGAACTGAATCCCACAAAGTTGTTCTTTGACTTTCATACATGTACCATGACATTAAAGTGCATGCACATACATAAATGTAAAAAAATTAAAATAGAGACTAAAAAGTTTTGGTAAGAACAGAAAGCCAAACTCAACAAGTATAAATATAGTACATTGGCAAATGGACTAATTATCTAATGCATTTAGTAGCACAGTGTATCAGAAAGTATAGGGATAGTATATGGCACTTAAATTAGTGGTTTGGTCAGTTTAATATGTAGTCTTTTAAAAGGCTTTGCTGAGTTAACTCATATATGGAGGAATTAATATTGGAAATTTATTTTTAAAATATTATAAAGGTTCATTTGCCTTTTAAGAAATAACGTTACAGCTCAAGCAATGGAAATAATACTGCTCTGTTTATCTTTTAGCTCCTGGAGCCTGTCTGCCACCAACTGTTTGAGCTCTATCGTAGCTCTGAAGTCCGACTTAAGAGGTTCACACTGCAGTTCCTGCCTGAATTGATTTGGGTTTATTTGCGACTTACAGTTAGTAGAGACAGGCAGAGCAATGGCTGCATTGAAGCACTTCTCCTAGGAATTTATAATTTGGTGAGTTGAAAGTGATAGAAAATTTTAAATATTTTTAAATCCTCTGAAATATTTGAAGATTGTTTAAAGAGAAACAAATTGAAATGTCTATTGCATAATTTTTTTGAGCTGAATATAATAAAGCTAGATACAAAATAATCATACGTGTTTTGTAAGGTTGCTGAAGATATAATTGATAACATTGTTAGAGCTGATGACTTCCTTCAGATACTTTTATTTAACCAGTGTCCATGAATGCATTTATATAAGAAACAAGTTGGATATTGAAATGAGCTACGTGCTTTTGCAGCAATTTCTCTACTCAGAAGACATTCATAGATGGCTAATAACAGAATATGTATAGAAAGGGATATGAGAAATTGAAGTTTGAGTCAAAGTTACTACAACTTTCCAGAGGAAATGGTTTCTAAAAAGGTATACTTTAGATCTCCTGAGATTAGGAATAAATGAGATTTTAGGAAGAAGTAATTGTCTTAGTGTGTCTCTTGTTGTGATAAAAAACACCATGACCAAAAGCAACTTGGCAAGGAAAGGGTTTATTTCACCTTACAGTATTTTTTTAGTCTATCATCTTGGGAAATTGGGGCGGGAACTCAAGGTTGGAACCTGAGATGGAGGCAGGCACTAAAGCAGAAGCCATGCAGGAGTACTGCTTACTTACTGGCTTGCTCCTCAAGGCTTGCCCAGGCTGCTTTTTTATACAAGGAAGGACCACTTGCTCAAGGGTGATACCACATAGGTCATCAATCATTGATCAAGAAAATGCTCCACAGGTTTGCTCACAGGCCAATCTATTGAAGACATTTTTTCAATTAAGGTTCCTTCTTCCCAAATGACTCTAGCTTGTGTCAAGTTGGCATTAAACCAGCCAGCAGTGTCATATGAGCAAGACAAAAGGGATGACCAGTTGTGTCAATGGAAATGAAAAACAAGGCTATATATGCAAGCTAAGAGAGATGACTCCACCCTGGTTCCATTTGTGTTGGGCTTTTGTTTTTGTTCTCCCTGTGTAGCCTAGGTGGCCCTCAGACATAGTATGTGATGCAGACTAGTCCTGAAGTCTTCACTTGCTCTTAGGCCAAAAGGCTGAGTATAAGTACCGCTGTGCATATAGAACCTTTTCTGGTTTTGGAAACAGGGTCTCATTATGTAGCCATGGCTACCTTGGAACTCAGTATGTTGACAAAACTGGCCTTTAACTCACAAAGGTCATGCTCCTGTCTCTGCCTCCTGAGTGCTGAGATTAAAGGTGTGTGCCACCACATCCAGCAAGAAGATCTTTTTAATGTGAAGAGCTCAGATTTTCTTTAATAGACATTCACTGGGAAAGCAAATGAGTTTTGAGAATCATATAACATACTAAAAGGATGGATGTAGTGGTGGTACAAATTTCATAATTTCATATTTTAACAGTTGGATAATATTGCATTAGGTAAATATACCCAATTCTCACTATCCATCCCTCAGTTGATTAACATCTAGGCTTTGTCTGACGTCTGGATATTATAAATAGAGCAGTAATGAATGTGGATGAACAAGTATCTCTGTAGTAAGATGTAGGATCTCTTCTGTATATGCTAACAAGTGGTATGGCTGGATCTTGTAGATTTTTTTTAAGTGGGACCTCATAAAACTTAAACAGTTTTGTTTTGTTTTGTTTTGTTTTGTTTTGTTTTGTTTTGTTTTGTAAGTGAAAGGCTAACCTGGTTTTAACATCCTTGATTGTTTTTGAGACAGGATCTTACCATGTGTCTCTGGCTGGTCTTGAACTTACTGAGTAGACAGAATCTCAAGTATTCTAGACTGGCTTCAAGCATTGTGTAGCTGAGTCTGGCCTTTTAACTTCCGACTTTTAACTATGAAGTTTCCCTTCCTCTACCACTTAAGTACCAGGTTTTCAAGTTTGAAGCATCATATCTGGCATTTTAAAAAAAAATGCTGTGTAGCTATCTCTGACTCGATATATAGAGTCTATAAGAACAGTTTTCTGTGTGTGAATTTCATGCTAGTTCCATGTTACTAAGGAAAGCAGAAGGCAGTGGGGAGTGAGATGCAGAAATGTTTCACTCCATGTGCTATTATCTAGAGGCAGGTAATTACTGATACCTAAAGATTAGAGGTGACTCACTGGAGAGATGAAGAATGTCAATATTCCTTCTTGTTAGCCAGGTATGATGCCACACACTTTGAGTCTCAGCACTTGGGAGGCAGAGGCAGGCATGTGTATCTGAGTTCAAGGCCAGACTGCTCAGAACAGACAGGGCAATAAAGAGAGTCCCTGTCTCAAAAAACAAAACAAAACAAAAAAATGTTTAAAATAACAAAGAACTGGATGTGGTGACTCATACATTTAATCTCAGCTTCAGGAGTTTGATGCAGAATTTTTCATTCTAGGTCAGCCTGAAGAAGTCAGGCTACAGTCATATGTGAGGCCCTGTCTCAAAAAAAAAAAAAAAAAAAAAAAAAAAAGGATGAGGAGCTTGGTGTCCTAGCACTCATTTCTAATCTACTACTCAGTGAACCTGGGTGCAAATGTGATGCCTGTCAGGACTACATAGTGCATTCTGGGGCACCCAGTGGAACTTTGTCCTGAACAAACAAGAGCACATAAGAATTGTCTTACAGTTCTCTTGAAATTACTTAAACACGTCTATTTCTTGATTACTTCACTGTCACATATAACTTCTTACAGTTCAGCAGTTGATTGCTGAGGGATTGTAAATTTCTTTCAATCAAGATTTATTCTTGAAATGTTCTCACCAAAAAATGTTAACTATAGTATTGGATATTTAAATAAGTTTGTTTATGGTAATCATTTCACAAAGAAAATGCATCAAAACTTCACATTATACACTAGAAATATATATAAATTCTGTCATTTATGACTCAGTAAAACTGGAAAATGCTTTGTTTCTATTAAAATAAAGTATTTTTCTTATTTTGGTAAATGTAGGTCTCTTGATTTTAGTTGTTTTGTTCAGCCATGTTTCTTTTCTACTAAAGATCTCATCAGTTTTTTCCTCTAAGATCTAATCTTCTATGTCACCTGTGCTTTACCTTTGCAAATGTTGGATTTGGAGTAGTCTAATTGTGTTCAGTATCTGTGGTTATAACCATGCCACAGATGTCTACCAGTTTGCTAACAGATTTGGAAGAGTATGTTAGAGTAATAGTATGTTATGTACTATTGTTTCTAAAATTTTCCCTCAATTAAAGGTAAATTCTATAAATTAAGGAAGTAATTATTATTTATTTTGCTTCAGACTTAATATTACATTGGGTTTGTACATTTTTTACTATAGGAAATCGCCGATAAGGATGGAAACAATAAAGTGCTGTCTTTCACTATTCCTTCCTTATCTAAGCCTTCAATATACCATGAAGTAAGTAATATTTGGAACATGGGATGTTTCAAATTATGTTGAGAAGAACATAAAAAATTATTTTTTGCCAAAAGTAAATATTGTAAATGCTTTCTTGTTTCTGCTTTTGAAGCATGATGTTTTATAGCCCAAGTAGGTTTCAGACTCGCCAGGTGGTCTGCACTCCCGAACCTGCTTCTACCTTCCGTGAGAGAATTACACCACCATTCGAGGCCCCCAATACATAGTCTTCTCCTTTTGGTTGTCAGATGGATCAGTGGTTAAGAGCACTGACTGTTCCTCCAGAGGATCCAGGTTCAATTTTCAGCAACCAGTGGTGGGCCACAACTACCTGTATGTCCAGTTCCAGGGGGTCTGACATCCTCTTCTTGCCTCCATGGGCACCAGGCATGTTCCTGGTCTACACTCAGATACATTTAGTAAAAGAAAGGGGTGGAGAGAAGGGGTCCAGGTGTGGGGGAGGAGAGGTGAGAGACAGACAAAGCTGGCAACCTGAGTTTAATCCTTGGTACCCGCACAGTGGAAGGAGCGAACTGACTAGTAAATTTGTTTTTTTAGAGTAGATGTTATGTGTGATGTCAAGGGAATTAGTATTTAGTGGAAATTTTTCCACTAGTTCCTATTTATTCATTTAATTTCCCTTACCAGTATCATTTTCACCTTTTAAAATCAATTTTTTAAATGAAATTTTGAACAGTTGTTTTTTTTTTTTCTATGTTGCTTAGTGATTATCTTGTTAGACTGATTCATTTTTATTATTCTTTAGGAAAATAACTACTCAGAAGGATGTTAGAGCATTATGTTCAGTATAAAGGAGTCTAATTGCACGTTCTATCTTTTCACTAGTATATTTGTTTTGCTTATGTTTATTCTCTTGAAGAATGTGAGAATACTCATGATTATATAGGTTAAAAAGTTGCTGTTGGATTGATTTAATAAAATCCAGTAAGAAAAGTGCTAAGAGTCAAATTTACAGTCTTTTGTGGCATTTGATGTCAGATTGTGAGCAACACACATTATCCTGTTTGCTTTTATCTCAATGCAGCTATTAATTTTTTAAATTAATTCCCCTGAGACAATGTTTTGTGTTAGAAATAACATGTCTTCTATTTAGCCAGGATCCATTTTAGCATAGAATATTTCTGAATAATACATTTTAATTAAGTTATTTGTATTGTGTTATGAAATAGATGATAGTAACATTAATAAATAATTGTTCTAACTTGAAAAACATGAAATCAATTGTGTAGATAGTAAAGAGATTTTTTTTAGTTAAAATAGTCTTCAATACTGTTTATTTTATATAATAGTTATATTCTGTGTTCTAGAATACAAACATAAATGGATTTCTTTCAAACCTTAGTGTTTTCAGCACTTTTATTTTTCCTAAATTCAGAGTAACCCAATATTTTAAAAAATGAAGTGATGTATTTCAAATTTTATGTTTCTTTATACATAATTTCTAAAAGAAGGCATAAAATGTTATTGAAGAGCAGAGGAAATGTACTTCAAACTACATTTCACTTAAACAAAACTAAATATGACTACATAATAAGAATTTTTTTTTACTCTGTTTTGAAGACATTATCGTATGCTATATCTTATTTTTTTTTAGCCCTCAACAATTGGATCCATGGCTTTGACAGAAGGGGCATTATGTCAGCATGATCTCATCAGGGTTGTTTACAGTGATCTTCACCCTCAGAGAGAAACATTCACTGCACAAAACCGGTAATGGTCAAAACTACATAGTGGGGGCTGGAGAGATGGCTCAGTGGATAACTACTGGTTGCTTTTCCAGAAGACCCAGGTTCTATTCCCAACATCCCGTGGTAGTTGATAACTATCCATAACTCTGGCTCTAGGCAATCTAATACCCTCTTTTTGCCTTCAAGAGCACCAGGCACGTATGTTCTGCATATACATACATGCCAGCAAAACACTCACATATGTAAAATAAACCTAAAAAATTTATTAAAGTACACAGCAACAATGGTGAATTTATGCCTAATGGCTAAGTATAATTACTTCATTTCAAGCTTGACATGAGCGAAGTCCAAAGGTAAAATACATGATACTGGTGAAATATATTACAGTACATGCTGAGCATCCTTGTCTGAAAACACACAAGTCTGAAATGTTCCAAAGTCCAAACTCTGATGGGAGCCAGCATGGTAGCCAAATAGACAGTCTGTGCATAGTCTGTGCGACTGGACACAGGTAAAATGCCAGTTGCACTAAAGTATTGTGTAAAACTACCTTCTGGCTATGTGTGTATGGTACATGTAAAACACAAATGAGTTTCTAGTATATATTTGTGTCTTTCCTCCAAAGAAGGCACACATTACAAAATCTGAAACATGTCTAGTCTTTGGCATGTTAGATAACTATTCAAAAATTTTTTGAGCTTTGTACATGAACACCACATCTGCTCCAATCCTCCCCTCTCCAACTCTTCCAGTGTCCCTTCAGTGGGAGTTTTTTGCAGTATAATTTTTACTGTGAAGTAGTTTACAAATATACATAGTTTTTCCCCCAAATTTAAATATGCATTACTTTCACCCAATTCATTGATGAAAACTGCTGTCTTCTGTTCCTCCTGCCTTCCATTTCCCCTTTTCAAGACTTAGCCAGTGGTTCTCAACTGAGCGTTCATTGTCTCCTACATATACCACTTAGCAAACAGTATGGAAGATTGATTTGACTGATATAGCTGGGTGGAGAGAGGGTTGCTGTGTGCCTGGTGGACAGAGGTTAGGGATGCTGTTCAGTTCCTGCAGGGTATCAGATGCCCTAGAACTGGAGTTGCAAGTGAGCTGTCATGTGGGTGCTGAGAACCAAACCCACAAGACTAGCAAATGCTCTTACTTAGCCATTTCTCTAGCCCCTTGATTTACTTGGTTTTGCAGGTTTGGTTAGGTTTAGGTTTAGTTAAGTTTGGGTTGGTTAATTGGTTGATTGGTTGGGGTTTTGTTTTGTTTTGTTGAGACAGAGTCTCACTTTTATAACTATGACTGGCCTGTAACTCACTATACCCAGCCTTAATTTTTTTTTCCTTTTTTTTTTTGGTTTTTGAGACAGGCTTTCTCTACATAGTCTTACCTATCCTTGAACTCACTATGCAGACCAGGCTGGCCTTGAACTCACAGAGATCCACTTGCCTCTGCCTCCTGAATTCTGGAATTAAAAGCATATACCACTATGCCCAGCCTTAATTTCTTGAAGAAGAAAATATAGCACTGTCTATGGCTCATAATAGTAAGACTTGAAACAAACTATTGAGGAGGATACTGTAGTAACCTGATTAAGAAATCATGAAGATTTACATTAAGGCATTGTTATAACCATTTAGTAAGTAAATAATTTATTGTTGTCTCTGATAGAAATAAATAATTGTGATCATTTTTTATTTTTCTAGGTTTGAAGTCCTGAGTTTTCTCATGCTGTGCTATAATTCAGCTATTGTGTATATGCCCGCATCATCTTACCAATCTCTTTGTCGAATGGGTTCCAGGTGAGAAGAATACTTATTATTCTTCATATTAATATAGTTACTTGGAAAGTATTATATATGCCAGGCTATTGTAACTTCTGGTATAGTAGTAAATAAAATTCATGGAGCTTACATTCCTATAGGAATGAAAGTCATTTTAAGAGCCTGGAGAGATTCTCAGCAATAAGAGCACTTGCTGCACTTGCTCAGGATTTCCCATCATCTACCTGGCAGCCTACAACTCCTTAACTCCAGTTCCAGGTGTTCCAAAGTCCTCTTCAGGCCTCTGAGTACTGTATTCACATAAATGTGCACACATACATGCAGGCAAAACACTTATAAACATAAAATAAATAATAAAAATTATAAAAAGAATATTATTTTAAGCTGGGCGGTGGTGGGGCACGCCTTTAATCCCAGCACTTAGGAGGCAGAGGCAGACAGATCTCAGTTCGAGGCCAGCCTGGTCTACAGAGTGAGTTCCAGGACAGCCAGGGCTACACAAAGAAAGCCTGTCTCGAAAAACCAAAAAAAAAAAAAAAGAAGAAGAAAAAAAAAAGAATATTATTTTAACATTCAGCAGAATATTTCTTAGCTCACTGAGTTAGGTCAAGTTCACTAAGTTTAGGATTATTTATCAATATATGAAATTGTTCTTTAGATGCATTTTTAAAATAAATTATGGTAAGAATTTTGAATAATGAACCTGTGTATGGAAAAAAACCTTAAGAATACAAATCTTGGGACTGGAGAGGTAGTTCAGCAGTTAAGCACTCTTGCCTGCTCTTCCAGAAGACTCAGGTTCAGTTCCCAGCACCCACTTGGTGGCTCACAACTGTCAGTGACTACAGTTCCAGCAGACCTAACACCTTCACACAGGCGTGTATGCAGACAAAACACCAATGCACGTTTAAAAAAATAATAAATTATTTTTTAAAAAGAATGTGTATCTTTCCTTTATACATTTTTGCTTGTTTAAACCATGGCCTCATATAGTGATGGCTGATCTTGAACTCCTGATCTTCCATTGGGATCATAGACATGCTCCTTTATGTGTCTTGTGAACTATTGTCTGCATTGTGCCAATAATGTGTAATGGCAAAGGAGCATTCTCTGTGTGCTACAGATTATAGACTGTATTACTTCAGAATTTCTTAAGTTAGGATTGTCTGAAACTTACATATCTACTATAGAAAAAACATATAAGTAATATAAATTGGATTAGGGTCATGGACTTTCAGTTCTGGCGTTTATGTATTCCAAGTGACTTTTCCCTTAAGAAAACTGAGTCTCCCTACTTCCTACTCCTAGCTCCCAGAGTTCAATCCTAGTACTTGGGAAGTAGAGGCAGACTGATCTCTGACTTCAGGATTAGTCTGGACTACAGAACAAAACCAGGACAGCCAGGACTACACAGAGAGACCCTGTCTCAGGAAAAGAAAAAAAAATCATATGCAATTCCTTCTTTTGCTATTAACAAATTCTTGGACCAGCAAGATGGCCTAATCAGTAAATGAGCTGGTTAAGAAACCCTTAAAATGAGAATTTGCTCTCCAAAAATCAGATTTCAAAGCTGGATGCAATGGATTTCATGTATAACCCAGTGCTGGTGCAGCAAAACTCGTAAGGCTCTTGCTGGATGCAGTACAGTGGCAGGAATGAGACCTGCATCCCCAGAAGTTAGCTTCTGACCCCCATGGACAGACTGTGAGATACAAATACACACTAAACAGTTTTTAAAAAGAAAAACCAGTTTTCACAAGGTTAGCAGCTTAGAACATCATACATTTATTATTTCATAGTTTTTATGAGGCAGGAATATAGGCATGGCTTGCCTCTTTTTAGTTTTTTTTTTTTTTTTTTTTTTTTTTTTTTTGACAAGGGTCTCACTACATGATTGTGTCTGGCCTGGACTTCCCTATGTAGACCCAACTGACCTAATTCACAAAGATCAGCCTATGTCTACCTCATGAGTGCTGGAATTAACAGAAAGTTCTACCACATCTGGCAACTTTGAGGTCTTTTAAGGCTGTAGAAAAACCTAAGGAATTATAGTCTTCTTCCAAGGCTTGGCACTTTGGCCTGAATTCTATTCCTATAGTTGTAGGAATATAGGTTTCTTTATTTAGTTGACTGTCTGCTGGATCCATCCTCATGTTGGTGACACATGGGCCTCTTTATATAGCTTAAGACATCATAGTTTGCTTTTTCAAAGCCAGAGTAAACTGAAAGTATCTAGCATGATCTGTTACTTTAGGAATAATTACACACGTAATGTACAAATAGTGTGTGTGAAATCCTTCCACTTTTACCACATTGTGTGGATATATAGAGAGATACAACATAAAAACCAGAAAAGAAAGCTCATAGGGATCAAAAATCTGTCTTGAGAAACACTCAGGCTCACAATTGTTGTTCTGTTACTGAGAGGAGCACAGTCTTGGTTATAGCAGAGCTCATTAGTTTGGGTAACTGGCAGAAGTCTAAGTTATGCATAACTTTGAATTTACAGATATCTTAAAATTTAGTATATTATTGTATCCCACTTATAATGTTAATGGTAAAGAAGGTTCTTATCTGTAAAGTAGATTCTATGTCCCCTGGATAACTTCTAAAAACTTTGTTCTTAGCCTTGTCCTTGTTTTTTTCCATTGGTATTCACATTTTCATCCTTTCTTACTAGTTACAAATAATCTTTTCTAATGTGTGACTATTGATGTGATAAAATCATTGGGTTATTTTAAACGTATAAAAGTATAATTAAGTGCCACAGTAATTTGACATCTACTATTGTTCATTAAAGAATGCATGAGCAAGCTTCATCTTCGATAGTCTGGTTTTTGGTTTAGTGATAAACTTCTCTATATGTGAGACTAGACTCATATTAGCTGTATGGGTCAGACTGGCTTCCTTCCTGTTTCTTGAGTGCTGGGATTATAGGCATATGCCAATTTTATCAATATAATGCTATTTTCAATTTGTAGTATTTTTATTACTATATTCTATATATGTATATAATTTTTAATTGATTGAGGCTATAAGGCACTAAATTTTTTCTTCTGAACCTACTATTATAATTCACCTGATAAAGTTATAAACATGAGCACACTATAACTCATATTAATGTTATATCACTATAGCTATTAAGATACAACTTCTGGAAGTATCTTGGTGAAATAAAAGGCAGTTGTTCATGATGTCTATTTTGACTAATAGTGGCTTTAGTGATCTTTGTTATCACTATCTACAGAGGTGATAGCGTCTCCTATTGGGCATCATAGCCACTCTTGTTTATCATAAAATGTAACTGTAACTTTTCTTCTCCTGTATGTAACTGTCATCTAAGAGGCTTACTGTCTCAGTCTGATAACATGGACCTAGTTCTAGAAGCTTCTAGCCTTGTACAATCTAATCTAGGCCTAAAATGTTTTCAGCCTCACAGACTTGCTGCTGAATAAGCTCACCTCATCCTAGATCTTTCTGAACTCTGATTGGCTGATTCAACTCAGTTGTTATGGCTCAAACTCCTCTCCAAGCTGACTGATTCAATCTGACTCCTCTCTGGGCCTCTGGCTGAATTGCTCTGCTTGATCTCATACCAACTTTGGCAATATCTTCTAATCATCTGGCTCTTTCTCATTCTCTGGCTTGTTCTGTCTTCACCTGTGTCTAGCTTGTTCTCTCTGCAACTTGTCTCTATAAAACTCTCCCACTAAAAATGGCCTGATTTTTTTTCCCTCTCTGTAACTTCCCTTTCCTCTCTTCTCATGAGAGTTGGGCATATCCTATTCTGTCAGATCTTTCTCTGATTTGTCAATTTGTCTGCCACTCAATTAGATATCACTTTCAAACTGGTCCGTCCTTCTACAAACTAATTTAACTTCATTGTCTAGGGAAATGGTGTATACTAAGTGCATGTCTATATTCCAGCAGCAGGGTTAAAGTGTATGCTAAGGGATGAGTCACCACAACTAGAAACAGGGTTTTTTTTTTCAGTAAATAATACAAGGTTTTATTTACAATAAGGGTTTGCAGTGTGATCAAATATCCTGCAACAAATAAGATCCTCAAAAGAGGCCCAAGAAGTTCATCTAGCATCAAACTAATGTGCTAAAATGGAGTCTAATTTAGAAGAGCATGCTGACATGAGTACAACAGAGTATAGAAGAGATTCAAGAGCAAACTTGGTTAGAGGAACAAAAATCCCAGTCTTTCATCCTAGCACTCAAGTGACAGAGGCATATGGATCTCTGTAGGTTTGGGGCTAGCCTATGCTACATAGACAGTTCCACACCAACCTAGATTGCACAGTAAAACTGTCTCCAAAAGAAAGAAAACAAAGTTCATGCTGCCCAGTAGCTACCAGAGTCCTTGGTCTCCAGTGTCAAGGAGCAGAGGAGCTGCTGATGTCCAGGTAGCACCTTTTGCTGTTAGAGTTTGCTCACTGTGTCTCCACTGCCTATAAGAGTCACCAGTCCCAGTACTGGGCTGCACTAGGAAGAGAATGAATAACAATTGTGCACATTTAATTTTGCTTAAATAAAATATCAAATAAATAATAGTGGCCTCACGAACAACAGTATTTTGAAATGTTGTTTTAAGATTTATGTACTATCCAGGAATTCCCCAGTACAATTTAAGATGGATAAAAAGCTATGTATTTATGTTTGGGGGTGGCAGAAAAAGGATGTCTGTGAAAGAGGCTGTTAGCTGTTTGAGGAAACTTACTATTTTTTATGGAGTCCACTAGAATCCATGTTTTATGAATAAAAATATGCTTAAAAAATTAAAAACCAACATCCACTGCCTGTTCATGACTCTGGCATTTAGCAGGTGTCAGTAGCTGAGGGAATGATTTGTTAATTTATAAATTTAGCCAATTAGGAAGTCAAATGTTAATTACTGTATTTTTCTAGGGTTTGTGTGAGTGGGTTTCCACGGCAACATGAGAAACAGTGGAAGGAACTGTGTGGTCGAATTGTATTAGATCCTGAATTTATGGTGCAACTTCTCACAGGAGTTTACTATGCCATGTAAGTAGGAGGAAAATGAATTCTTCTGCACATGGGAACATTTTA
The DNA here is from genome assembly GCA_030674055.1 of Rhabdomys pumilio. Taxonomy (NCBI): domain Eukaryota; kingdom Metazoa; phylum Chordata; class Mammalia; order Rodentia; family Muridae; genus Rhabdomys; species Rhabdomys pumilio. The sequence continues at coordinate 140,412,421 of JANHMN010000001.1, read as the reverse complement.
TATTTCTTTATCTTCTTTATAGAATCTTTTGTTTCATGTAGGCCTGTTACCTTGTCTTCTAATGTGATTTCTATTCAGCACTTTATAAATAGCCAATTAATAACATGATTAGTCAAAAAAATTAGAACCATCTTAGAAATTTTAGGTTTTCCATATAGAAAACCTAAAATTGTTTCTATATAGTTCATTATCATGATTATCATGAATATTTAAATAGATTATTCTGAATAGCAACACATGGTAAAAAACACAACTTTATAAAGAAACCTCTGTAAGCTACTATAAACGTCGAGTTGAAATCCTCATTTTGTTTATTATAGCCAAAACTAGGACAATTCAGAAATGATAACTTTGAAGTGAAAGTTTTGTTTTATATAACTAAGGCAGTAGAACTTAGGATACTTTTTTTAAGTTCTAAGGATCAGAGATACATATTGAAAGTACTAAATAATCCATCCCATAGGTATAATGGACAGTGGGACCTTGGCCAGGAAGTACTTGATGACATCATTTATAGAGCTCAGCTAGAACTCTTTTCTCAGCCACTTTTGGTAAGTTTGTTTGTTTATTTGTTTTTATCATATGTATACTTTTTTCCATGGAGGATAGAAGTCTATTTAGGTCCTAATTCTGGAGGCATGCTGACTCTTTTTAAAGTGTATATGTGGTCAAAATTTTACCATGGGGCTAAGGGCAGATGGATATTGAGGTAAACTGAAAAATGAAATGTTTTATCCAGCCAGTGGTGGTGGACATATCTCTAAGTTCAAAGACAGCTTGGTCTATAGAGTGAGTTCCATGATAGCTAAAGTTACACAGAGAACCCTTTTCTTGAAGAACTAGGGCCGTGAGGGCGGGGGTTGGAGTGGTGGATGTTTTTGAAATTTTTAAGAAAGAGAAAACCAAGTACTAACTAGCACCTGGAAGCACATGGAAGCAGGCAGATTGCCACAGGAGGAAGAAGTGGTCCTCAGCTGCTTAGGAAGTTCCTGCTATTCTAAACTAGACAGTAAAGCCCTGTTAAAGAGAGGACAACCACAGAGGTTTTGTTGTTGTTGTTTAATTAATTTATCTTTACTTTACACCCCACTCACTGCCCCTTTCCTTGTCACCCCTTTCCACAATTCTTTCCACTCCCCCTCCCCCTTTCCTCTGAGCGGGTCAGACCACCCTGTATATCCCCCCTACCCTGGCACTTCAAGTCTCTGCTCTCCTCTCCCACTGAGGCTATACAAGGCAGCCCAGTTAGTGGGACACATCCCACATATAGCAACGGCTTTTTGGGATAGTCCCAAACTCTAATTGTTTGGGACCCACATGAAGACCAAGCTGCACATCTGCTACATATGTGCAGGGAGGCCTAGGTCCAGCCCATGTATGTTCTTTGGTTGGTGATTCAGTCTCTGAGAGCCCCAAGAGGCCAAGACTCTGCTTGGTCTTGTGGAGTTCCTATTCCCTTGGGGACTGCAATCCTTCCTCCTGTTCTTCCATAAGAGTCCCCAAGCTCTATCCACTGTGTGACTGTGGATGTCTGCATCTGTCTGAGACAGCTGCTGGATGGAGTCTCTCAGAGGACAGCCTTACTAGGCTCCTATCTGCAAGCATAACAGAGTATCATTAAGAGTGTCATGGATTGGTGCTTGACCATGGGGTGGGTCTCTAGTTGGGCAACCTATTGGTTAGCCATTCCCTCAGTCTCTGCTTTATCCTCCATGCCTATATTTCTTATAGACAGGATGAATTTGAGGTTGCAATTTTGTGGGTGGGTTGGAGTCTCTATCGCTCCACTGGAGTTCCTGCCTGGCTACAGGCTTCTTCAGGTTCCATATCCCCAGTGCTGTGAATCACAGCTAAGGTCACCCCATTGATTCTTGGGTGCCTCCCCACCTCCTCACCCCTGTCAGTTGCAGATTTTCATTCATTCTCATAGCAATGTGGCCATCTCTCCTGTCCCTCCCCATACCTGGTCAGTTTTATTGAGATGTATAGAAAAAGAAAGGCTGTCAAGCTTAAGTGAAATCTTCATTTGATTATTATAATCAAAACTAGGACAGCTTAGAAATGAAGTAGTCACTATTTTTCTCAAGAAAATAGTGAGCTATTTTTCTCCACATAAACATAAATTCTAAGTCATTTCCTTTAATAAAGTAAAATAAGAGCCAGGCGGTGTTGGCACATGCCTTTAATCCCAGCACTCAAGGCAGAAACAAGTGGAGTTTGAGTCTCACATGGTCTACAGAGTAAGTTCTAGGACAGCCAGGGCTCTCAAAAAACAAAAAAAGAAAATTAATATGCAGTACACACACAAAAAATATTCTCTGTAGACATAAGAAAACTGCACTTATAATCTTTAAAGATTTCATGCTTCCCAACATATGGGGGACCTGTGAGATGATTCAACATAAAAGCACTTCCTGCCAAGCCTGACAGCCTGAGTGTAGTTGCAGAACTCTCATGGTAGAAGGAGAGAACTGACTCCTGAAAGTTGCCCTATGATCTCCACACTTATGCCATGTTATTATTGACACACATACACACACACACACACACACACACACACACACACACACACACACACACGAAGCGTTCTTTTAAAAAAATTCAAATATAAATGTTGGGTCAGCAGTATGACCCAGTGATGTCATATTTGCCGTGCAAATCTGTCAATTCTATCCCCAGAACCTACATAAAGGTAGAGAACCAGTTCTATAAGATTGCTCTCTGACCTCCATATAAGCGTAGTGACAGCCCTCCACATACATATCATGCATGCGTACAGATATACAATAATAAAATGTGAAGGACAAATGGAAGCATACAATAGGGGAAGATGAAGCATTTGTTATGCATTGGTGATAGTATGACTCTAACCATTCCTTTGCAGAAGTAGTTTTGTGCTTATTCTCTTAGATCTTTTATTCCACATGTACCTTTCTGTCTATGGAAACTAATGCCTTAAAAGTGTATTATAAAGGACTGGAGAGGTGGCTCAGTGGCTGGTCTTCAGAGGACCTGGATTTGATTCCCAGCACTCACATAGTGGCTCCCAACCATCTGTAAATCCTGTTCCAAGAGATGTGATGCATTCTTGTGGTCTTTATGAGCACATGCTGCATATATACATATACACATACACATACACATACACATACACATACACATACACATACACATACACATACACCCACATAAAATAAAATTAAAAGCACTAGAAGTTTAACATTACTGTTACTTTTATTTTTCCATTTTTAAATTTTTGAGACCATCTGTGCAGCCCTAGCTATTCTGGAACTCACTCTGTAGACCAAACTGACCTTGAACTCAGAGAACCTCCTGTGGCTCTCCAGTGCTGGGATTAAAAAGGCATGCACTTCTGCTACCATCTGGCCTACAGTGTTACTTTAATTGTAAAGAAATAAAAGTAGTCTAAGTTTTCTCATAACAGAACAATTGAAGTTTGATATTTCCTTAATGAAATTGTATATTTGAAAACTTATAATAAAGAAAAAAAATAATAGCTTAGATTAAGTGGGAAAATGTATATGTATTTTAAATTTACCTATGAAAGAGATAACAAAATACTAGTAGTTCTACAAGATTTAACTGTATGTGGGCCCTCTCTCTTCCACCTTCTTTCCTTTCCTTTCTTCTCATGCTTCCTAGTCTAGCTTTGAATTTATAATTCTGTCTTAGTCTTCGAGGTGCTGTAATTACTAGTGCCACCATACCTGACTTGCTTTTGTTTCTTACTGGTTATTAGCTTTCTGTAGTGATTCTGTGATAATTTAAATGTTTATGCATCTTCTACCTGGAATAGTTTTTTAAAGCTATTTTATTTATTTATACCATTTTTAATTTTAAGATCAAGATAAATTTACTAATGTGTAGCATTTTTCTCATATCTAGAGCTATATTCCAAACAAAATGGAGAAACATGCATCCTCCATATTACTGACAAGGGCTTAGTGTAGACACTTAACCTTGCTTACGTTCATCAAGCCTTGAAACAGCTTCCTACTCTAAATCTGTGTGGGTAGATCAGACATTCTTTTTTTTTTTTTTTTTTTTTTTTTTTTTTTTTTTTTTT
>JANHMN010000001.1:140344369-140405223 GCA_030674055.1 Rhabdomys pumilio | reverse complement strand
CACACACACACACACACACACACACACACACACACACACACACACACGCACACGCACGCACGCATACAGGCACACAGGCACACACACACATACATATAGTGGTTATAGCTCCCAGATGGAAGTAGAATGTGTTATTTATAGATCAGGTACAGAGAAGATCCCTGTTTCTACAATGTAACTATTTGCACATAAGAACTCTGTGCTCCATCACTACCTGTAGTAGGACGTCTCTCTGACGGGAAGGTATTTGCCTACTGCTTTCTATGAAATGTCATATGAACTAGCTTTGTGGAAAAGAGAACTGTAGCCAAATGGATTCATTATTGTATATTTTCCCTGGAGTACCACTATAAAACCTTATACTAATAAGTCTGTATGTAGCTTTAAAAGAGATTAGTGATTTCTGTTTATTTTAAAGACCAAACATACACATAAAATATTTACCTCCTTCTTTAAGGAGTATCTCTTTGGTGTATTAGAAATTTGAGCATGCTCAGTAAGATAAATGTACCCTCAGTTCCTCACCTATTTGACCAAATTGACTTAACTTTATTTAACAGTATTGCATGTGCATGACCTAATGACCCCAAAGTTGGTCCTGTTTTAGAGATCCTTCTTAACTCGGCTGTGGAAGATGTGGCCTTCCCTTTTGTCCCTTTGTATCTCTTTATCTTACCCCTAGCAGTTAGATGCATCTTGTTTAAGTGCAAAAAAGAAAAGAAAAGAGAGTAAATGAGTAGATTTGGAACCAAGGGGACTCAAGCTGAACAACAGTCCATTTCTCATTCTTGATAACTAAGTAAACCATTTGATGCATATATATATATATATATATATATATATATATATATATATATATATAGTGATTGTTGCAAGTATTTATATAAAATAATGCTACTATATATTAGCAGTTGGTGAAACTCTTACAAGGATGACACTGGCTGAAGCACTGCTTCTAATTCATTGGTCATAGACTTTGAAAACAGAACCCAAGTAGTAATTCCTCTTGAATATCTGTTTTAATTCTATTGAGTTCCCTGCTAGTTTTAAACTGTTAGTTTGGGGTAGATTTCAAGGAAAGTCAATGCATTTTTTTAGTGTGTTTGAAGGTAGGTGTGGTAGTGCAGGCCTTTAATTCTATCAGTCAGGAGACAGAGACAGTCAATCTCTGTGAGCTTAGGGCCAGCCTGATCTACATAGTGAGTTCCAGACCAGCCAGAGCTACATAGTGAGACCCTGTCTCAAAACAAAAAAAAAGAAAAGAAAAAAGAGAGAAAGAAAGAGATATATCTTTTATCCTAAATTAATCATGGTTTTAAAAAAGTATTGGTAGATGCAAAATTTATAGGAAAATCAACTATTAACAAAAAAGTCAGTGAAATCACTTTCAGTCATGTCTTTGAGTCATGAATGTTGTCACCTACAGAAAAACTATATTTTGAGACTCAATTACATTTTTATTTCCTGGGTTTTTTGTTGGTTTGTTTTTGGTGGTTATGGTGGGATTTTTTTGTTTGTTTTTATTTTTGTGAGATAGGGTTTCTCGCCGGGCGGTGGTGGCGCAGGCCTTTAATCCCAGCACTTGGGAGGCAGAGGCAGGCGGATTTCTGAGTTTGAGGCCAGCCTGGTCTACAGAGTGAGTGCCAGGACAGCCAGGGCTACACAGAGAAACCCTGTCTGGAAAAACCAAGAAAAAAAAAAAAAGAGAGAGAGATAGGGTTTCTCTGTGTAGCACTGGCTGTCCTAGAATTCACTCTATAGACTAGAGCTTCTCCCTTTGTGCTAGGATTAAAAGTGTGCATCACCACACCTGACTTTCTTTGAGGGCTTTTAAGACAGAGAAAAGGAAATTGATTAAAATGTACAAGAATTTTGGTAATTCTCTAGAATGCTAGAACTTTTATATTACACATATAACTCATTTTTTAAATAAAACATGTTTGTAGTAATGATGTTTTTCAATAGTTTAATAATAATGTGTTTATGAGAGCAGGCAAAAATTGTTCAGTTATTAAAGGTGCTTGCCTTACAAGCCTGATGATCTGAACTCGTGCAAAGGTGGATAAAGAAAACCAATCCTACAAAATTGTCCTCTGCCCTCTACACACATACACAGCAGACACTGATAACACACGTAGTAACACTAATAAAAATTTAAATGAGCTTGTTATGTGTAAATTAAAGAAAGACTCTAAGCTTTTAAGATAGTGCCTGTGATTTATGTGTAATCATTGTTCCATTACATTGAAACAACATTTCTAGTGTATAAAATAGCAGTAGATTCTCCTGCATGGTGGCTTTTATGTTCTCATCCCTCTTACGGCCATACTGCTTTGGCATCAGCTATGCATGAAGCAACACTCAAAGCCAGCACTAAGTCTCTCAGTTTCCTGTCCTAACTACTTAGATAAACCTGTTCTGTTCTGACTATTTGGAATCTTTATACTAATTATAAGTCAATTATTAAGAGGTAATAAGAATATGATCTAAAATTTTTAATTTCAAGGTACATAATACTCAGTTCTTTTGACAGGATTGAGAGAAGTAGTGTCAGTTGCTGTTATTTTTAGCAAATGTATTTTCACATGGCTTTGCATGATGATTAAATATTAAATTGCTGTAACTTTATTTATATATATATATATATATATATGTAACAAGTTGCCTTTTGCTTAAAGAATAGCCTAATTTGATTCTTTTTTAGAAGTAAAATAACTAATCCGGAAATATAGCTAAGAAAAATTTTAATTTTCAGGTGCTATGTTAAGTAAAATATTGTGTTTGAATATGTACATTTTTTTAGGTAACCTGTATCTCAAATTAGTAATTACATGGTTCTCTAACATTTTACTTTAACTATCATGTTAATATCTGTTTTATAGATTCAAACTTTCTTTTATTCTGGGAAAAGTATTTTCAATTTTTGAAAGAAAAGAACATTAATTTTGAGACTGATCACACTTTTCAGTAAGAGAATTGGGCTGTCTGGAAACTGCAAACTCACTGTATCATGGGGTTCTCACCCCACAAAAAACATGAGATGAAGGTCCTTTGACTGAGTGCAGTTCCTGTGTGAGCTGTGCTGCAGCATGCAGTGCTCTGTGAGACAGCACTCCGTTTCCTGCCAAGGACGTAACTGCTAGAGATGCAGAGTAGACACCTCTGCTACCTCACAATCAGTACAAGAAAATATGGAAATCCATGGGAAGGGTGTGTCCATAACACAAAATGTGATTGTGAAATTATTACAGCAGTGAGTTGGCAAATTTAGTAGATATTAAAAAGAAATATATTCCAAAGCTATATAAATGCAGTTACCTGTCAGATAGATAATGCATTTTATTATAATTTTAAAAGGGTCTGGCCTGTAGGCCTAAATGACTCGGTATAGTTCTGGGTAACGGAAATTAAAAGAGAACCCTTTTGTACAGTATGTTTTGTATAATAGGTTAAAGAAAAACGAGGAAAGAGTTTTGTTTAAAATACATAGATAATGGTGACTTTCAATGGATATAGTATGGTTTTAAAGTGTTATATTTTAGTTTTCTATGCCTTAGATGTTGATAGTTTACTCATTAATATTTGTGGATAGTTTTTACAAAACCAGGGCAAATAAAGCCAGATGAAAGCAATGAATAGAGTGTTAGAATTCTGTGTAGAGGTTTATTCCCCTAACTTAAAATACTGAGATCATTACAGACCTTTAGCAAACATTCATGAGATTAGGTCAGTATGTATTTACAGCTGCTTTTTATTTAACTTAGCTATAATCTGTCTGATTTATTTTTTAGGTGCTGAGGGTCTAAATGGGGGAGAGGAGTCCCTAAACATGAATGATGCAGATGAAGGATTTTCATCAGGGGCTTCTCTCAGCAGCCAACCACATGGGACCAAACCCTCCTCCTCTTCTCAGAGGGGAAGCTTACGGAAAGTAGCAACTGGGCGTTCTGCCAAAGATAAAGAAGCAGGATCAGCCATCAAATCCAACGAGAGCCCTCGAGATTCAGTAGTTGGAAAGCAATTTGTACAAGCAGATCTCAGCATAGATTCAGTTGAGCTGACACCGATGAAGAAACACTTGAGCCTGCCTGCAGGCCAGGTGGTGCCAAAAACCAATAGTCTAAGTCTAATCCGGACAGCCAGTGCTTCCTCAAGTAAATCCTTTGACTATGTAAATGGCGGTCAAGCAAGTACCAGCATTGGGGTTGGCACTGAGGGAGTTACTAATCTAGCAGCTACAAATGCTAATCGATACTCAACTATCAGTCTACAAGAAGACCGGCTAGGTCACGCTGCTGAAGGTAAAGAGCTCCTCAGCCCAGGAGCCCCCCTAACCAAGCAGTCTCGATCCCCAAGTTTCAATATGCAGCTAATATCCCAGGTGTAGTTTTGATGTTCCAATGTTCTGCTTACCTTCTATACTGAACATTTCATTGTGCAAGACACGTCATCCCGCATTGTGAAAAAGATGTCACTGTCATCAGATTTGACTTAGCTTAGGTATCTCATACTGTACTTTGTATGGAAACAGCAATAAGGTTTTCCTTTCCTTTCTTTAACCTCTCTACCTATTCCCTTAAATGTGTTTGTGAAGCAGTGTAAAATGTTTGCCTTTTCCATGCCTTCCTTTCTCCTTGGGTGATGTGCAATCCATCGTAGGCTGAACGGTCCCATTTCAACACTGTGAGACTGAGGAGGTGGTAGAGGAGATGGTGTATAGGATCCCTGTGAAGTGATTCTTTGGCTTTTGTTTAAAAACAAAACGGGTTTGTTCACATAATCTATGGAACTATGAAGATAACTGGATCATATTTTTTTCTCTCTTAACCAGGAGTGCCTCAGAGATTCTGCTGTGACTTTGGGCTTCTCTGAGTCTGTGCAATTTTATATTCTTGGGAAGCATGGGGGAAGGCGGTAGACTACTGTAATTTTTTATTAAAATGAGGCTAACTGCCCCCCCTTATTTTATCCCAAGGACAAATGTTTAATTATTGAGGCATTTAAATCAATTTGTGACCACCTCCATTGGAGGGTAGGGCTCTAAGTTGATTGTGTAATTGATAATGCACTTTCTCAATGGCTCTCTAGTCATTAACAACAGGTCTTCCCTCTTCCCATGAGGACTTAAGGACATTTCTGCCCTTAAAGTTTGAACTAACAAATCAGAGACTCAAAGGGGCATGTTCTATTTCCCAGGAATGAGTGATACTATGGTGCTGGGGTTTTGTTGGGGGAAGGGTGTTGTTTGTTTAGCTTGTGTGAGATTGTATATGAGGTGAAGTTATAATTGTTTTCTTTCTTCCTTTCCTTTGTGAGTTGGTGATGACTGAAGTAGTAACTGTACGTCTTCAGGTAAAGAGAGGGATTTCTCAGTCCACTCTCTGAGATGTCAGACTAGAGAAACCCTTTCAGCTGCTTCCTAGATGTACCTAGACTCAGTCAGATGTGGGATACAGAAACCTGAAGTCCTGAGATCATATACTCCAAGGAAATACATCAGGGACAGATAATTGGTTGAAAACACTGATGCTTCAATGTGACACATTTGTATAGAGCATTTATACCAGAGGGTACTGACTTGATTTCTCCACAAGGACCACACTGCCTTTGTGTTTGTTGCAGTTTGTGTATCTTCTGATTATCTGCAAAGTTTCTCGTTTTTATAAAACTTTGAAATCATGCCAGTAAACTAGATGTTGAATGTAAACGGTAGTATTTGTAACTGCTAAGAGGCTACAAAAATGTATTATCAGTTTAAAAGATTTTGTTGTGATTTGGTTGAATAAGACTTTCTTATAATCTCTTCTGGGTCTCAGGCTTTGTTTGAAAAAAGAAGGGAATATATTAGGATTTTAAAACTCAGTATTGTGACTTCAGTTGCTATGAATTACCCATCTCAAGAACATCAGTTACACACACCCTCGGACATGGAGACATTTTATGTTATTATGAATGGAAATTACACTGCGTTTATAGGAAGCAACTGTTCTCTTAATCTACAAAGTTGGTTTATTTCTATTTACTGTAAAATTTGATAAATAATCTGGAAAACGCCTCTCTTTTTTTCACACATAAACCACCATTTTTGGAAGAGTTGTCTGTTTAGGGGGCATTGTGTTAGAATAATTCTGAATTAGATTTGATAGTTTATAACATTTTTCAGCTCCCAGCAAATAGAGAACTAGAACCTCAGCTATTATCCACATCATTGCCAAAATTTGGAGTAAAGCTAAAAACTGATATGTGGTCTATCGATTGTTTATAATATATGTATGAATGTGAATCCATTTATCATAGACACATTTTAGCCCTATTTCTACTAATTTAACTAAGAGATATCAAGTAAACTAAACAAAAAAGATTGTAAAACAGTTAAAAATAGTGAAATAAAATGTAACCTACTAAACACAGAAGCTTTCTAGTACGTAGAGGAAGGTATTGGTCGTATACAGCAAAACGTGCCTACTTTATGCTGGAGGTCACTGGGCTCAAGTGCAAACAGATTGGCATTTAAACCAAGCATTTTAGGTAAAGCACAAAAGAATACCAAATAATTTGAAAGTATAGCATAAACTGTTGTAAATATAAAAAAAAAATCTTCTGATTAGAAATGTTATAACTGAGGGCTGGTTTTAAGATATTTTTTGGAATCAGGAATGGTGGCACAAACCTTGCATCCCAGCACTGCAGAGGCAGAGGCAGAGGCAGAGGCAGGTGGATCTCTGAGTTCAAGGCTGGCCTGGTCTATAGATGGAGTTCTAGGATAGCCAGGGCTACACAGAGAAGCCCTGTCTCAGAAAAGAAGTTGTTTTTCATCTTACAGGATATTTTTTATTGGTATGTGTAGACTTTGTATATACATCCCAAGTAATATTTCACAACCCTGTAACATTTGTTTCCTATTCTTTGGCTTATAATTTGGTATCAGTGAAGAAATTCTTCATTTATACTTTATAGCCAGGGTTTTAGAATACATTTTCTATATAAGATAACAGTTAAAATGAAATGAATTCAAATAAACAAACTATTCAATTTTCTAATTTGTGTTACCAGCATTGAATTTAAAGTGGTTTTTGTTCAGTCTACAACAGCTGTTAGAAATGTCATAGGAAGTCATAAGTGTGCACACTTTATCCTTTAACAACTTTCCCTTAATATTTCTCAGCTTTCATGAAGCTTCATTGCACTCATAGAAAAAAGACATTTAGGGGAAACTATTTCTTTTATATAATTCAACAAATGATTGATGCCGTCTGTTCTAGGTTAAATTACAATATCTGAAGGTTTAGGAGTTCTTCTATATGACTTTCAGCTACTTTTACTGGTAAGAAAGCTAAAATATAAAGTAAAAAAGTTAACTTAGAAGCTGGGGAGGGAAGAGTTGTCATTTACAATCTTGGTCCTTTCCCAACACCCCTTTTTTTCCGGCCCACTGTTGTGTGCCTGTTTATTCCAGATCAGGATTTCTGTGCTAGAGGAGAGCCTGGAAATAATTTGGCTCTTCTCTGTGCCATACACACATTGATCCTCAGGTCACTGGGGCTCAGTGAGGCTGTGACATAAGGCCCATGAGCAGCAGGGCCATAGTCAAGCCTTGTCTCTAGTCACATGCATATTGATGCCTCATTGCCTCTGCTTATCCAGATTTTGGTAAATGTGATATGAAACACATTCATTTCTGCTATTTCTTTATATTTCTGGCCTAGTAGCTGATGAACACGTTAAGAAAAGTGTTAATCCCAGAAGGAAAAAAGTAAAATAATTAATATAGTTGAGGATGTATTCGAAATGTAGGTTTCTGTGTAGCACATTATTCTTTTCTAATTTATGCTGTGTGAATTTTCTACCACATAACAGTTATATGCTGCCATGTTATTTGTATTCATGGGGATTTGTTTAAATGCAAAATAAACCCAATGAAATTTTCTTGATCAGTGTTTCTAACTATTTGAAAGTGATTTTTAATCAGCCAGTTTTCAGTCATCAAAGGTATCCTGTGGAGGACTGCAGAGTAAGAGAAACTCGATCCCATTCATTTTTCATCTAGAGAGAGACTGTTCCTTACTGTGCTTAGAGTGGGTAAGAGCAATATTCCTCTGTGTGATTGAAAAAAGATTTATAGTGTGAAACTTGTGAATCCATGCACAGTGGTCTCTGTGTCATTTATAACATATAGACCGTATAAAAGCCACTCAAGTGCAGTAGTCTTAGCCACATAAGCTCAGTCTCTCCCACCGGTAGTCTCAGGTCCGTTTTGTAGCCTTTTCGTTTGTTGGGAGAGCTTCTACACGCTCTGCTTTTGTCAGCGCTGCTTTTATGAATACGTTAATGCAGTGGTGTGTTTTCCTACCTCACTCAGGAGGTTTCTTTGGGTCCATTTTTGAGTACTTCAGTTGTTGACAATCAGATGTCTCGTTTAATTCACTATATGTTCATTTATAAATAAAAATACTAGTTTCTGTCTTTATGAGTAGGGTAACGTACGGTATAAACACTGGCAAGGGGGACCACTCCATTTCTGAACTTGGATTACATTTATAAAGTAAGGTTGTTTTTTTTTTAATTTAACAAAAAAACTTAGTATTCCAATTATATAGTTTTTCAATTTAAAAAGATTAATATGTCATGCTAGTGATCAGAAATTCTACAGGAATCTTAGAGCAACTTTTCTGTACTGTGGTTAAATTAAGCATTGAAACAGGAGGCTTTTCACTCTTCAAGCTGAATGACTACTGTTGTTGCGTCACCACCAACTTGGTGAGATACTTACTATCTTACTTTTAATTTTCTTAAAGTGGTTTCCAAAAATAAGTGATTGAAAAACGAGTTATTGGCAGCTTAACCTCTTAAAATAGAATATTTGCCAGATTATATAAATATGGAATACAGTGTAAAAATAAAATTAGATTGGTACAATTTTCCATGCAAAGGAGATGAGCCAAATTCTAGTATTGTTTATATTGTGTGAATCTAATGGATGTGTCACACTGGTATGACACTCCGACACCGGCACAACCCAACCTCTTGTCCTTGTAGGTGCATTTGGTCTAATCCTGACAACACAATGACAACATCTTTCTTTTGTCCTCCAGTATTTTTGTAATGTTAGCCATTTGTCCTATGAGAAATATAATCAAGACCAAATAATTCAGGATGCAGTTTCACAGAAATGTAGGGGTCGTGTGAAATAACTGGCAGAATAGCGCAGAAGTAGTTTCTATGTTTTGCTTCTGAATTTTGAGAAGATGGGTTCTTAATGTTTACAAATTAAGGCATATTCATATGTCTGAGATCAATTATACTACTACATCTAATATGGTTTTACCAAAAAAAAAAAAAAAAAAAAACCCTAGAATTGGGTTATTTTAAGGTATAAGTCAGTCTTTTTTTTAAAACTTGTATATCTGGAGGTAGGCCTTTTTATTGACAGAGAAAAATGAGCGTTATTGGATAAGCTGTCCCATCTACAGGTTTGCTACGTGGCTTGCTGTATTTGAGTGTAAACAGTTCAGTGTTAAGCATATCAGAAGACATTTTACATCTTCATCAATTTACAAAATTTACCAAAGAAAGTGTATCTGACAAGTCATTTTTAAAGCATCTATTAAGGAATGTACCTTCCTTTAATGTAGTGATTGCTTTCTAACCCTGAGAGAAGCAAATATTAATACATTATTTGAGCTAGAAAACACATATGGTAAATAGATAGATAATATCCTATTTTTCCCTACATCAATAAGATGTCAGTACTCCACTGAAAGTACCAATTAAAGAATAAATCTTAATTTTATTCCTATGACATATTTTTATTAAAATTAAGGATTTTGCCTATCAGTATTGAATATAAAGGGGGAAAACTCCTGAAGTTGGTATATTGTATATTATGGGTTGTTTAGGTAAAATTATAGGAGAAATTATTGAAAGGTACCCCTCAATGGACAGTGGCATTTATTTCTAGTATAATACTAGCTAAATTGATATGGTTAGGTTAGTTTACACTTATGTCTGTGTTCAACCTTGACTGCTTTTTGTCTTTGCATTTAAAACATGATTGGGTTAAAGGAAGATAAGATAACTGCCTCTAAAACGTGGAGGTCAAAAAGATGTAAAGGGTTTAAGCTGTTTAATGATTTCCTAAATAACGAATTATAGTTGTTTTTTAACTGCTATTTGAAACAAGTTCTTTAATTTTATTAATACCACATTATAGTTAATAAATATTTAACTGGTGTGGTGGCACATGCCTTTAATCCCAGCACTCGGAGGCAGAGGGCGGCAGATCTGAGTTCAAAGCCAGGCTGGTCTATAGGGTGAGTTCCAGGACTGCCAAGGCCACACAGTGAGACCCTGTCTCAAAACAGCAAACAAACAAAAATGTATTGTTCTTGAGAAGAGAAGATTGGCCTTAAATAATGACTGATAATGATTTGTAATTTTTAAAATTTTGTAATCTGAATACAGTTCATAGATATGTTTCATGTTAAAAATATTACTATGAGGTTTATCGTGTGTTTTACACTGGATCTTTTTGGTTCTAAATCTAGGCTGGCTTTATATTCAGTTTGTTTTAGCAGTGCACGGATTTTACTACCTTGGCTTTATGTAATGTGGTTTCTGTAACAGGCAAATAGAATATCCCATCTTCATTATTAGTTTCCTAAAAAGGATCTATTTGATCAGCCTGTTGTTGTTATTATTGTTAACCTATATCAATTTATAGCTTGGTATAAACTTCCCAAGTATTGAGAGGATTCTGCTGGTGAAAATTCTGGGCAGGCATGTAAAAAGTATGATCTTTATTGAGAGATGTCCTTCCTATTTAGGACTAGTGAAAAATCTTTTGTTTTGTTTTGTTTTGTTTTGTTTTGTTTTCAGAGCTAAAGAAAAAAACCAAAATGCACATTTAAGATCATATGTACTGGTGCATGTGAGCCATTATCTTGTCTTATTGAATGGATTAATGCTGTTGATTGTTGAAATGTGAAATGTGTCACTGTTGAACTTGTAAATATCCGCCAGAGATGAAAAATATTTTAAGTTATTGTAAATAAAGATGTATAAAATTGAGTATCAGTCTGCAATGCAGAAATACGACATCTCAGATGTTAAATATTGTGTCTCTTGAGGGATGTGTCATTTCTCCCTGGATGTGTCTGGCTACACTAAGAATGTAAATTTTCTTTTGTACAGTATAAAAATACAGCTTTATTTGGCTTTTAACTGGATTTCCCTGAGTTGATTGTATCTTACCTTAGTTTTATTCTTTATCATAGTCTTTTCATTGTATTTTTGAATGTGATTTTACTTATGTGTCTGACTTTATTTTGAAACAGAATCTCACTGTGTAGCCCTGGCTGACCTAGAAC
This sequence comes from Rhabdomys pumilio, assembly GCA_030674055.1. Classification (NCBI taxonomy): domain Eukaryota; kingdom Metazoa; phylum Chordata; class Mammalia; order Rodentia; family Muridae; genus Rhabdomys; species Rhabdomys pumilio. Next base: position 140,393,857 of record JANHMN010000001.1, on the reverse strand, counting down.
TTGCCATGTAGACCAGGCTAGCATATAACTCATAGGGATCCAGCTGTGTCTGCCTCCCCTTTGCTGGGATTACACCGTCACACCTTCCTAGGTATGTCTGAACTGTTAATATATATCTTATAAAGTAAGGGAATACATTCAACTTATATATACGACACCAGGAAATAACACAAAGACAAAGATTCAGGTGTGAGGGCACACACCTGTAATCCCAGCACTTGGTGACTAAGGCACAAGGATTGCTGTAGTGAACCTGGGCTACAGAATGAGAAAATGTGTTTCAAAACAGGATTAGGGCCACTGAGAAGCATTGTCTGATGTTTGTCTCTAAGCCTGGTGACCTGAGAATAACCACTGGGACCTGCATGATGTAAGGAGAACAACTCCACAAGGTTTCCTGTGACCCCCACACATGCATACAATGAATACGTAATTTTTTAATTATAAAAGCGTAAGTGAAATTGATTCATAAAATATATAGAGCAGCTCTACATTTCAGTGTGCTAATTGTAGGGACACAAATTTAACACTAAAGCAGCCAAATGTTTGTTTATAGAGGAGCCAGCTTTATTAATGAGAAAGCTCAGAGTCTACCTTTGCCTCTCTTCTGTATACCAACACTGCTGACCTTTCCTTTTAATGCTTCTGTGGGTGGCAGGGTGTGCAGAGGCCAGAAGAGAACCTGCGATTCCGACCCCGTGAATGACAGCCTCTTTGAGACGGTGTCAATGGCCAGGTTCTCAGCAGTTAAAACTAGGCTAGCTGACTACAAGTCCCAGGAATCCTTCTGTCTTTGCCTCCACAATACTGGAACAACGTGTTTACAGGAAGATGAGTTTGAGGCCAGCCTGGGCTACTAAGAATAAAGCCGTGGTTAGATATTTTTATGTGTGCTCTGAGGTCTTTATGCTTATACAGCAAACATGTGGCTCCTCAGCATCTGTTAACTGGCAATAAGATGCTGAACCCATATGGGACTTGTGAACCTCTTCCCTTGAAACCACTAGTTGCCTGTGGACAGATGTCCAGGGAGGGGAGGAGCCTGATGAGTCCCTCATCCTTCCATTATAGAATGTTGACTAGCCCAGTCTTGTATTATACATGTTATGTATAGTGGTCACAGCTCTGAGTTCAAGAGTACACCGGCCATGCCATGCCGAGAAGGAAACATTCCACAAACACTTCACCTTTTTTTAAAAAAATAATAGTGGATAACTATTATCCAATTCTCAACAGTAGCAAGGTGATCCAAAGAGTTGTCAAAGAAATATCTTAGACCAAATGTACATAACAGATATCCAGAATATTCTATTCACCAGCATGGAATACATATTCTCAGTAATCCATGAGACTTTCTCTAAAATCAGCCATATTAAAATGTATGTAACTTATTTGATCATACTGGCATAAAACTACAAATGAGCATCTAGAGAAACTACAGAAAATATATACTATTGAATTATTAATGGACATTGAATGAATATGGAGAGAAATAAAAATAATTCACTCATTCCTCTTATTTTCTGCCCCCTATTCTAAGCCTTGGAAGGGAAAAATCTAGCTTCATGCCAACGTATTGATCTTTGAAATTTTTTTTTTATCTCTGAGGCCCTCAAAACAACATAGGCAATTGTTTCTGCTTTGATAGAAGAGCCAGAAGGCAAGACCTTGTCCCTAAAAATACCATATATTTTAGTGCAGGACTGTAAAAGACTTGAGCTGCCCCACCTTAGGGGCCAAACTGTAAAGGACCACTCTGGCCCACGTTTGGGGGCCAAACTATAGCGGCCCACTCTGTTCCGCAAGTCAGGGTCTAGCAAGAGAGAGAGTGGGGGAAGAAGGGGAAGAGACGCGAAGAATAGAGACAAGCCAGAGGATCTGTAGTAAAGTCTTCTTTACTGTCTCCGCCATACACACACCACTACACCTACTACTACTTCACCACCTCCACTACAAGGGAATCCTGGGTATTTATAGGCTTTTGCTACGTGCCTCTTAGGCGCGTGGATACCACATGCCTTGCAGGTGTGGATATGACGTAAGCCTTACAGGCATGTATGACGTGGATAGCACATGGATAACACGTGCACCACATGCTTTGTAGGCATGGATACCGTGTGCTCCTTGCAGCTGGGGGCACTAAACAGCAAAACAAAATATGTGGGATATCAGAGTGTGCTTCAGCTGTTGTAGGCTGTTGAAAACCAAGTCTCATGTCAGGGTATATGGCTCAAGATGGCTGCAAAGCTGATAGCTGCTTTCTAGCTGCTTTCTGCTTAAAGTCGGCTCCCAACACAGGACATAGAGGATGTCACAGTCATTGGAAGGTGCTATGCTGATGATTATTTGTGGCTGATGATTCAAATCATGTGTACTTAGCAGTTTGACCAGTTCTAAGTCTCTGTAATAAAACCACCCACCACCAAGAAAAGCTGCTCTGATCACAGCACAAGGGCACTAATCTCTGAGCTTAAACAAAAATACTGGAAGGCAATTTGACAGATCATATCCATTTAGCAGAACAAAAAGATCCTACCCCACATAGCCCTGCAAACCTCTCCAGCCACAAGCTTTTGACCAGGTTCACTGTCAGGATGTGAGTTTCCCTCCACGGAACTGGCACAAATACAATCAGCAAGTGGTTGGTTACCTCCAGCAACAGTTATGCCACTGGTGCACCAGTAGCCACAGCTTGTGTGCCAGATCAGGAGTGTAGCATGCTGAAGTCAATACTAAGTAAGACTGTCGGTGACAGTTCGCCCCAGCAACCTGTATAGCACTTTCCAGGCCTGTAAAACTAGGCAGCAGAGAGGACACTTCAGATGTATTTCTCTTATGTCCTGCAACCAAAAAACATGTTCCTCAACCCATGGGCCATGACGCCTCTGGGGTCAGAAATCAGACATCCGCATAATTTTGTCACAACAGCAAAAGTATGTATGAAGCAGCAAAGAAAACTATTTTATGGTTGGGGGTCACCACAGCATAAGGAACTCTATTAAAAGTGTTGCAGCATCGGGAAGGCTGGAACCACAGTGCTCTAGAGAATCCTGAGACCACTGGAGTGCTGTTTGCATCAGGAATAAGGTTATTTTTTTAATTTTTTAAATTTTACGTGTTTGTGTGCAAGTGTTTTGCCTGAATATGTGTCTGTACACCATGTGTGTGCCTGGTGTGCATGGAAGTTAAAAGAAGACATTGGGTCCCCTGGGACTGTAGGGGGTGCTAGGAATTGAACCTATGTCTTCTGGAAGAGCAGCTAGTGTTCTTACCTGCTGAGCCACCTTTCCAACTTGAAAACAAGGCTCCTCTCGGTTTTTCCTTCCCATCTTCTAAAATTTTGTCATCTCACCTCCTTTTATGTTATGCTGTGTGTTCATACACTTTTAAAAATATTTGTGTGTGTGCGTGTGTGTGTTGGGGGTGTGTCCTTATAAATGCATGCCTGAGTGTGTCCTGGTTCCTATGTAGAAGTCAGAGGACAACTTTCTGGTTCTCTTCTTCTACCATATGAGTCCCAGGAATTGAACTCAGGTCACCAGGTTTCCAATTTGAGCCAATTTGTAACCCTCCTCACATACTTTTTGAGAAGTCTGGTTCTGGTAATTTAGTGACATTTCAAGAAAGGGGTCAGTTTACCATTTTAAATTTGATTGCATTGGGGGGGGGTTAGGCTGCTACTAAATTTCAAAATATAGTCTTCTTAGCAGCTTGTGTCAGATCTTTTAAGAAATCCATGTGTTGGAGGTGTGGTCAGTGGTAAAGCACCTGATTAGCATATAGGAAGTCTTGGATGTGCACCACACCCAAAAGGACACTATTAATTTCATCTTCTACTTTTGCCCTTAGAACAATATGCCCTACCAAGAATGTCCATGACTTTCCCTCCTAGCCCCTTTTTAATTTTTTCTTCTTACTGTTGTATTTATATACATGTATACATGTATACTTATAAATACAGTCTATTGGATTTATTTAGTGTTACGTGTGTGTGTGTGTGTGTGTGTGTGTGTGTGTGTGTGTGTGAGAGAGAGAGAGAGAGAGAGAGAGAGAGAGAGAGAGAGAGAGAGAGAGAGACAGACCCTTTGGCATTAGAGAGAACTGAGTCTCCTCTCTAAGAAGCCATTAAGTACCTGTACTGTCCATCATCCAGGGGTGGGGCCTTGTAAGACTCCCCCATGCACATTATCATGTCAATTGATGGTGTCATTTTTCATGTCTTGTTTATGCAACAGTACTGTTGAGATTTCCAGGTTGTAACTTATCTGCCATATATGGCATATATGGCAGATAACACTCTCTCAAAGAGATGTTGTGGTCCTCTAGTGCTTAAAATGTTTCTGCCTGCCCTTCTTTGATGTTTCCTGAGCTTTAGATATAAGGGTTGTAACATCACTATTTCAACTGGAGCTGGACACCCACCCAACGGTCCTTTGTTTTCAGTCACTGCTTCAGCACCATGCCCTGCTTGCCACCATGCTCCCCACCATGACACTCAGGGACTCTCTATTAGACCTGAGGACCATCAACTGAACTGCACTAATTTGTTCTCTAACAAAGTTGATTAACCTGTTTAGTAACACAAGGCCCAAAAGGGAGTATCAGTGAGAGTATAAGTAACGAGTGGTCCAGCAAGGGTGGATATTAAGGTAGTCAGCCAAGGGGACCCATTAAACATGTTTTCACACCATCCTTGATAGTGTTCCATTTATAATTTTTTGTCTCCTCAGTTCTGCCACATTTTCCCTAACTGTGCCATTCTGGTCTGCGTAGACACAGCAGTCTTCTCCTCATGCGACATGTAGTCCACCTTGCTGTAAGAATAGACCTAATCTTTTATTCTGCAACACAACTTAGGCCAGGGAAGAGAGTGGTTTTTCTAAGGTGGACATTGATTTTTCTAGTCTCTGACCATCCCGCCAACAGCCAGCCTCAGTGACCTGTAATGAGCATCTTGCAATACCAGAGCAGAGGTTCCCATGCCTATGGACCCAGCAATATCTATACCTAAGAGGGTAGAGAGAGCAAGGGGAGTTGTGGGTTCCATTTTGGATCATAATGAGGCCCAGAAGTGGGATAATTAAGGACATCTCCTGAATGATACATTATCCTTGGGATGATTTGTAGCAGGACACAGAAATCAGAGGAGGCATTTAAGACTCCAGTGGGATGCATGGAGTTAGACCAGTAGCGCATGCCCACTGTTATCAGGAGGAACCAAGTACCCTGAACCTGTCCCAGTTACATAAGTGGGAGTATCTCGGAGGCACAGAGTTACCTATACAAAGCTCCTGTCCTGAGAGTGATTCAGCTAGGACCCCTTTGCTGCCATCTGCAATGCTGAGTGAGGTTCCTGACATTCTGTGACAGAGGAAGTAAGGGCTATTCCATCATTGAGAGGGGTGAGATAGGCTGGTTCCATGACAGGCTTCAAATTGGCAGTTAAGGAGAATAGGCCTAAATCTCTGTTTCCAAGAAATGGGTAAGTCCAGGCAAGCTCAGGCAAGTCAAGTACTGAAAAGAAAAAAAACACAAAACCCACAGGCTTCAGGTAGCTAGTCAGAAGCTGCCCTGCTACCTGACCTGAGACTAGGACAATGGGTCAGCAGCAGTTTCCAGCCCCATGACCCAGTAATGGTTCTGGAATTTCCATAGAGATGGACTCAACAGATTAAGATAGAGGTCACCTACTCCAAATTCCCCTAATGAGCTTTAAATTGGGCCTGCAAGCTCACTTCAGGGTCTTTCTAGCTTGGTAATAGGAGACCTCAGCATGTTGGATTTCTGCAGAATAAAACACTCCGTGTTTACATACTGTTTGAGTCCAGGGTATCATTCTTCCCCCCAGCCCTTCCCTTTTCCCTCTTGCTCTGTCCTCACTCTCTCCAGCTTGGCTGGAGTTGGCCCAAAGGTTTTTATTTATTTATTATATGTAAGTACACTGTAGCTGTCTTCAGAGACCCCCATAAGAGGGTATCAGATCTCATTACAGATGGTTGTGAGCCACCATGTGGTTGCTAGGATTTGAACTTGGGACCTCCAGAAGAGCAGTCAGTGCTCTTAACCACTGAGCCATCTCACCAGCCCCCAGGATATCATTCTTTGGCAAATCATGGACCCTTACATCATAATATGGGGAGTTGGCATTCAAGCATAGCCAAGTGTCCTGAGATCTGTGTGAGACTGATTACACACTTAGCAGGTGGCTTCAAGAAGATGTAATGGGCCAGGGGCTATTAGGGTATTCTCTGTGGGAGGTTTGGACATGAGCTTGCCCATGCCTTGTGTTGGTTTTGGTGGATAGGATTGTTTGGGCAGCAGAGGGGATGCCAGTACATTATTATGGCCTAGGCCTATATAGGTGCAGATTGTGTAGGTATTTGCTTATCTAATTGGATTGTAAAGAGGATGCCATAGTCCCTTCCACACAATCTATCTTTATCATAAATTCAGAGCCCACAGGTTTCAGGGTTTTCATAATTCCCATCCATTGTTGGGAGCCATCTCTGCCTGCCTCTGTGAATACTGCCAGTCAGGCAGAGTCAAGGCAGGTCAGGATCTGCTGGCAGACTTCCTGGCCTGCTGACATTTGGGACAAAAAGAGGGGATACACTTGAAGCTCAAGGCAAGGGGCTGAATGTTCTGTTAATGTGGGAGGAAGGAACAGGGAGGCGTCCAGATGGGAACAGATACCGACTGTACATCAGCCATTGTCTCTGCTAGCTTGTGACTTTGTTTCCTACAATACTGTACATTATACAATGGCTATGAGAAGTACATTTGGGGCTGGCATGGTATAGACCCACAGCCCTCCCAATTTCTAACTTTTGTCTTTGAGTCTTCTTTCCTATAATCATCCTCACTGCACCCTCAGAGGACTGTTTGACTTCACACAGGCTAGACCAGTGTAGGGTGGTGTGCACACCAGGAACTCTCTGAAAGTGTGAGGATTAAAGTGAACAACACCGAGGAAGAAGTGAGCACTCAGAAAAGAAAAGGGAGTTCAAAAAAGTCGAGCTTGGTGCAGTGATTATCTCTTGGGAGTTAAGACATTGGAAAACATAGCTCAGAAAAAGAGTCTCAGTTAAAAAGTAAGGGAGTACTAAAAATGTAAAGGCACAGAAAAAGAAAAAAGAAACAGAAATGAGAAATGGAAACAGTCATGTGTTTTTTGTGCAAATGCTTAAGAACGTCTCTGATTTTGTAGAGAAGTTTTATCCTTGGTTTCCTGAGGCAGGAACAGTAAATTTAGCATCCTGGAAAAAGGTTGGGGAAAGGATTCAAAACTATTATGATGTGCATAGATCAGGTAAAATGCCTGTAGATACTTTTTGGTTTCTGGACCTTGAGATAGCTTAGATACTAGACATGAGAGAGACAAATGGGTTTCAGGAAGACAGCCCCCATCCGGAGAATGCTTTGATAAAGGAGAAGATAAAACTACGTTGCCTGCTCTTGAAGTCAAGCCTGTGTACACAGAATCAGCATTTAAGGTGCTGGGTGGGTTTTTTTTTTTTTTAGGAGGAAGATGAGCAGGAGAAAGAAAGGTAAAGAGGAAGAGGAAGAGGAAGAGCAAGAAGAGAAGGAGGAGAAGGAAGAGGAGACCCTAGATGGGGCAGAGACTGTGCAGCTGGAAGAGGAAACTGCTTGATATCATAGTCAGGAGAATTCTTTGCTGATTGCTGCAGAACTTGAAACTCCTTCCAAGGACACATTAGTTATAGGTCCACTGTTGAAGGTCTTGGAGGATCGAGTTCTTCTCAGGTCCAGATCCCTCCTCCTGTGTTTCCTTTTTCCTGACAGCCAGAACCTAGGAGGTGGGTCTTGAGGAAAGAAAGTCTTGTATCCATGAGGGTGGGTCCTCCACTAGATTCTTCCTGGTAACTATATAGGGCACTTGGTCTGGGTACCCAAGGGATCGTGTCCTAAAGACCCTTTCCTCTACTGCTTTGATCACCTACAAGTCAAAGGCCCCTACAGGTGTGGCCAGCCTACTCCAAAGGTGGGCCATTCCGAGGAGCAGAGTGTAACTAACTTGCCTTTCTTTACTACTATTGACAAGTCTTGTCCTCTTTCCCTAACTTCCTTCCAGTAGTTAACTAGGATATTTAACGGGGTAGATTCAGTCTGTCCAATGTCCAAAAATGTTGTCAGTCTAAGTCCAAGAACACAGAATGAATGAGATAACCAACACCAACAAACACAGAGAAAGACAATCAAGACACAGACAGTTCACCCTGCCACAGACACAGACAGTCCAAGTCCAAGAACATAGAGGAAGACACAGACGGTTTGCCCTTACCGAGGCTCCAGAAACCAGGTTATACAGACAGTTTGCCCCTGACACAGGCACAGAAACCAGGTTGTAGCAAGACTCAGCTCCTGCCAATACTGTGATTTACAGTTTCCAAAAGGAGCAGAGTCCTCTCAACTTCCTCTGGGAGACCTGAAGCATCCTCCAGACTCCTCACGGTCACAGCATTAAGGCTCACCTTACTGCTGCAATTGACCACCCAGACCAGAGGCTTTCCAGCTAACACCAGTGCTTGCGAGCCGAAAGTGAAAGTAGAAGACAAAGAGACAAACACTTAGGTGCCTGTTGCCGTTGCTGAACTCAGTCTTTTTCCCTCTGATCACCCTAGTTGATGGTCACTCAGGAGTCTCCTCGAATCCAGGACGAGCCCCCAAATGTAAGACCCCCCCCCAGACCCTCAGACAGTGGTACTTTCTTTGAGATGCCCCTGAGTGAGACACCGAGATGCAGGTCAATGCAAAAGCAAGGGGTTTATTTTCTGGTGTGTCAGGGTCTACCCACAATTAGTCCCTCAAGGTAGGCCACTAGAAGGTGACCCCAAATGGCTATTACAGGCAGTTTTTTGAACTTTTTAGGGACACAGGTTACATCAGCAAGGTTACAGTTCAAATTTATTGACTAAGCATATTGACCTTTAAATCTGGTGGCTAGCAAGCATGACATGCATTTGAACTCTACCTGGGACTTTCCAGTCAGTACATTTAGAGAATTTTTACTCAAGAATGTTCCTGTGGGTAGAGAATGGAACTTGACCTAGCCTTGACCCTAGGTGGGAGGGGGGGGGGAAGCTGTAAGGAGGGTGTGGGACTGGAGAAGCCCTGAGGGTCCCTCAATACCACAGCTGCAAACTGCTTTTATTTCACTATCTGTGTAAATACAAACTTTACAGACTCAACAAGCTCAAGGGGGCATCTTGGGACCATCAGAGTGGATTCCTAAGCTGAGAGCCAGTAAAACCCCTCTGAGCTAGTTGTAGCTGAACTGGACACTCCTCCAGAGGTGGAGGCAGAGCCACCAGTTATAGCAGTAGTGAGGAAGCCATCTGGGAGACAGCCTCTGCAGACGCTTTTATTTCCCTTACAAGTAAATAATCTTGAATGAGACTACTAAGAAAGGAGATGATGTCCAGGGATTTCATTTTGCATTTCCAGTTATAGAACTGGTCAGTCCTCAAGGCAATAGAGCCAGAGTTTATCAGTCTTTTCTGTTTAGTCTGTTAAAGGAATTAAAGACTGCTTGTGCATAGTATGGCCAAGTATATGTCCATAGTATAGACAGCCCCATTTACTCCGGCTATGCCTGAGGCATTGTCTATGGATCCCCTCCCACCTTAGGACTGGAAACAGTTGGCAAGGACCAGCTTGTCAGATTTTTTTTTTTATTATGGAAGTCAGAATTTGCTAAACAGTGTCAAAGCATTGCTGAGATCTATCGAACACAAGAAATACATATTACGTTTGAGATGTTTGAGATGTTAGCAAGATGGGACAGTATCATGAGTCTGTTTAACAGTTAAGGTTTTTTGTTTGTTTGGTTGGTTGGTTGGTTGGTTGGTTTTGGTTTTTCCAGACAGGATTTCTCTGTGTACTCCTGGCTGTCCTGGAACTCACTCTGTAGACCAGGCTGGCCTCAAACTCAGAAATCCACCTGCCTCTGCCTCCCAAGTGCTGGGATTAAAGGTGAGCGACACCACTGCCCTGCAAATTTTGATTCACCTGTTTATGGACAAATTAATGCTTAAGTTAAGCTAAGAAAGCCTGGTATAAACTATCTTCGATGGGGGAGCAGACTGAGGATTTATCTGGAATTGGGCAGGGTTCAGATGAGTTGTTCCAGGATTTGGTGACCAGGTTGCTGCAGACAGCAAGCAAATTTATAGGAGATACTGAGGCAGTATTTCATAAGATGGATAAAGTCTAATTATTTTAATCAAATATTTAAATATTTTTAGATATATAATTTCTTTTTAAAGAGAAAGATTTGTTTTAACATTTATATCAAGTTTTATATCTTACATTTATAACAGTTAAAGAAAGTTCAGACTTATGTTATAAATCATTTATATCTTAAACTAATAATAAAAATATTTTTTAAAATAAAAATTTATTAATAAATTTTATGTAATAATATATTTTTTTAATCCACAAGGACAGGGAATTGTGGAACAAACCCGTGGAGCTCTAAAAAAAAATCAGTTACAAAAAATAAAATTAAATTTTGCTACTGAACATCTGTGGCTCTGTACAACTAGGTATGCTTATGCCCAGGTAAAATGGAAGGACCTGCTTACTGGCATATGGCCTGGTCCTGATCAGATATAACTATGGGGAAGAGGGCATGTCTGTATTTTTCCACAGGATGCTGAAAGTGACGGGTAGTTTCTGGAGCATTTGGTTCACCATGCGGAGAAAGCAATTGACCAGACACATGATGCTGATGCTGATGCTGATGCTGATGCTGATGCTGATGCTGATGCTGATGCTGATGCTGATGCTGATGCTGATGCTGCTGAGCCACTTCCTGATGCCAATTCGAGGAAAGTCCCCAGACAAACTCAGATGACTGGCAGAAAGGACTGTATTCAGGACTTTGGTGAACAAACACTGGAACACCACAGACTTACACCTGGAAACCTGCTGTGGCTTTGGGGGAGATTAAAGCAACTAACACAGCTACTAAACGGAGATGAACACTGGGTTCAGACTGACGTCAGTGGGGAATGTACTTGCCTGTATTTCCCTGCCATATGCATTGTTGATAGGGAACGTTAACGTTATTATGTATGGGTTTAGATTCAATGTAACTTGATATGACTGTAACTTGACTTATTGTGTATCTGACACTGTTACGGTACTTCATCAACCTTCATTTGTCATGCTTCCAGTCAATGTTTCAGAACCTGTGGTGTGCAGATAGAGGCTTGCAAGTGTTGCATCAAGAAATTTTGAGCCGGGCAGTGGTGGCACATGCCTTTAATCCCAGCACTTGGGAGGCAGAGGCAGGCGGATTTCTGAGTTCGAGGCCAGCCTGGTCTACCAAGTGAGTTCCAGGACAGGCCAGGGCTATACAGAGAAACCCTGTCTCGAAAAACCAAAAGAAAAAAAAGAAAAAAAAAAAAGAAATTTTGAGTTGGGCAGTGGTGGTGCACACCTTTAATCTCAGCACTTGGGAGGCAGAGGCAGGCAGATTTCTAAGTTCCAGGCCAGCCTGGTCTACAGAGTGAGTTCCAGGACAGCCAAGGCTACACAGAGAAACCCTGTATCCAGGAAGAAAGAAAGAAAGAAACAAAGAAAGAAAGAAAGAAAGAAAGAAAGAAAGAAAGAAAAAAATTTTTGAATCTAAAAGATGCTAAACCCTTGCAATTTGATGCTACAAAAGTTGCCTCTGAAAGGTTAGAGAAGTTAAGAAAAAGCATGGCTTTCTGATCTTCTTTTACTCATTTGGCCTTCTCAGTACTTGCCTTAGGTACTCTAATGGTTATAGGATTATGCCTGTTACCACACTTATGATTAAGTGTGCCCTCTGTTCCTTTTTGAACATCCATGGAGGTCTCCATCATATTCGGCACAAAACTGTAACCTAATGGGTTACATACTCCATTGCAGAGGCTGGTGGTAAAATATGGGTAAGATTTCCTTAGAGGTGGATCAACTTAAGACAGGACATGAATGCCAGGATTCATATTACAAAAATTGGTAAGAGTCACAGTTTTTGAGGAGACATCTAAGACAGGCATAGTTTTTCTTCGCCAATTGCTGAGACAGCTTTGGCTTGTATAAAATAAAAAAGGGGGAGATGTCGGGAGCCATTTTTACCTGCTTCTGTGAAAGTCTTCCTGTCAGGTAGAGTCAAGGCAGGTCAGGGTCTGCTGGCAGATTTCCTGGCCTGCTTACACTTGGAACAATAAAAGGGGATACACTTACTTAAAGCTCAAGGCAAGCAGCTGAATGTTCTATGAACCTTGGTGGAAGGGACAGGGAGGCTTCCCGATGGGAATAGATATCCTATGTGTGTCAGACATTGTCTCTGCTAGTTTGTGACTTTGTTTCCCACAATACTGTGAAGTATATAAAGGCTGTCAGAAATACACTCAGAGCCAGCGTGATATAGACCTACAGCCCTCCTGACTTCTAACCTTTGTGTCTGAGTCTTCTTTTTGTCTTTCCTATAATCATCCTCACTCCCTACTCAGAGGACTGTTAGACTTCACCCCAACTGGACCAGCCCAATCCACTAGCCTTTTTCCCCAAGTCTGTAAACCTAATGAGGATAGGATTGCACTGCCCAGTGTCTGTGGTTCAGTGACAAGGAGATTGAATACCCATAGAGTTGATTTGGTCATCAGACTTTCAGCTTACTCAAAGTCCATCTTGACAGGGGAATCCCACCAAATGTGTCCCATACTCATACAATCCCAGGAGGAGCAGAAGGATTCAGCTCTCCCACACTGTCACCACCAGGTCTTGTGGGTTTTTTCCCACGGGTGCAAACATAGAATTGATGTGTGCTGAGCAATCCATCAGCCCGGGAGAGTCCAAGTAGATTAGTTGAGTTGAACTGGAGGTCGGGAACCAGGTGCCAAGGGACATCATCTTGCTCTGCTGGTGGAGATGTCACCTGTGGATGTCCAGGTTAGGTTCCAAGACTGGTGAATGCTAGAACCAGAAGATAACCAGCAACTCCTGGAAGCAAGATATATTCTGTCAGCCTGTGTCAATAGGCTTAGGAACCCTGGAGCTTGAGTTTTAGTGGGTTTCCTTGGTTTCTGGTAACACACCATCATGGGTACATGTCCCCTGGGTCTGGATGTGGGCCTGCAAGAAGGACATGTGTATGATATATCCAAGTAGCAATCCTGTCAACCTTGAGGGCTGTAGGTGTTGTTAGGACCATGGCATAGGGTCCTTTCCAGCAGGGCTGTAGGTTTCCTTCTGGTGCCTTCACAGGAAGACCCAGTCTCCAGGGTAACAGTGATGGGGAGTAGGAAGTGGTGCAGCCTCATAAATAGCCTTCAGGTGAGGTCAGAGCTCTTTTCAGGTGTGAGCTAGATGTTCAAGAGAGTTAAGTAAGTGGTGATCATCAATTTCAGCTAACACTTCAGATTTTAGGTTAGGTAAAATAGGAGGGGATTTTCCAAATATGACTTAATAAGAGGTTAAACCCAATGTATAGGATGTGTTGAAGACTCTATAAAAGGCAAGGGGGAGGAAAGCTACCCAGTCCCTACCAGTCTCCATGGTTAATTTAGTAAGAGTCTCTTTTAGAGTTCTATGCATCCTCTTTTCCTGTCTTGAGCTTTGGGGCCTGTAAGCACAATATAGTTTCCAATCCACCCCAATGGCTTTAGCCATTCCCTGTGTTACCTGAGTGGTGAAGGCAGGTCCATTGTCAGAGCTTAGGAGGGCTGGCATTTCATACCTGGGAAGCACCTCCTCTAGTATCTTCTTGATCACTATTTTTGTCATTTGACGCCTGGTGGAGCAGGCCTCAGTCCATCCTGAAAAGGTGTCTACAAGCACCTGTAATCATATTTCCCTGATCAGTTGTTTGTTTGTTTGTTTTTCGAGACAGGGTTTCTCTGTATAGTCCTGGCTGTCCTGGAACTCACTCTGTAGACCAGGATGGCCTTGAACTCAGAAATCTGCCTGCCTCTACCCCCCAAGTGCTGGGATTAAAGGCATGAGCCACCACTGCCCAGCATATTTCCCTGGTCTTACCTCAGTAAAGTCCATTTCCCAGTGGATGCTAGGTTTTATATATATCTCCTGAACCTGGGATCCTTTATCCCTTGGTTGATTATCGGCATTAGTGAGCTTACAATTCAAGCATTTGGAGGCAATCTGTTCAATCTCTGACCTGAGGTTGAGGATCTTTAGGTCTACCTTTTATATTAGGTCCTCAGTTTTCTTGGTGCCTAAGTAGGTTGTCAGGAGCAGGCTGACTGCCAAATTGCTGGGCAGGATTATTTTACAGTCTCTGACGAGCCTACAGCCATCAGGCTTAGGCCATTTACAAATAGAGGTAGCGTCCTCTATTCTGACTTATCTTGTAGGATTGGAATTCCTAGGTCAGGCAGTTGGAAAGTCAAAGGATGGAGAGCTGCTGTCTTGGCTGCTAAATCTACCCTGTCATTTCCTTTTGCTTTAGGCATAGTAGCCTTTTGGTGGCATGGGCAGTGTATAATAGCCAGGTTCTTTGGAAGCCAAAAGGTCTCAACAGGTTTAGGATCTCCTGTTTGTTTTTAATAGTCTTTCCTTCAGCCGCCAGGAGTCCTCTCTTCTGATAAATAGTCCCATGGACATGAGCTGTAGAAAAGGCATACCTGCTATCTGTATAAATGTTGAGTGTTTGCCTTTTCCCAATTTTAGTGCTTCTGTTAGGGCTGAGTCCAGTCTGTTGTGCCAAAGTACTGGTTGGCAGGGCAGTTGCCCATATAGATTCTGAGTCTGATACCTCTGCCACCTCCTGTTAATCTGCCTTTCTCCTCACTCCTGGGACATAGAGGACACCAGGCAGGATGCCTGGGGACAGGACAAAATCCAAGGATCCCTAGCTGGATGGAACAAATGAAAGGTTCCAAGGGGCTCTGGCCTGGCTGGAATGGACAAAGTGTTATAGCTCTCCAGGGGAAAGCTGGGACAGGGCGGATGGCTGGATATCTTCCACTGCCTTTGCAGCCCCGGCGCTAATGTAAAGCAACAAGATGCAGTGGACAGCTAGAAGCTGAAGCCAGAGCCACTAGGCAAGTCGCAGCATGCAGCTGCAATCAACTGCAGCAAACAGCATCCAGCAAGTGAGAACTCAAGTCTGGCTGGCTGGGCAGAGCTGAGGTCCAGCAACAATGCTTCGGGAGAGAAAAGTCTTCCCTGGAGAGTTACAGCTCAATAACACTCAGATGCTTCTTGGTGAAAGAACTCGTATCCTTTATTCCTTATGGACAGGGACCTTATAAACATTTCGGGGATAGGATTGGCTCAGTCTGAGGTGTTAGGTATGCTTTATTTGCATGGAGAAGGACTCCAAGTGTTGTCCCTATATGATTGATTGTCATGGTCCTCCCTGTGGGGTGTCCGGATCACATGTTCCAGGACATTATGACTGGGAGCTGGTTAATGTTCTCAATTATGAGATTTACTGGGGTTTTGAATCTGCTTCAACCTTACCAGTCCTTCTGTCTGTCCCATAGCCCCTGCACATCGTTGTCCCTCGCACACAGCCGCTACCATCTGTGAACCATGTGGCTTCTGCATTCAGCAGCAGCTAGTCCATTAGGTCTTTCTGGAGTCCATGCACCTGGCTTAGTATGACTGAACAAGCATGTGGGGCCTCCAAATCTGGGTCTTGTAGCAGGGATGCTGGGTTCAAGGCAGTGCTTGATAGAAAATGGATACACGGCAGGTCGGGGGTGGGGGCAGAGAGGAGGCTGGCTAGCAGCAAGCTTTGGTAGTGAGTCATGCAGGCATTGCTCACTCATCCATCTGGGGATTGTTTGAGAATTCCTTCAATTTATGACAAGTGGTAATGTAAAGTTTTTGCCCCAGAGTCAATTGGTCTGCATCCTTGCCTAGCAAGGCTGTGGCAGCAATGATTCTCAAATGAAGAGGCCACCCAGAAGCCACAGGGTCTAACTTCTTTGATAGGTGTGCCACTGGGCAATTCCAGGGGATTAACATTTGAGTGAGGACTCCTATCTATACATAGCTGGAAAGGGTGAATGTCAGGTAGTCCCAGTGCAGGAGCCCATTAATAAGGCCTGATTGAGTCTATCAAAAGTGCCTTCCTAGACTGCCATCCACTGGAAGGGTTTCTTTTTCCTTGGTGGCCTCATAGAGGAGATTTGCCAGTTCTGGAGATGGCAGAACTCTGCCAACTCCAAGAATTCTCTGACCTTCTGTCTTGTGGTGGGTTTGGGGATCTTCAAAATGGTCTCTTTTCAGGCCTCTGATAGCCATCACTGGCTACCTTTTAGACTCCCAAGTATGTTACTTCTTGGCACATTTTAAGTCTACTTTGCTTATGCCTGATAGCCTGATTTCCCCAGTGCCATTAGCAGGTCCTCAGTACTCCATTGACACTCTTCCATGGTCTCTGCTGCCACCAAGAGATCATTTACATATTGCAAGAGAGTGGTACTGAGGTGTTCCCCTGTACTCACCCAAATCTTCATGTAGAACCTCATCAAAGATGGTAAGTTCTTGAATTTTTGTGGCACTCTGGTCTGTTGTGTGTGATTTTAAAAACACACTTGTTTCTTTGCCCAGGGTCACACTTTTGGCTTAACTCCAGGATCATGATCCCTCCAGCCCAGTGCTACCGCCTTCCCAGGAGCTCAGCCTGTGCTCTGATCTCTCCCGGTTTAGCTCTGAGATTGGCTGCCGCCAGCCTCACTTCCAAATTGCCCATCCCTACTGGCTAGCTTTGCCAAGCCACTAACAACCTCCCCAGCTGCTTTCTTTCTCCTCCTGGTGACCTTAGCCCTGTGGATGGAAAACAGTAGACAGTTTTATATTTTAAAACTAGCCAGATAACACAATGGCTGAGTGAAGAATCTCCTGCCCTAATCTTATCAGCTAACAGCCAGCTCCTGCCAACCTCCTGGCCCCTGCCCGTGGCAGAGGCTGAATGTCCTAGGTGCCTCAAGGCCTTACATGGATGTTCATGCTTCTCCTTCCAAAGCCTGGCTGAAAAGACTGCCTCTCTCTCTCTGCATCCCTTCTCTTCCTCCTGGTATCTGGAAGTTTCACATTTCCCTTCACCTAGCAATTGGCTTCCTTGAAGCAATCAAGAACCAATTAGGGAACTGGGTTTCAGTGTCAGCTCCTCCCCCACACTTGCCCATGCCAGTTGTCCATTGAGTCCTGTCTCTGGGTCTTGCCGCTCAATGGCAAACATAGGTTGGTTCTGGGGGCCTAAGAGCAGATGAAAGAAGGCATCTTTGAGGTCCAATACTGTAAACCAACTCTTGAAAGGTTCTAATGAACTCAGGAGAATATAAGGGTTTGGTACCATTGAATATATGTCTATAACTCTCCTATTTACCTTCTGAGGTCCTCGACTGGTCTATAGTCACTGGAGTTCAGTTTCTTGATGGGGAAGAGGCATATATTTCATGGGGATTGGCAAGGTACTACTATGCCCAAGTCCCTGAGCCTTCTGATGTGGGGTATGATGTGGGGTATCCACTTTGGCTTCTCGGGGCATTGGGTACTGTTTTATTCAGAGAAGAGTTATCCCTGGTTTCAGTTCGATCCAAATGGGAGTCCTATGGCCCACCAACCCCATTCCTCTTGTTTCTGCCCAAGCCAAGGGGGTCTAGTGGTAGACCTGAAACCTCTCCTTACCTTTTGCCAAGTTAAAATTCCAAGTTAAAATTGGTTAAAATTTTACCAAGTTAAAATTCCAGTCTGGTTTAGGCAAGGGAAAGCCTGCATCAGTCCTAGCTTAGTAGTAGGGGGTCCCATCTACTCCAAGAACCAATTTCCAGGCCTCATTTAAAATCCTCTCTTGGACCTTGGTAGTGAAGAGGATCTGCAAGAGCTGTTGGCATTCATCCCAGGTGGGCTGCTGGGTAAAAATGACAGAATCTAGTAAGTCAATTAATGCAGCTAGTTTCTCTGAGAACTCAGTGTTCTGGAGTTTCCAGTTACATAGGTAAAGGGCCAGTAATGCATCAGTTGGTTCCCCGGTTCCCCTCATCATCTTGGGGGCCTCTTGCCCTCAAGGAGAGAACATTGGCTTGGCTGTGAGCCGTCAAGGCAGCTCTTGCTGGGCTCTCCCTCAGGTGTGAGGTGGGCTCACCAAGGTTGAGGCCCTGGATGACCCCCTAGTGGTGGTTGTGAGGCGGGGGTGAGAAGAGGAGGTCTTCCTCAGTGCTACCCTGCAAGACAGGATAAAGAAGGTCAGTAGGGTTAGTTTCAGCTTTTTGTTTCTCTCAGTTTTCCAGGGTGAGTATGGTGGTGCCTGGCTGCTATGGCAGCAGCAGTGACTTGAGCCATTTTGGTGGCTCCTGGACCATATCCTGCCAGGTGGCGATGTAGGGACTTGGTCTGGGTGTTTCAGTCATCCAAAAATAATGTCCTTGGTCCTAAAAATCATGAGGATGTGCCAAGTCTCCTCTAGGGGCCAGTCAACATTGAAAATTGGTCATTCGTTCATGCAAAAGGTGGTTAGTCTGTCCTTAACATCTAACCTAGACTTCTAACCATAATTTTACAGTCCTTGAAATGGTCTAAGAACAAAGTTAAAGGTGTGGTCTGAGCCTGTCCTACAGCATCAGTCACAAAGTCAGACAGAGAGCAAACAGAAGGAAGAAAGACAATAAGACACACAGTCCTCCTGGTGATTGGAGGCAAAAATGAAAATGAGACAACAGCCTTGCACAGGCATCTCAAGTCTATGAGAGGGATCCAATCCCCTACATGCAGGTCTGGGGCATCTCCCAAATCCCTTGGCCCCAGGGTCATCCAGCAAGTCCACCTAGTCTGCCTGCAGGCTACTCATATTAAGGATTGAATGCCAAGAGACTGAGACAGAGGACAAATGTTCAGACACCTACCAGCTAGGTTTTGACTCAACAGTTCGAATATTCCTGGGGGGAGGGGCGTTTGGGGATCCTGGACGATGCACAGATCCGAGAGTCCCCAAAGACCACCAGGAGTAGAACTTGTGTGCAAAAGTAAAGAGCTTTTATTCAAGCTTGAGCTTGGACCCTCAGTCCCCTCTGACAAAGTGGGGTAGCACAGAAAGCCTCAATCTTCTAAGGTTCAACCTTTTTATTTCGGTTACAGCAGGGTGAGGGACTTATCAACTTGGCAGTTACATAAATGGCTAACAATGCTTTTAGTTGGCTTCAGCAGTTATTATCTATCTACACAGATAGAGAACATTAGGTATTTTCTTGCTGGTGGCCCATACCTAGGGTGGTTTCTTCCTGGAACAGTTTTTGGTTTTTTCAATAATTAGAGTTTAACCTTAGGACAGGGCCTAGTGTATAAAACGGAGGCCAGGTTATAAGATGGAGTCTGTCTTGTCAAGTTGGGGCCCTTCAGCAGTACTTGGCATGAATTCTCTCTTATTGATGAAACATAGTAAGTAATAACTCGGCCTATCTATAGGAAAGTAGATTCTAATAGCACAGAAGGTAGATTTCTGCCCAGCTCTTGTGCTGTTTAAAGTTTAAAAAGGGTGTGTGTGTGTTTTACCTGGGAATTGAACAATCAAAGGCAGGTAGTAATCCCGGTCCAGATTACATAATTTCTCCAACAAAAGTGAAATACTGATATATCAAAACTATCCTCACATTTCTCAACTGGAGTCTTTAAACCAGTGGTTCGCAACCTGTGAGGCATAACCCCTTTGGCTAACTTCTATCTCCAGAAATATTTACATTATGATTCATAATAGTAGCAAAGTTACAGTTATAAAGTTACAAAAATAACTTTAAGATTGGGGTCACCACAACATGAGGAAGTGTATTAAAGGTTCGCATTAGAAGGTTAGAACCACTGCTTTAAACAGCTTCCAAAAAGTCTAACTCCATTTCTTCCTTCCCACTATTATAATCTATAGATAATCTTTCAATACAAATGTGACCAGTGCCCTAAATATCAACTTGTAATTCATAATATCAGAAACTTTGACACTTTATTCATTTTCTTTTTTTTTTTTTTTTTTTTTTTTGCCTTTTTTCCTGGAAAACTTAAATCAATTCAGGCCTTAGTTTTCAGATCTCTTCCTTTATGGAAAGTGTTCCTGATTCCTTCTGGTCTTATAATTATATAATCCTGTGCCCTGCTGTTAGGAACATAACTTAAAAGTCATTCTCTGGAACTTAGAAACAATTTTGTGTGACCTGAAAAAATGCAATGCATGTGAGATAGAAGTTTGCCACCAGATAGCTCTGGTAAAACCTAGAAGCAAACCACTGGCAGGCCACCTGGCAGCCCAGTCACCAACCTAGCCCAGGATAGGCCTTGATATGCTTAAAAACAAAAACCTAACCTCAAGGTGGTGTTAAGATAGTGAACCAAACCCAAGTTGTGAGCTTGATTTTCAGAGCCCAAAGAAATGAGACAAACGTTGGAACTTTGGGATTGTTCTCTAGGATTATACTGCTGTGCTCCCTAGCCAGCATTTCTAAGCCTGTGTGTATTTATATCTGTATTTAAGTATTCAGCTGCCTTACTGTAGCACTTTCCCCATTACTGTCTGATCAGTATCTTCTTGTTCAATTACCCAGAAGCTCAGTTATTCAGAGGTGCCTGGACTTGCATATTGTATTCTTACTGTTGGTACTAAGTATGGTACTTTGTTTGGAATAAGCGAATACAAATGACATAGTCCTGTTAGTGAACAAATATTTTCATGTATTCCAGCCAGGTCCATTTCTTTTCCTCCTCATTTTTTCTGAATAAGCCCCTCTTTCGTTTCATTAGTTGTATGGTCCTATTTTCTCATTCCTGCTCTGGCTCCGCCCTCCCTCAAACCTTTGAGATCCCTTTGCATCAAATGAGAACAGTTATGTGCTGTTCCTCAAGCGAATCCATTTTCATTATCTTTTTTCCTCAGAGTAACTAGACTAACGACATTAAGAGTGACATAAAACACCAACCAATCGTACAAGGGAACATTTCCCCAAACTTCCCGACATCTAGTTCAAACTTGTCTCTCAACCAGGAGGAGCGATCCGGCGTGCTCCGCGTCTGGTCTCTTCCCCCGGAAACGGAAGAGACAAGGAACGCCTCGGAAGCCCACTATTGGTGGTGGTGGTGGCTCTGTTTTCCGGCTGAACGAAGTCCTATGGCCCGAGTCAACCGGCTTGCGGCGCCGTCGCTCTTGGCGACTCGGCTTCCCATTGGTCTCTTAGGGCACCGCCCACCGGCGGACGCGAATTCGGTGTGCTGCGCGCAGCTGCCTTCCCCTGCCGGGCTCGGAGGTTCTGCTTGTGCCAGTGGGATCTTACGGTAGACGGCGGCCTCCCAGGCCGTTCTGTTCCCGTGCCCGGCGGCGGCGGGAGTCCTGGCTGGCCGCGCGTGTGAGCCTCGCGGACGTTCTCCCTCCTGCCGGCTCTGACTCGAGAGGTAAGCCCCGATGCGCTCCTGCTGCAGCCGCGGCTCCCTGCGTGCTTCCCCCGACACCTGTGGCCTCGCCGCTCGCCCACCGTGGCGGGAGATGATGAGGCCGCGGAGCGCAGGCTGGGGGATGCCGGGGAGCAGCCCCTCTGGGATGCCTCACTCGTGAGAGGCGCTGTCTGTGAAAGCCAAGTCTGTCCTGCGGTGAGAGGTCTCCTGCGCGGACCATTCCTGCTTTCCGTCATTTGGAAAAAGAATTGTAAGGAACTATAACGAAAATGGCAGTGTTCTGCCAGAGGAGAGGGAACTCTGAGGGATGTGGCCCAAGGGATCGCGGGTAAAACGACTGCAGAAGTCTGTTCTGTCATCCCGACCGGGAGTCCCTAACGATCTCCTTGAGACAATGCTTGGTTTTTAAAATGTGTTTACTCCCAGAGGAAAGTGTGTAGCTGCCGACACTTGGTGCTGCCTTGTAGTTGACTGTGAAGAGAATTGACCCTTTAACCCTATAGATAATCACTATCCGTTATAGATGCTCACAATAGGAATATCTGTATTTCATTGGTTGATTGTGGGTCTGTGCATTCGTGTGGATGTTGGTGCATATGTGCGGGTAGTGTGTGTTAGTTTTAGATGTCTTTCTGAATCGCTCTTAACAGAGGCTGGAGCTTACTGAAACCAGTAAGCCAACTTGCCTCAGGGATCCCCATTCTCCGCCTCCCCAGTTCTGAGCGCTCCTCAACTTTTGAATGGCTACAAGGATCTCAGCTCCCATTCTGACACTTGCAGGACAAGTGCTTTTATCCACGGAGCTGTCTAGTCAGCCTCATTGTGTATTTGATAGGTAGTATTTTTCTGAGGAATTGTGGGAAAGAAGAGGACATTCTCTTATGAGGTCTTGGTAGAAATTTCAGTTGGGGTGATTTTGTTTGTATTATGTAATATATCTTAAAAATCGGAGATGTTGTATAAACGCATTTGGATACAAACAAGACCCAGCAGGGATATCCAGCACTTTTGATATACAGTGTTGATGTCATCTACAAAGTTTGTTGCTGAGAACATCACAATACAGTTACAAAAAAATGTGCGAAAAAACACTCACAATGTGTTTAAGTAAGTTTACAAGGATTTGTGGCTATCCTTTACCACATAGGGCGAACTCACCACTGATTAATACTAGATCTGGGTATGGGACATAGCTGTGATCATACTACTCTTAAAACAGACTGTCGCCGGGCAGTGGTGGCGCATGCCTTTAATCTCAGCACTTGGGAAGCAGAGGCAGGCGGATTTCAGAGTTCGAGGCCAGCCTGGTCTACAGAGTGAGTTCCAGGACAGCCAGGGCTACACCGAGAAACCCTGTCTCAAAAAACCAAAAAAAAAAAAAAAGAAAAGAAAAAAAAAAAAGAAAACAAGAAAAAAAAAACCTGAGGCTGTCAATTCATGAATTCAAAGCTGGTTTGTATTATAAAGTAAGCCCATTACAAAAGTTAACTAAGGGACGAGGGGTGTAGTGCAGTTGGTGAAGTGGCTGGCTTAGCTCAGCTCCGTCTCCAGCACTGCTTATACTAGTGATGGAGACATAGGCCTATAACCTAGCACGCGGGAGCTGGAAGCAGAATCAGAAATTCAAGGTTCTCTTTGGCTACATGGTTGGAGACCAGTCTGGGACTCGTGAGATAACTGTTTTACACAAAACAAAAACAAAGTAAAAGAAAATACAACAGGTGGAGAGATGGCTCAGTTGGTAAAGTGCTTGCCTTTCAAGCATGAGGACCAGAGTTCAATTCCTAGAACTACCATTTAAAAAAAAAAATGGTACCGTGGGGAGCTTGCTGTGCTAGGGAGGCAGAGACAAGTGGTTCCTGGGGCTTGCTGGTCAACCAGTCTAGTCTATGAGTTCTAGGCTATTGAGAGACCCTGTCTCAAAAAATGAGATGAATGAGACACCAGAGGTTGCCCTCTGACCTCTGCACTTACACATGCACACTAAACCACCATAGGGAAATGGCCTGTGATAATATTTAGTTAGAGTATTTTTACAAGAGTTCTTGAAAACTCACTCTCGAGAATTATTTATCTTTTGCTAATTAGGTAACATTCTTTTCTGTAGTCTGACCCTTCCCCACACTTTCTCTCCTCTCACTGCATTGAAGTTCAGAGCCAAATGTTTTGTCTTGTGATGAGTAGTTTTCAGAGAGCAAACATGTACTTAGGGTAAGATTTTTATCCAGTGGTAGGAAGTGCTTTAAAAGGTAAATAAAAAAGAAACAAGTTTCATAATCAACCGATCGGGAATCTAAGAATCAGTCAAAACTGGGTCTCTAAATTGTCTGAGTTTTGGTGAATTGTTCAGTGTTTAACCAACAAGTTTTCTTATTTATAAAGTAGAGTCATTGCAAACATTCACAAAACTGTGCTTGACTTAATATGTAGTTTCTGGGGTATCTAAAGGTACCTGATCTTACATAATGTGTCACAACAAAACAACAAGAACCCTTTATATTCACATGTAAATTGTTACTTCTTCATAGACGTATCATATAGCTGCATTACACATTTTGTCTAATATACTCAGATTATTTATGAAATGACCCAAGAAGGACATGGTTTGCTAGATGTGGTTCTGAGTTTCTGGATGAAATAGTTATTATTTTTCCCTACAAAATGTAATCTCTTAGAGCTCCCAAGGTTAAATTAGAATACTTGTAAAGAGTTAGGTTTGGTGGCACTTATAATTCCAGCACTTGGGAGACAGAAGCAGGAGAATTTTGAGCTCAGGGCTAGCCTTGGCTACATAACAATACTACAGCAGAAAACAAAATTCGTAGTGAGTGCTTAGCTTTCTCCTCTGACCTGCCTCTTACCTGTCTAGACATTTTTCACGTTCCTTAGCCTATTGCTGTTCTGTCCTTGCCACCATAGCAGTTTTAGCCTCGTGAGAATAATTACCTACACATCATGCTGTTAGTTAAAACTCTTCGCTTTGGGAGGGGGTGCTTTCCTTCACTTACTACCTGATCTTGACTGACTTCTAGTTACAGGTGACTGGATGTTCGAGCTGCAGCATGCATAGCACCTTACAAGGTAAAAGAAAAAGCCATTTAATTATGCTGGTTATTAAACAAAAATTTAGCAATATTTATCTGTGTAATAAGTAAGTTGTGAGAGAGAACCATTAGGTTTTTTGGTGGGTTTTTTTTTTTTTTTTTTTTTTTTTGAGGGGGAGGGTTGTTTGTTTGTTTTTGTTCTGGTTTTCCAGAAGGGAAGGTAAATACAGGATTTCTGAGAGCATTTCCTGGTTTGGTTTTCTGTTGCTTTGGTAAAGACTTTGACTAAAAGCAAGCTGGGTGGAAAGGGCTTGGCTTACCTGTCCTAATCTCAGGCCATCATTGAGAGACATGCAAATGGAATAATGCATAGTATGGTCCTACCTTTAAAAATGTTAAGTAAATATGTGTGTTCATTTCACAAATAAGTGTAATTAACTTGGCCATTGGTGTGGCCCCTTCGTCACACTGACTTGCTGGTTTTGTTTAGGTTGGCCACAATGAGCACACCGCAGTTCAGGGAAGCTAAGGTGCCATGTGTTCAGTTTGTGGGAGACGACGATGTCCTCAGTCACATTCTGGATAGAGAAGGAGGTATGTATGACTCTGTACAGTTGAACAGATGCCTGTGGGTCACGTTGTTCTGAAAACATTATGATACACAATATTCACTCTAGTGAGACTGCTCTGATTTTTATTGTGCTTCTTTTGGAATTTAACTGTAAGGCAGTATAAAGCCTTAACTAACATGAAATGCTTAGTAGTGGTGGAAAATAACTACTCATGAACTCTAAATTCAAGAGGCGCTTGTGTGCATTTAACTTAGTTACATACATTTCTTAATGTTTATGGTTTTTTTTAAGATTTATTTATTTTATGCATATGAGTACACTATTGCTCTCTTCAGACACACCAGAAAAAGGTATCAGATCCCATTACAGAGCCACCATGTAGTTGCTGGGAGTTGAACTCAGGACCTCTGGAAGAGCAGTCAGCGCTCCCAACCACTTCGCCATCTCTCCAGCCCTGTTTATGGGTTTTTGACTGCCTATATGTCTGTATACCGCATATATGGCTGGTGCTCACGGAGACCAGAACAGTGCATTGGAATACCCTAGGGCTAGAGTTATAGACACTTGTGAGTCACCGTGTGGGTGTTAGGAACTGGACCCAGGTCCTCTATTAGAGCAGCAAGCACTCTTAACTGCTGAGCCATCTCTCCATCCTATGACTTAGTACTTTTAATGAAAGAGAAAGCATTGACTACCCCCACAGCTTTATGTACTGACCATGTGTTTAGTGTAGTTTGTCTGCTGACATATATGTAACATGCATGGTGGTCAGAGGACAACTCTCTGGAATTGGTTCTCCTTTTCCACTGTGCTTCCATTAAGCTGGCGTGGTGCACATTTTACCCACCAAGCAGCCATCTGGATAACTCTAGTGTAATACTTAGAAAGAATCCACACCCCTGTGTTCTAGTGTTTTGTATATCTTTACAGGAACTAAATTGAAGAAGGAGAAAGCGCAGCTTTTGGTCAATCCCCAGAAAGTAATAAAGAAGGCAGAGTGCGCATTGGAAAAAAGTGACCTGGAAGTCTTAGAGGATCAGAACTACGTGGAGGTCTTGGGAAGAGATATTCAAGGTATCCAGTCGGGGTGACACACACCCGGCTTTCGGCTAGTAGCATGAACTACTTTCAGAATGCACAAAAATAACTCAGTAGATTAGAAAGTCATATAGTTCGGTTGTGTGTCAAATCTAAAGGCATTTTAAATTGTTTTGGTGCAATTTTTAAGGTCTGACTTTTTTTTTTTTTTTTTTTTTTTTTAAATTGTGTGTGTGCAAATGTGCAGGTGCCATTGGAGGCCAAAAGAGGGCATCAGCTGGGGTTATAGATGGTTGTGAGCCTCCCAAAGTAGTTCTGGGAACAGAGCTCAGCTCTTCCACCAGAGTAGCATGTACTCTTAACTACTGAACCATCTCTCCAGCCCCCAGCAATTTTTTTTTTTTTAAATAGAAAAAGAGAAATAACCAGTCTTTGATCTGCGACCCTCTTTAGCCCAGCCTCCTGAGTAGTTGTGATTATAGACATGTTCTATCTTGCCACAGACAGGCATGTTATTGCTTTTAGAGGAGAAAAGATTTATTTCAGGTCACAGATTCAGAGGATTCAATCCATGGTTTCTTGTAGCCGCCAGCAGCTGTGGGAACCAGGTTCACCTGAGAGGAAGGCTGGGAAGGAAAGGGGAATGGAGGTCGAGAGAAGCATGGGGCCAAGACAATGTATTCTGATCAAGGCCCGAAGTTTAAAATTTTGCTTTCACATATAAAGGGGCAGCCCCGCCCCCCAGAGTCTCTTCTCCAGGCTGGGTGAGGTGTCAAGGCAAGTTCAGCAGGCGGTCCATTCTTTTAGCTCCTGTAGCAGACTGCAGGGCACCAAGGCTGGCAATGCGATGCCTCCCAGGTCCTACTGTTGTTTGGTCTATTGTGGTGCCATCCCTGGGCGGATAGTCTTGGGTTCTATAAGAAAGCAAGCTGAGAAAGCCAGGGGAAGCAATCTAGTAACACCCCTGCATGGCTTCTGCATCAGCTCCTGTATCTTGACCTGTTTGAGTTCCAGTCTTAGCTTCCTTTGGTGATGAACAGCAGTTTGAAAATGTAAGCTGAATAAACCCTTTCCTCCCCAACTTGCATTTTGGTCGTGATGTTTTGTGCAGGAATAGAAACTCTGACTAAGACATTGACATTTGAAAATCGATTTACAAATCAGGTCCTTTTATTGTTTCCTTGGTTCTCTCTATAATAGGAAAATTCATCTAAGTAGTGTTGCTCTCACCTAGGCATGCTCCCAGTGCTGGTGGTGGGTTTCTATTGTTGTTGGTTTGGGGTTTGTTTGTTTGTTTATTGAGGTCAGCCTCAAACTCACTGAGATTTTCCTGCCTCTATCTCTTGATTACTGGGATTAAAGTCATTTACTACCAGGCCCAGCTCTTGCAAGCAACTTTTGAGTAACTATGACATCTTTATTTACCAATCAAAATTAATTGGGGCAAATTCCCAAAAGCTGTGTACAGACCCTCTCGTGCAGACAGTTTGGGGAAACACAATTAGCATTAAAATACAAACAGCTCAATTAACCTGTTCCCTGTTGTTAGAACAAGAGGGAATTCCAGTCTTTTGCTATATCTTTGTGCTAAATCTTTAGATACGTTCATTATTTCTTTAGAAAGCTTCCTAAAGAAGAGATTGTTCTGACATGTCTAGATGGAATCAACATTTTTAAAAATATTTTGAAATAATCTTTTTTGCTGTGCTGGGGCTAGATTGCAGGCCCCTGTGCTGGGCGGACGCTTTCCCATGGATCTAGACTACAGCCCTCATATCTTATTCTCCCCTCAACCCCACTGACCTAGAACTCAAGAAGGCTCACCTGCCTCTGCCTCCCCAGTTCTGGGATTGAACGATTACACAGCCGTCCCCAGCATGAATTTTTTTTCTGTTATTTGCCAACACATGTTTAGAGGTAGAGAGTAGAGTTCCAGGTAATATTCTGCACTTGTCTTAGTCTTTTTATTTTAACCTGATTCAAGAATTTTTAAATTACCTTTCTTTTGTTATCTATTTATTTTTGGTTTTTCTAGGATTTCTCTGTGTAGCTATGGCTAGCCTGGAACTCAGAACTCAGAAGGTTCCTCCTGCCTCTGCCTCTGCAGCACCTGGGATTAAAGCATGTGCCACTTGGTTGCTAGGTTTTGGATTCCAATCCTCATGATTACATAAAAACATTCTTTTTTTTTTTTCAATTTAGATTATTATGTATACAATGTTTTGCTTGTGTGTATGCCTGCATGCCAGAAGAGGTCACCAGATCTCATTACAGATGGTTATGAGCCACCATGTGGTTGCTGGGAATTGAGCTCAGAACCTCTGGAAAAGTGCTCTTAACCGCTGAGCCGTCTCTCCAAGACCCTAGAAAACATTCTTAACTGTGGAAAACTTAACTGTTAAGTTTTCCCCCAGCTCTCTTTGGTCATAACAGAAAACACTAGTGTACTAGTGTTTTGGGTTTAGTTTTTTTTTTAGCTTAAAAAACAATCAAACAAAACCAACAGTTTAAAAGTTATAATTTGCTTATTTTGTGTGTTCAAATGTGGAAATCAGAGAGCAACTTGGGGGAGTTGATTCTCTCCTTTCAACATGTTGGTTCCAATGATCAAAGTCAGACTGTCAGACTTTGTGGTGGCAGGTGCCTTTGCCCACTGAACCATCTTGCTGGCCTAAGTTTTAAAACACAGGGGCATTTAACAGAGGATCTTTTCTTTTTCTGCATTGCCATTTTGAGACTTGGTGTCATGTAGCCTAGGCTGGCTTTGAACGACTGATCCTCTTGTCTCCTCACGAGTGCTAGAATTGCAGGCATGTACCACCACGTCCGGCTCTAGCACAGAATTTTTAGGAAGAGTAAGAAAAGAAAAGTCTGTTCACTAAGAACATATGCTGTGGTATGTCCCCAAGGTTTATGCATTAGACGTGTGGTACCCAGTGTGGTGATGTTGGGAACTGACAAGGTCTAATAGGAGTTGAGTCACCTGAGGCAAGCTACCTTAAGAGACCCAGCATTGAAGTGGCTATACT
Organism: Rhabdomys pumilio; assembly: GCA_030674055.1. Classification (NCBI taxonomy): domain Eukaryota; kingdom Metazoa; phylum Chordata; class Mammalia; order Rodentia; family Muridae; genus Rhabdomys; species Rhabdomys pumilio. The sequence goes on along the minus strand of JANHMN010000001.1, from coordinate 140,364,781 downwards.
TGTATAGATTGAATAGTACTGTACTTACCATTAGAATGAATTAAGACAGTTCTTGCAAAAGCAGGTTATTTAAAAAAAAAAAAAAAAAAAAAAAAAGGTGTGTCCTCTGGGGGCCCCTCAAGCTTCTTGACTTTCTGTACGGCACAACCAAGGGAGCCCTTTCAGGAAGTTGATGCTAGCTCCTGTCCAGGAAGAAAGAGCACCTTTTATTTATAAAGTTCCTCACTTTTTTTTTCTTTCAGACTCTATTTTATTTATGGGCGTGCGGGTGTGCGGAGGGCATTGGATCAGCTGTGGGCTACCGGATGCAGGTGTCAGGAGTCCAACTCAGATTCTCTAGAAGAGGAGGAAGCATTTTTAACCACTGACCCATTTCTCCAAGTCAGCTTTTGTTTTGCTAGGGTAACAGAACTAGTGAAGATAGACTTTACGTCCTCTGTGGTCCTTTACAGCTCATAGTTTTATCTACGTGATTTAATTCTCATATTAATCTCTCCAGTCTAGAGACAAACCTATAAATAGCATGTTTCTTGTGTTAACATTTAAATAAATATGATCAGTCAGTTTTCCTCGTGTATGTGAAAATATTTTGTATATAAATATCTGATGGTAAGCTTTTATGAAAGGTAGTAATCTATAACTTAGATTTTCGCTATTTAAAGCTGTATCTTTTTTTTTTCTTTTAACTTTTTTCCTCAGTGCATGTTACATTTTCTTTTTCAGAATCCTTGGGAAATGGCTCTGCTGTAGATGATAGGAATAAAGTTTATTCTTTTCAACACAGAAAACACCCTGAAGAGATGACTAAATTGGGTATGTTACTGTCTGTCTTCTATAGTCATTTTAGACTTAACACCAGTCTCCTGATTATCATTTTACTATATTCTTAAAAGAATGATGAAATCAATAGTTCTTAGAATTTAGAGAATTAGACATTTCCTTAAAGAGTGATGCCATTTAATGCCAGGCGGTGGTGGCGCACGCCTTAAATCCCAGCACTTGGGAGGCAGAGGCAGGCGGATTTCTGAGTTCGAGGCCAGCCTGGTCTACAGAGTGAGTGTCAGGACAGCCAGGGCTACACAGAGAAACCCTGTCTCGGAAAAAAAAAAACAAAACAAAATGATGCCATTTGTTGGTATGATATCATACACCTAGAATTCCAACACTATAGACCTAGAGATAGGAGCATCACAAGTTCAAAGACATCCTGAGCTGCTGTCACTTAAAAACAAAGTCATGTGTATAATAACAGTAGAAGTTATTATTGACCAAACACAATATGCCAGGGTCAATGCATTGTATAATATATATGTCTGTTGCCTGTCTATCTAGAGGAGCTGTAATGTGTACTAAAATTACAGACACATTGAAGAGCCAGGTTTAGATTTCAAACCTTACACCGTTCTATTTCTACCCAGCCTCCATCATGTCACTTATAAGCTACACTGTTGTTCAAAGTAGAAAGCCATTCCTTGGGATTGAATCATGGAAGTGGTGCTGCCAGTCCTTGACGATCAGTAGAAATGACTTCTCTTCTCACTGTTTCCTTTGCACTTAATATCAGATAGAAAGCAGGAAGTGGTGGCATGTACCTGTAATTCTAGCTACTCAGGAGGCTGAGGCAGGAAGACAGTAGACTTGAAGGCTAACTGGAGCTGACAGTGGGAGCCTACCTTAAAACATCTATTTTTATGTCTGTATGAAACCAAAAGGACCTCAGCTAGTCACATGAACTTATGACATTATGTTGACAGATAGTTTTCCTTCCCCCGCCCTCCATCCAGTGAATCAGAGCCTTTTAATCCAAATGTCAGATATTCTAGAGAGGACCACAGACTGAGCCCCAGGCACACCTAGAACACTGCAAAGGATGAGGGCCGTGAAGAAGAGATGGGGTAATCACAGAGCTGCAGGCATCCAAGAAGACAACATCAGTGGGGCCAAGCAGAGGAATGATTTCTAGGAAAACATTGTTTTTAAGTTTTTATATTAGTATACATGATTGACGTAATAATGGGCTTCATTATGCCATTTCATACTTGTATGTCGTATTTCACCACATTACCCTTTCTTGTTCCCTTCTCATCTCTGATGTTCCCCCCCTTTCCTAATTAGTTCCCCTAATGCTTTAATCAATCACTGTCTCCCTCCCCTAATGAGTATAAGCGAGGTGATGTACATGGGTGAGGGATTATTTAGAAGACTGAGCAGCTTACCAGTGACTACAGCACTGAACAAAGTTTCTTCCTCCCCTAGTGATTACCTGTAGATCCTTGGGGACAGATGAAGCCTTGTGAGCGCTCCACACTAACAACTCTTAACTGCCTATGAACCCTGTGAGGCCCTGGCTCCTACATGACAAATACAGATGGGCTCAGTTTTGTGCTGGTCATGTACAAGTAATCATAGCTGTTGCTGCTCAGGCAGCATCTTGTCATGTGTGAAGAGAGCCTGGCGCTGCTCTCCACCCTCCCTCCCAGCTCTTGCCTTCTTTCTGAGATGGTGCCTGAGCCTTGGAGGTGGAGACAGTCTGATGGCTGAACATTGAGTATGCACTTATTCCTGGTACTTAGGCCCCTTACAAATCCCTGTAATAACCACTGTCTACTATAAAAAGAAGCCTCTCTGACCAAAAGCAAAGAAAGTCTCAAAAAGCAAGACAATAAAAAGCAAATAAAGTATAACAACAACCACCACAAACCACACAATGACTTACAATCAAGAAATTAAGAAAGAGAAGTGCTGTGGAGCTTGTGAGTATCTCAGCTAAATTTCCAGATCAGAAGATAAATTTGGTGACAGATAGTAAGCTCATATAGGCCAGTAAAATGGCTGAAATTTAAATACAGCTATACTTTCTCCATTTAAAGAATAAAAGAAGTAGGCTGGTGAAATGGTTCAGCAGCTCAGAGTGTGTACCGTCTTTGCAGAGGACCCAGGGCTGCTTCCTAGCACCCTAATCAGGCAGCTCACAAACACCATAACTCCAACAGTGGGGTGTCTTGTGCCCCAGTCATGTGGGCATCTGTACTCCACACGTATATAATTACATAATTAGAAATGATGAAGACAATTTATAAAAAGAATAAAAGAACTAAGATAATTTGATTAATGTGCACCATTGTATGAGTCATACACTTAGGGATGCAAATCTGTTCCCTCACGGAGGCTCCACATGCTTGTCACGGTGTGAGAGTGTAAGTACCATTGAAACAAAGATTGGACGTTTTATTTAAAATATCACCTAAAGCCAACCATTTCATCTGGGGCTTACCCAAAGAAGTAGCCATCTGTTCAGCACCATATTATATTTTATGCATCATTCATATGTACAGTTTTAAACACAGGAACATCATACTTCATAGAAAGTTTAAGAATGTTAAAAGTATAACTTTAACTACATACAGTTTTTACTTGGCGTTTAGATCCCAACTTGTTAGTCTTGTATCACCTAAGGAGGCTGAGGCTGTAATATATATGATAAGAAAATGGAGGAGGGCTGGGTATAGTGCAGGCCTATGAGGCAGAGGCAAGCAGATCTCTGAGTTCGAGGCCAGCCTGGTCTGCAGAGTGAGTTCCAGGACAGCCAGGGCTACACAAAGAAACCCTGTCTCAAAACAAACAAAGAAAAGAAGTAAGAGAGAAAAGGATGAACATTCAGAGGAGAAAAGAAGTAGAAGGTGTGTAAGCTGCTGTTACAGATTCAAGTCAGTCTTTCTGTTTTGCTGTTTGAGAAATTTGTGTATAGTTGGGAGATTTAGATGCTAGGAAGGAGTTAGATGTCTCAGTGGGTAAAGGCATTTGCCACAAAACATGACAAACTGAATTTGATCTCTAAGACCCTCACTCTGGAAAGAGAAAACTGACTTCTCTGATTTCATATACACACTGTGGCATACAAACATCCCACACACACACACACACACATACAAATGAGTGAATGTAATGTTTTTAAAGATAAAAACATTTTGGGAAGACATCTTAAAGGCTTTTTTAAAGGCCATACTCTTAATATGGGTGGTTTATATATCTTTCTGATAAAAGTAATACAGATTTTAGTTTTAAGGAGTTCATATAAGTGAAAACGACTTCCCTCTTTCTTCATCAACAAAGGTGCTTTTTTTTTTTTTTTTTTTTAGCTTTAGAACTAGCAAAAACATCAGGAAAAATTGACCCACTTGACTCAAAAGATCCTGAAATCACGAAAAACATTGCTCGAAAAAGCAAAGGTAAGACACCATCAGATCATCTGTGTGTGCTGCCTTTTTTTTTTTTTCCTTTTTTAAATTCTAAGTGAATTTTTCATATATTTTCTTCCTTTCTACTTGGAAAATTTATTTAATAGAATGCAGTTTTCAAATCTCACCTACTTTATTTAATATATCTATACCTATCAGTCAATAAAAGGCAGAAAGTCATCTGTGCTTCTATACTGTGAGAATTGAAGAGGACACCTAAAACAGTCATCAAGTCCTATAATCATTTGTCTGACTTAGCCAATTTCTCATGCAAGGTTTGGAAGTTGAATGGCTTGTTGCAAATTGTGGAACATCTATTTTTGAATTACCCATTCAAATAAGAATGTACTTTCTGGTCCAAATGAAAAAGGCCACAGAAATGCAAGAATGCTGTAAAAGGCTATCACTGGTAGGAGTAGCCATACAGTTCTTGGTGTTCATTTAACCTGTAGTTAAGTGGGAACTCAGTACAATATGGTGGCCTGTGTGTAAAAAGTACAGCTTTGCTGTCAACAAGGCTATGTCACGATCTAAGATGGAATATTTGTAGTAAATGTGATATTTGTTCTATTTAGGGCATTCTACTTCAGAGAAAGCTCCCCTGAAGGTAAGTAATTGACAAAACAAGCAAGTCGTGATGAATGATTTCTTAGTTTGAATGTTATAGTTTATGGGCTTTTGCCAGTTATATACCTGTAATCTGAGGTTCAGAAAGGTCGGATGACTTACAGAGTCCCTCACTTGAAATAAAACTGGAAAATGAGCCAGGTCTCCCCTTACATAACTGTTTTCTGTCCTTTCTGCTCCTTCACAACTATCCTGGACATTTTTAACTTAGTAGACCTGGTCTAGGAATTTGATGAGTTCAAGTTTGTATTTATCATGTTCTCTTCTTGGAGTATTTAGTCCATTAAACCTATTATTTTATATTTTATAATTTATATTTAAAGTCTGTATTGACTTAGGTATGTTCATTCCAGGAGAGCTGAAAGTAATCCACAGTCTTTGTCACCTTTGTGTTTTAGTGATTTTGACTTTTCACTGTGCCTTGTCAGGTGATGCTTAGGTGTGGGTAAGCCTCAGTAGTGGTGGGAGAATCCAGCATTTGAAATGTCAGTCGTGCGTGCATCTGGCCTACAATGACTAAAGCATTAGACATACCAGGGCTTAAGTAAAGGGACTCATTCTGTAAGAGTGAATAGAGATGTCCAGTACCAAGGTTGTGGCCTGGAAGCCCTATTTAGGCAAATGATTAGAAGGAGGGAGTGAAGATTAAAGAAAAGAAAAAAAATAGACAATTAGACAACATTTATAGTATGACTCCAGCAAATGATGAAGCAGGTTTAACTTTTCCAGTCTGCTTTTATATCATTCTAGGTATATGCAAAGAATAGAGTCAGTTCTAAGGCATAAACAGAGTAGTCAAGGAACAAACAAGGCATAAACAAAAGTCCCATGGTCACTGTTTCTAGGGACCTATCAAGATGATCAAGATACAAGGAGCACATTCCTTAGCTCTGTTTTTCTTGAGTTTACTTCCTTGTCCTAGCCCAGTGTCAAATATTCTTGCCAAATTACTAGAAACAGCACCAAAAGCTCTCCACATTTCCCCCCTTTTTTATTTCATTAACAAGACTGCATCTGTTTTAGGTTGCTCTGACCAAAATGGCTTCCCTTACCTTCATTGAAAATGCATTATCCAAGGCAATGCACTTTGGTTGATAAGACCCTGTGCAAAATCTTACCCATCATTGACTGCCAGCCTGTTAAACTAGTGGCTCTGTCTGGACATCTATTTTTAAGTTTCAAGCTATGTATTTTGGCTGCCAACGTGTTGATGTTATTAAAGACAAGTTTTATCGAAATAGGCAGGAATAAAAATATTCCCAGGGCCGGGCAGTGGTGGCGCACGCCTTTAATCCCAGCACTTGGGAGGCAGAGGCAGGCGGATTTCTGAGTTCGAGGCTAGCCTGGTCTACAGAGTGAGTTCCAGGACAGCCAAGGCTATACAGAGAAACCCTGTCTCGAAAAACCAAATAAATAAATAATAAATAAATTAAACAAAAATTAAATAAATGGAAGTATTTGTGAGTATATTCAGTGGGAAGCTCAAGGGCAGTTTTATTAGAGTTTATAAAAAAAACAACAAGAGAGTTGGATATGATCAGTATTCAAGAGCCCTGGGTACTCTTTCAGAGGATCTGAGTTCAATTCCCAGCACCCACCCAGCAGCTCAACTATCTTGTCCCTTTATTTAGAGGGGATCTGGTGCCCTCTGTTCTCTAAGACCAGCAGGCATACATATCATGCATAGACATTCACCCAAACAAAACACCCATGTAACTTGGATTCAAGTCCCTGTGTTATAGAGAATGCAGAACACAGAAAAGAAAATATAAAACCGCTTAAGAGAACTTGAAAAGTTTCTTAGCCACTGTTCTGTTTTGTGAAGAGATACCATGGTCAAGGCACAACTCTTATAAAAGAAAGCATCTAGGGGCCTCCTGACAGTTTTAGAGGCCTAGTCCATTATCATGGCAGGGAGCACGGCACAGGCTGGAGTGAAACTTAAGTAGCTGAGAGCAGAGAGGGGGACTGGGCTTGGCATGAGCTTTTGAAACCTCAAAGCCCACTTCCCCCAACAAGGCCACACCTCCTAATCCTGTCAGAGACTTTCACTCACTGGTGACTAAGCATTCAAATATATTAGCCTATGGGGCCATTCAGACCACTGTAAAGAGACCACATGAGAATTTATTCATTTATTTATTTGCCTGTTTAGCAACTGCAAAATGAGTGCAAAAGCAAGCCTCCCCATGACATGACGGCAGAAGCAGACAGAAAGGGTGGAGCAGAGGAATCTGAAGGTGCTGGGGGAGCGGGTTAGACAGAGAAGGCAGGCTTAGTGCCTCTGGGCAGAGAGAAGAGGGATTAAGACCCTTAGAACCAGCCTCTGCAGGCTCCAGTCCCCTGTGGCTTCCTGCCAGTGGTAGCTTGTCCAGCCTGAGGACAACATGTTTTGTTTTGTATGCTTTTGGAATTATTTGTTATTATATTATTGATTATTCATATGGTTTACTATGCTTTTTAAATTTTTAAACAGAACAATAACAAAAATGAATTTCTGTCAACACAACCTCATAATCTAAGAAAAAGATTAATAGGTATGTATTTTTATGTGAAGTTTTGTTTGTTTCCTTTGGGTTTTTTGAGACAAGATCTCATGTAGCGCAGGCTAGGTTCAAATTCACTGTATAGACTTGGCTGGCCTTAGCTCCTCATCGTCCTACCTCTACTTTCCAAACGTTGAGATTACAGGCCTGCCTGAGAACAGCTACGTCAGAGTCGATGGTAGGAGAGCACGCAGGTTCTGCATAGCCACTGTTTGGCTTTTCTATCCTGTGATGGCCCCTTACTGGTATCTGTCTTTAACGTCATCTGTGTGCTGGTGTAATGTTAATCCCACCTATAACTGAGGTAAGGGACATCAGCCATGCTCAGGGTGGCATCACTGTACTTAAGCTTAGTCAGTGTTAGTGCGCCTGTTGATGATAGTGGTTTCCACTGTCCTCCTTGTGTCTTCTCCTGAGGGAAAGGATGCTCATGTTCCTAGACTCTAGGGCTGCATCTCTGCTTACAAAGTGGCATCTTGCCATTTTTTTTCCTTTTATTATGCATACGTGTTAACGTGCCAACTCTGCACAATAGGGAATCCTCCTGTCACTCAAAGTAAAAACCTACCAATTTGGTTAAAGTTATTTCACCAACATTTTGGAAGTTAAACATAACTTTATATTTATTTTGTTGAATATAAAGCCAGTGCTGTCTTTATTTGGAAAGTATAAACTGGGCTCCTGTTTTGGGGAAGGCAATGGGAGCAATGGTGGCTTGTGGAGGGCATACTTTGTGAATCGCTGTCTCACAGCATCCAGTGTCTACAGTCACAGGTGTCGTGATTGACACGGCAGCTCAGCAGTGTCATTCAGGGCCTTGCTTCTTTCAGTCTTTACATTGCCACTAGCATTTATCATCTTTAAGATAGATTCTTCATAATCAGAATAGTCTGTTACATAAGCCAGTGATTGATTTCCTTTCCCATGGGAAGAAAATCCAGAAGCTTTCAGTAATTCACAAGTCTTGGTGGCCAAAGTGTTACATAACCAACTTAGTTTCAGGGGTGAATGAACGTTAAGAATTTGCCAGAAGGAAAAAGTGATTATCACAATTTTTTATTATATAGCGGGACACATTACCGCTGTCCAAAAAAAGGAGTTTTGCTAATATAGCAAAGAAAAGGACAGAGAATACTAAGTATAACTGATATTTTATTACTGATATTCTTATCAGTTGTTTTAGATACATTTCAAGGGACAGAGAGATTGTTCACCAGATAAAGCACTTATTTTATATGCATTCGAATAAGAATTTTAATCCCTAGGCCCCATTAAAAAATGGGTGGCTGTGTAACCTATCTGTTATACCAGTGTGCCTGGTGGCTAATCAGGGTCCCCTGAGCAAACTGGGCAAGTTCCAGGCTCAGCAGGAACCCTGCCCCAATATATAGCATGGGAAGTCATCAAGACACCTAAATCAACCTAGAACCTGCATCTGTACATGCACAGAAGGACACCTACAAATATATTCCACCCCCATGCACACACACAGGAGCATTCATACATACAAATAATTCATTCCAATATAATTTTCCAGTAAATTAGTCAGGTCTTCTAATGCTTAGAGTATGTGTATAATTATCTGAAATTATAAGGAAGTAATGACAAAATTATAATTAAAATCTCTTCCTTCAAAGCCCACATTCTGGATTTCCCCCAGATAGCTTTTCTTTCAGCCTGTCAAATTTTCCAACGGCTTTTTTCCTGCTGCAGCATCAAGGTCTCACTATGACAGTGAAAGTGAGTATTCTGCTTCCAGCTCAGAGGATGACGAAGAGGTTGCAAAAGATGATGAAGAAGACACTAATTCGGCCAGGTTCTCTCAAAAGAGTCAAGGCCAGAATAGACTGCTTCCAGCTCCTGTTTCCAAAGAGACACTGCCTAAGAGAAGGAAAAGAGACAAAGCAGTGAGTGCAGACGCAGCCTGGGTCTTAAGGGAGAGTTGTGCGCGGCCTCTCGCTGTAGGCTGCCTGACACGGGCAAGTCTGCCGTGGGACCAGCAGGCGTCGTCTTTACTCTTCTGTACTTCTTAGCTTTACACACGGATTCCCACACATACTTGTTTCTGTCCTTGAACGTTCTTCTTACTTCTGGGTGCATATTCATGGTAATGCTGTAATATACATAGGATCTCTATATTATGTAGCCCTGGCTGTCCTGGACCTCACTCTGTATACCATGCTGGCCTTGAACTTACAGAGATCCTCCTACCTCTACTTCCCAAGTGCTGGAATTAAAACTATGCGCCACCATACCCTGCTGATTAGTCTGTTCTTTTAAGTTGTGTTTTTATGAGTTGTTAACATTTATTTGTAGAATTAAATTATCTTTGATCCTTGGCCAGCATACTATTTCTCTAAAAATATTGTCAGTAAGGTATTTTAGTTAGGCATGTTGACACACACATGTATTTTCCAGCTGTCCGGGAAGCTGAGGCAGGAGAATTTCTTGAGCCCAATGTTAACTAATATTAATATGTAGATTTCATGTAGCACAAATATCTGAAATTACTTAGACCTAACTTTCCTTTGTCCATTTCAGAGTGACTTGGTAGAAGAATATTTTGAAGCCCATAGTAGTTCAAAAGTCTTAACATCTGACAGAACGCTGCAGAAGCTGAAGAGAGCGAGAGTGGATCAGGTATGCTGTGAGGGTGTTACCAGCATTCTGTTTATTATGACCTGAAAATACATCATGTGCACATTTGGAGAGAAGTGAGCAGGAGCAGAATTATCTCCCTGTAAAGTAAAGCACACACTAATATGCTGTGGTCATTAAATGTGTGTTGCATGAATTAGATGATTAGACATCTATTTGACATAATTTCTTTTTTGATTTAGGTTTGGGATTTAAAATAACTATGGAGGTCATGGCTTTCTGATAACCGTGTACTCCTGCTTTGTTCCTCGCTGTAATCATATAGTCATTGACCTTTGTGTAACAAAACCCTCAGTCTGACTGATCACTGTTACCAGCTCTGCAGAAGGTGTGGAGGACGTCTTCCTCGCTTTTTTGGAAAAGTTGTATACTGAAGTAAAGTAGCACGAGTGACCTTGCTGGATTTTCCCATGAGCTCATTTCACAAGAAGTCCAATACATTTGCCTTTGTTGGAAGTTTGACTGACAGCTTCCTCTAACATAGGACACGACCACTGAGTGATGACGTAGGGCTTAAGGGCTGCTGGAAAGATGGCTCAGGAATTCAGAGTGCATACTGTTCTTATGGAGGATCAAAGTTCAAGACCCAGTATCCTCTCCTTGCCTCCATGGGCAGCTTACTTGCATACACCTCCCTCTATAATTAAAGAAAAAACAAAAATCTAAAAGGACAGTGGGGTTTATAATTTTAAGGTAAGAAAGTGTTATTGGCTGGCCTCCACAGGCCTCCTGCTTCAGTTTCCAGCACCCACGTCAGATGCCTCACAACTACCTGCGTTCTAGTTCAAGGGATCTGATGTCCTGGTCTGGCTTCATAAACATACATGTGCTCATACATACACATTTAAAAAATCCATTAAAATAAAAAAGGTTGACAGTGAGTGAGGAAGATGCCCGACTTCTGGAATCCACATACTTGGGAAACGTGTCCCACTGCTCACACACGCATGAACACATACACACACACACACACACACACACACACACACACACACACACCTGCAATAAATAAATAAATAAATAAATAAATAAATAAATAGGAAAGGTTTTCCAAGAAAACAATGGCACTAATGTCTGCCGTCTATGTTTTATAAGCAACATGAGAGAAACCTAAGTGGTCCCAAGGTCAAAGTAAGCCCTTGGAGTGGGTGGTCTTCAGGAGAGCGAGAGCCTGACGATGACAGGGTCACAGGGGTCACAGACGTAGCATGAGCATTTACTTCTGCCTGAGGGTTAGGGGGCGAGGGGAGGGGGTTTAGCAGATCCAGGCTTGCTCCATGTCTGCTGACTTGTTGGACCAGTCAGTCAGGTGGCCGAGGTGTGTTCTTACGATGATGGTAGACTTCGGGAGGAAAGCAGATAACCTCTATAGCCTTGGGTAGAGGCTGGCAATCCTCTCTGCCTTGTTCTAGTGGCGAAGGAGCTGGCATGTCTGAAAGTGAGTCAGGAGTCAGGAAGCTGTACTCCACTGGGCTAGAAGGAGTGGCAGCATATCAAGACAGGGTATGGACAGCAGTAGTGTAGTCCACCTGAAAAGTGGCATTTCAGATGTAAGTGTGTGGATAAGAGTAACACTGCCAAGTATGTCCTCAAGTAAACGTCCTCACAGCCTAGTATAAAGTGACTGAAGATGACAGTGGTGCTTTCTGTGCTCTGTCTGCTCTAAACACCAGAAGACATGAGCACTTAAGATGGAGCTCATTTCTCTTTTAAATGTGTAAGTAGACCACATTTGATTGTCACCTTCAGGCGTGACGGTGTGTTAGAGTCAGCTAGGTGGCTCCGCGGTAAAGACACTTCGCACAAAGCCTGGTTCTGACTTCAGTTCTCAGAACCTACATGGTGGAAGGACAGAACTGACTTCTCAAGCTGCTCTGTGACCTCCACATGTGTAGTGTACTGTGGCACATGTGTGCTGATACATGCAAGTAAAACTGTGTTGTTTCTCTGTTAAACCACAACAAAGCAACACTAGAGTAAAGATACAAACAGCTTTTCCTGGGATTTTCAGATTATTTTTGATTCACCAGCTTGAAATTTCAGAGTTTTTGGCTCACCACCACCAGTGTTTTATATTACTGTCAACTTTACAGATTTTACCATACTGTGCAGTTTGTATTGCTGTGACTATACCCAGAACAGCAGCCTAAGAGGGGAAGACTTAGTTAGCTCTCAGTCGCAGTCATAGAATTCTCTCTCATCAGTCCCAGGGACGAAGCCTTTACACGGTAGCCTGATATATCCATATCGTACACCACAACACAACACCAAAGACACAGCATTTGTTAAAAATAGCTTTTGGAAAGGAGCAAATACAAATTTATTATTGATGGTAAATTATAAACAAACTGCAATGTTTTCTGAAAATTGATAGTTATCTTTTTACAGTTTTCAAATCTATATAGGTTTGGTTTTTGTTGTTGTTGTGATGTTGTTACTATTGTGTAGAGAGTTCAGCTCAGGGCTCATACTTGCTGGAAAGCACTCTGACAGTGAGCTACATACAGCCCCAAGCTCATAGGCTTGGGGAGGTATTACTGTTTTTTCTTTGATTAGTCTTTGTCTGTCTGAATTTCTTGTGAAACTGAAAAGCAGATTTGACCATCTTTTTTTTTTTTTTTTTGGTTTTTCGAGACAGGGTTTCTCTGTGTAGCCCTGGCTGTCCTGGAACTCACTCTGTAGACCAGGCTGGCCTTGAACTCAGAAATCCGCCTGCCTCTGCCTCCCAAGTGCTGGGATTAAAGGCGTGCCATCTTACAGTGACTATATTTTTAGAAATTTAAACTTTATATTTGAGTGTATTGTAATTTAAATGGCTCTAGGCAAACTTGGCACTGTTTTGTATTGTTTTTATATACTTGAAATGAGGAGAACTTTAAGAGGAGCTGTAGACACGATGGCTCACAACCTTTTACAACCGCAGGTCCAGGGGATCTGATGTGCTCTTCTGACCTCCACAGGCACTAGTAACACACAGAACACTCATACATAAAATTCCAAATCCTTAAAAATAGTTTTTAATTAGACAAGTACTTAAGCCATGTGTGACAGATTTTTAATACTCAATTGGTGTACTTGTGTTTGTACCTAATTTAAGTCACCATTTCCACTAAGAACTTCATTTCTCTTTTTTTTTTTTTTTTTTTTAAAGAAAACTCTGCGTAACTTACTGAGCAAATTTGTGCCTTCCTTTTCTGCTGAAATTGAACAGTTGAATCAACAGCACGAGAAACTGTTTCATAAATGGATGCTGCAGTTACAGTAAGTTATCATTGTAACCCTGAACAATGAGGAATAATCGTATGTCTGTGTTGAAACATGACTTGCCAGGAGTGATGGCATGTACCTTTAATCCCAGCTCTTGGGAAGCAGAAGTAGGTGATCTCTGTGAATCCTAGGCCAGCCTGGTCTTCATAATGAGTTCCAGGACAGCCAGGACTACATAGAGAGACCCTGTCTCAACACCCCAAAACAATGCCAGGACGGTGGTGGTGCATGCCTTTAATCCCAGCACTCAAGAGGCAGGGGCAGGTGGATCTCTGTGAGTTTGAGGCCAGCCTGGTCTACATGGAGAAGCTCTGTCTCTTTAAAAAAAAAAAAAAAAAAGAAAGAAAGAAAGAAAGAGAGAGAGAAAGAAAAAAAACTTAACCAAACAAAAAACATAGTTTGCTGTATTTGATTTCGGGTTGGGCTATATATAGCTCAGTGGTAGATAGAGCATTTGTACAGCATATGTGAGGCCTTTTTGTTGCTGTTCATTTTTGTTCATTTATTATTGTATGTGCGGGTGTGAGTGTGTGTACCGCAGTGCATGTGGGAGGTCAGGGGACAACTTGGAGTAGGTTCTAAGGGTAACACTTAGTCAGGCGTCTGCCGAGTGCCACTCCCCACTGCCCCCAGTCATGCTGTTGTGGTTTGCTTTTCTGTTGCTGTGATCAAGCACTGTGACCAAACACAACTTGGGGAGGAAAGAGTATTTCATCATAGCATAGTATGGTTCTAGTTATAAAATGGTTATTTGGGCAGAAACTTTGGCAGGTTTGTTCCTCTTCCCTACTTAACTCTTGGATACTGTACTCTTTCTAGAAGGGCATGCTGCTTCCCTGTGGTAAAACCTTCCAGCTAACACTGTCACTTTCAGGTGTACATTATTGTAATAAAGTACAATTGGCATGTAGTGTGATTCACTGTTGCACGCTCACCTGCTGATTTCAACTCTCCTTTAGCCTGTTTTAAACGTTGTAGATCAGCCTCGGTTCGTTCCTCTTATCTTTATGCTGCAGAGAAAGCTGACAGACAGTTGGGACTGTGAGCTCTCAGATAGGAAGGGTAGACACGGCAGCTTAGCTGTCTAGCTGCCTCGATCCGGCCTGCACTTGTAATGTATTTATCTATTTTTACAGCCGTGAGGCAGAGTCTAGCCTGGAGCTTGCTTTGTAACCCATGCTGCTTCAGTATCCAACAGTCCTACCTCTGCTGACCAAGTGCTGGGATTAGAGGTGCACAGCATGTAGCTGGCCTCTGTTTTTTTACCCTTTGTTCTTTTGTGTCTTCTTTTCTTCAGTCCTTATGAGCTTAAAAGAAACTTAAAAGATGATGCTGGCGGTCAGGAGTCTTAAGCTTTAATTTTGCGAACATTGTCTTTTCTTACAGCCTTGGGTTCAACATTGTGCTTTATGGTTTGGGGTCCAAGAGAGATTTACTAGAAAAGTTTCGAACCACCATGCTTCAAGATTCCATTCATGTTGTCATCAACGGCTTCTTTCCTGGCATCAGTGTGAAATCAGTAAGTTTACTATTAAAAGGAATAATGTTATGTCCTCTGCCATGTCACAGCCCCCTAGGAGTTAGGGTGCAATTTCTGCTTCTAAACACTATATATAAAGGATTTTGCTTTAGGCTTCAGAGCAATTGGTCTTTAAGTTTTCATCTTTGAATTTCTTACTAAGAAACTGACATGGGGCTGGGAAATGGCTCATTCTGTAAAGAAGATCTCAGTTCAGTCTCCCAGACTCCTTCCTTTTTTAAGGAACTAGAATTGGTGGTCTGTGCTTGTAACCCAGTGCTGGGCAGGTGGGGGCGCTGATCTCAGGGCTCACAGGCCAAGCAGCCTAACCTACTTGATGCGCTCTGTGCCAGGGAGAGACCGTCTCACAATAAACCAACAGAGCTGGAGAGTGGCTTCGCCGTTAGGAGCGCTTGCTGCTCTTGCACAAGATCCAGGTTCTATTTCTAGAACCCACATGGCAGCTCACAATTGTCATAACTCCAATCTAGTCCCTTCTGGCCTCCTAGGCACTGCATGCACATGTTGCACATATATACTTGCAGGCAAAACACTCAGACATATTGAAATGAAAAAAATAAAACTTGTTAGGAATAATTGATAAATAAAGATAAGCGCACACACACCTGAAGAGTAACACCAGGTTTGTCCTGTGGCCTCCACATTTACCCTGCCCAAGTGCGCGCGCACGCACGTGTGCACACACACACACACACACACACACACACACAACACCACTGTCTTAGGTAGGGTTGCTATTGCTGTGATGAAACACCATGGCCAAAACCACAAGTTGGAAGCAAATGGGGAGGCTTACCCTTTCGTATCATAGTCCACCATTAAAAGAAGTCAGGGCAGGGACTCAAGAGCTGATGCAGAGGCCAAGGTGCTGCTTTACTGGGTTGCATTTTCTGACTTGCTCAGCCTGCTTTCTTGCAGAACCTAGGACCACCAGCTCAAAGATGACACCACCCACAGTGCACTAGGCCCTCCCCATCAATCGGTAATTAAGAAAATGCCTTACAGGCTTGACTATAACTGGGTCTTAAGGAGGCATTTTCTTAATTGAGGGTCTGTTCTCTTAGATAACTTTCACTATGTCAGATTGGCATTAAACTAGCCAACACAGTCACAAAGAAATTGACTTGTCTGAGACCTAATTCCCTAAAATTCTCAGGGAATGTTGCCTTCATTGACTACACCAGGTTACTACTGGAATAGCTAAGAACAGGCCTATAGAATCTACAATTTTATTGTAGCTATCTATCATTATGGTACACAAATAATAAAAGTATAATAATTGTATACAATTTTATAGTATGTTTATCATAGACCACTTTTACTTCAAATGATTAGCATCTGAGAATTATATCAAGGTTTTGGATATTGGATATTATCCAATATAATATCTCCTTTTTACTATTCTTAGTGTTGTTATTGTTTCTTTTGACACATTCATAGTTGGTCCCACCACCACACACACGCACCCCTTTTTTCCCTTGGTTATTGAGATCGATTTTCTCTGTATAGACCAGGCTGTTCTGGAACTCTCTATGGAGACCAAGCTAGCTGTCATTTTACAGAGCTCTGCCTGCCCTTGTGCCCTTGCCTCCAGTATGCTGGTGTCCACCACTGCACCTGGCTCACGTTTATGGTTTGATGATGTTTCTTTACTGGTGATTTTTGTTTTGTTTTTCAAGACAGGGTTTCTCTGTGTAGACCTGGCTGTCCTTGAACTCACTTTGTAGAACAAGCTGGACTCAAACTCAGAGATCTACCTCCGGGGTACTGAGATTAAAAGCATGTACCACCACCATCCAACTCTGGTTTTACGATTTTCCTGCCCTATCACATTGTTAGTCCCACATCTTATGTGACACTGGATATCACCCAATGTAATGTTCCCCTTTCACATCTTATGTGACACTGGATATCACCCAATGTAATGTCCCCCTTTCACATCTTATGTGACACTGGATATCACCCAATGTAATACCCCCTTTTCCTATCCCTAGTGTTGTCGGTTTCTGGACACATTCATGGTTGATCTCCTATCACCACAACCATCATTACCACCCACACACACATGCCCTTTTTTCTTTGGTTATTTTGAGTAATTTTTCTTTTATCTTTAAGTATTAAAAACCTCCAACCAAAAATGAATTAGATATACTTAAATACCCAGTGGAAAAAATTTTTTAATTGTCTTTTTTTTAAGATTTATTTATTTTATGTACGTAAGTGTTCTATCTGCACGTACACCTGCGTGCCAGAAGAGGGCATCAGACCCCATCACAGATGGCTGTGAGCCGCCATGTGCTTACTGGAAATTGAACTCAGGACCTCTGGAAGAGCAGTCGGTGCTCTTAGCCGCTGAGCCGTCTCTCCCGCCCGCCCAGTAGAGTTTAAGTGCTTTTTAAACTTTGTGAGAACCTCAAAGTCATTTTTAATTTATGAAGAGATGAATCTGCTAGTTGTATTGTTGAATGTGACAGAGTGAGTTGCAGTTGATATGGTACTTTTGCACTTCCATGATGTAGGTCCTGAACTGCATAACTGAAGATGTCCTCAGTCATGTGGGTACCTTCCAAAGTGTTCTGGATCAGCAAGACTGGATAATAAACAGATTTAAAGAAGGTAACGCCGAGTAGCGCTTAGTGGGAAGTTAACATACTGCGTCTCTGTATCTAAGTGTTTTAGACAGAAAGAGGAAGATTGTTCTAATACAGATACTCTAGTCAGTGCCACTTTAGATTTTTTTAAAATAATTTGTCATTCTTGTTACACTAATTTGTTCTATGAATTTTACCTAGCTGAAAGGAGTTACACCTCTTAACTCTGTATGGCCTTTTTACTTCAGAATAATTTTACGTTTTGTTTTCTCAGTGTGAATTACCTGTAACAGATTTGCACATCTTTGTCTGGTATTTTTATATAGTTTGATATTGTGTGTATGTGCGTGTTTATAAGTGTGTGCATGGGGACTACAATGATTACACTTGTACTTGTGCATACGAAGGCCAGGGGTTGACATGGAGTGTCTTCTTAATCCATCTCCCTCCCCTCCTCGTGTGTGTGTGTGTGTGTGTGTGTGTGTGTGTGTGTGTGTGTGTGTGTCGTCTCTCACTATAACACTGAGCTAAGAATTTGGCTAGGCAGTCCCGGGGATAACAAATTTTTGTGGTTTTGTATTTTAATAGTGCTAAGGGTTGGACTCAGGTCTTCATGTTTGAACAGCAAACAGTTTATCACCTGAGCCATCTCCCCAGCTCCACATATTGTTGAATTAGGCACACCGGAAGAGGGCCTCTGGTTGTGAGCCACCATGTGGTTGCTGGGAATTGAACTCGGGACCTCTGGAAGAGCAGTCAGTGCTCTTAGCTGCTGAGCCGTCTCTCCAGCCCTCTTGCTCATTTGTAGCGTCCTTACTTGGCACCGTACTTTGACATATACTTAATACCTAGGCACTGTATGTGCTAAAAGACAGACCTCACTGAAAATAATAACTGAATCCCTTTTTCTTTTAGATTCTTCTTTAGAACTCTTCCTTCTTATCCACAACTTGGATAGCCAAATGTTAAGAGGAGACAATAGCCAGCAAATTCTTGGGCAGTTGTCGTCGTTACCTAACGTGTATCTCATAGCATCTATTGACCACCTCAATGCTCCTCTCAGTAAGTTTCTTGTTACTGTCTCTCTCCTTGAGAGACTTTCTCCCTTGAGTCTTACAGATGTTTCTTACTGTTTTTCAGTAAACTGTCAACTTGTCAAAAAAGATGGTCTCAATTTGATTTAAAAAGTAATTATTGGATATAAGAGTGCGCACCATTTGCATCTGAGTCACATGAGGAAGTGTCAGTCTGTTATTCTGGATCCATCCTACTCTTCCTGCTGTCCCAGTGATCATCTTATATATTTAAAGATGTGATAACAGTAAAACAGATGGTTAAATCATTGAGTCTTTAAGATTCACTTGTTTATTTTATTTATAAGTATTTTGCTTGTGTGAGTTTATGAGCACCAGCGGCCCATGGGCATTAGATCCCCTGGAACTAAAATTATAGGTGATTGTGAACTATCACATGTGTGCTGGGACTTGAACATGGGTCCTCTGCAAGAATAAGCATCTTAGCCACTGAGCCATCTCTGCAGCCTCCTTAATAAGTTTTACTTTAAGTAGACCAGGCTGGCCTTGAGCTCACAGAGTTCCACCTGCTGGGACTAAAGATGTGTGCTACTACACCCAGCTGCCTTATTAGGTTCTGAAGGAATTACTGATGGTGCTGTATTTAAGGTACAATTAAAGCTTCAGATGTTATCCAAGTAAGGTAGCTCAGACTTGTAACCCTGGCACTTGTGAGGCTGAGGCAAGAGGACTGTGAAGATGAAACTAGCCTAGGCTACATAATGAGACCTTGTCTCAAAACCAAATAAATAGATTAAGATATTGATTGTCAGAGGATACAGATTGTGAGTTATAGATTTATATAAGGAAGTGGCAAAATGTAATATTTGATGATTTTTTTTTTCTTTTAATCCATATAAGAAGTAAACCTTGTGTACTTGTGTACTTGAAACATGTGCTTTACCCCTGAGCTGCATTCCCGGCCTTTGGGGAATTTTTTTTTCCCTTAATGCTTCTTCGTTCTTTGCTGCAGTGAAATCTCATGTAACGTGACTGTATGACAATAATTTGTAATTCTTTGCTTTGATCATGTTCTGTAGTGTGGGATCATGCAAAGCAGAGTCTTTATAATTGGCTTTGGTATGAAACTACTACATATAGTCCGTATACTGAAGAAACCTCCTATGAGAATTCCCTTCTGGTTAAACAGTCTGGATCTCTGCCACTTAGTTCTCTGATTCATGTCTTACGAAGCCTTACCCCCAATGCAAGGTAAGAATGAAAACTATAAGTAAAATAGTATATAAAGACGTGTACCTACACACACACACACACACACACACACACACACACACACACCCAGCTGCAGATGTGACTCAGTGGTCAAGTGCTTGACTAGCATGCTAAATGCCCCGAATTGAACTCCCAGAACCACTAAGAAAGTAAGTAATGTGTATATTTAAGAACTAGGAGCGGAGACCAGTGGTATAGCACCTGCTTCGAATGTACAAGGCCCTCAATTCAACCCTAGCTCTTCAAAAGACAAAACAGATTTTGTGCACTTGAGGATGTACTACTGAATTTATCGGTGGTACTGCTTTAGTTGGATTCTGCTGTTGTGTTAAATACCACGATCAAAAGCCACTTGGGAGGAAAGGATTGACTTGGCTTACACTTCTGGACCACAGTTCATTATAAGGGAAATCAGGGGAAGAACTCAAGCGGGAACCCCAGGCAGAAACCATGGAGGATGCTGCTTGCTCGGCTCATATTTAGGTATCTTATAGCCCAGCTCCACCTGCCTAAGGTTGGTGGCACCCACTAGGCTTGGCCCTCCTCCATCAATTAAAAATAAAGGCAGTTGCTCCCCAGGTGTTCCTGCAGCGCAGTGTGATCTGAGGGTCCCTCAGTCGGGAGTTCCTTTTCCGGGAA
>JANHMN010000001.1:140231808-140344359 GCA_030674055.1 Rhabdomys pumilio | reverse complement strand
GGGAACTTACAGAGCAGTGTGATCTGAGGGTCCCTCAGTCGGGAGTTTCTTTTCCGGGAACTTGGGCTGTATCAGGTTGATGATGAGCAGTGACTGGGACAGAAACAAGACGACCTGCTTGTTGTGAAGGGTTAAGAGAGATAATAAAAAGTTACCAATACTGAATTATACAGGAGGCAAAATATCCTATATTAGCCTATGAAATTGACCAATAAACCTACAATACTTTTTTGTTATCAAATTGTTAGGGACTGGGGAGATGGCTCGGAGTTTTAAGTAAAACTGTTGTTGGTCTTCAATTCCCAGCACCCATATGGTGGCTCCCAGCCATTAGTAACCTCTGTTCCAGGGAAACCCAGCAGGCACGCGTATGACATACATGCTTACATGCGTGCAGGCAACTCTTAGGTTTCTGAACAAAAATGTCTATGTTGTGAATATAAAGGAAACCTGGAGCTTTTGCTGTGATTCTTCTGTGCATACGAGGTGGGTGCTGACTGTGCTGCTCAGCCAGAGGACGTTTTGCTGGTGGTGTGGTTGGATGTGTGTGAGACAAGGTCTCACATGGTGTGGTCTTCACTGCCCTGGAACCCAGGGTATTGGCCTGACTTTCCTGGAACAACCCAGAGATTTGCTTCGGAGACTAAAGGCCTGTGCCGCCACACCCAGCATAGAAGTCTACAGCTGTGCTCAAGCAGCCGGAGACCACAGAGGTGTCAGCAGACCTGCCTCAGATTTTATTATAGAAAATGTCTGTCTGCGTGTGTGCGTGCGGGTGTGTGCATGTGGGAGCAGGGAGAGAGAGATCCTAGATAGAAAAGCTTTTCCAGTGAGGGTGTGGTTTTCTTAGAGAAAGGAACAAAAGGCAGTGACACTGAGCTGAATGTTTGATGTTCTTACTTATGTTTACTACACAGAATATTTATTGAGTCTGATTTGATTTTTTTTTTTTTTTTTTTTTTTTTTGGTAGGGGGATTTTCAGGCTACTTATGAAGTTCCAGCTGGATAACCAGGACAGTCCTTCCTACATCGGTATCAACATATATGATATTTAATGTGACTTTCTGTCGCCCTGTGTTCCTTGTTGTAGAGTCCCTTGGGAGCATTGCATTTCTCACAGCAGAATGCTGACTGCTTTGAGAGTATGTTGTCCAAACCTATAGCCAACGTCCAGCATCTTTATACATGCTGCTCAATAGATTATGTGCTAATGGGAATTGGAACACAGACTCATTTAGCATTCCCAGACTCAGGCTGCAGAGATGGCTCAGTGGTTAAGAACACTGACTGTTCTTCCAGAGGTCCTGAGTTCAATTCCCAGCAACCACATGGTGGCTCACAACCATCTGTAATGGTCCTGAGTTTAATTCTCTGCAATCACATGGTGGCTCACAACCATCTGTAATGGAGTCTGATGCCCTCTTCTGGGGTGTCTGAAAAAAGCGATGGTGTACTCATATACATAAATAAATCTTAAAAAAAAAATAGAATTCCATACACTACTGGAACTATGGATGTGTATCTGGCAATTTTATAGTTTCCATATATGGGGCAACTTATTTGTTACCCCCTTGGCAAAAATGTGTTAATGTGTATAGAAATTTTAGTGATCACATTTTTTGAGTTACCTTCCTTAAAAGTCAATATGTATGACTTTCATGTGGGTCCCGAACAACTGGAATGGGGCTATCCCAAAAGCTATTTCTTGTATGTGGGATATGTTCCACCAGCTAGGCTGCCTTGTCTGGCCTCAGTGGGAGAGAAAGCTCCTAGATTCACAGCAACTTGGAAGTTCCAGGGTTGGGGGATGGTGGTGGGGCACAGCTCAGTGGAGAAGGGGAGGGAAACGGTGGAAGGATTGTGGGAGGAGGTGAGTGGGTAGTGATGTAAAGTAAATAAGTTAAAAAAATAAGTAAAATTTTTTTAAAAAGTCAATTTGTATTGCTTAAAACTGTCCACAAGGTTACATGCTATTTAGTTCAAGGCTAGCCTAATCTTCAGAGCAAGTTCCAGGATAGCCAAGTCTACACAGAGAGACCCTGTCTTGAAAAACTAAAGGGGGGAAAATACTGATTATGTTTGTTACGGTAGTCCAGACCTTTCATCTCAACTCTCAGGAGGCAAGTGGATCTCTGTGAGTTCCAGGCCAGCCTGGTCTACATGACACCAGGCTGTCTAAAAAAAATAAAACAGGGAAGGGGGAGAAAAAGATAGAAAGAAAAGAAAATTAGGGGGCTGGAGAGATGGCTCAGCAGTTAAGAGCATTGTCTGCTCTCCCAGAGGTGCTGAGTTCAATTCCCAGCAACCACATGGTGGCCTACAACCATGTATAAGATCTGATGCCCTCTTCTGGCATGGGAGTGTACATGCAGGTAAAGCATTAAATACATAAATGAATCTAAAAAACAAACAAGCTCAAAATTTGGGCTGGAGAGATGGCTTCGCGGTTAAGAGCACTGACTGCTCTTCCAAAGGTCCTGAGTTCAATTCCCAGCAACCACATGGTAGCTCACAACCATCTGTAATGGGATCTGATGCCCTTTTCTGGGATCTGAAGACAGCTACAGTGTGCTCATATACATAAAGTAAATAAATTAAAAAAAAAAAAAAAAAAGAGCCGGACAGTGGTGGTGCACACCTTTAATCCCAGTACTTGGGAGGCAGAGGCAGGTGGATTTCTGAGTTTGAGGCCCGCCTTCTCTACAGAGTGAGTTCCAGGACAGCCAGCCAGGCTATACAGAGAAACCCTGTCTCGAAAAACCTTAAAAAAAAAAAAAAAAAAAAAGAAGAAGAAGAAAAGAAAAGATTAGAAAAAAAAAAATCCCAGCAAACAAAATATTGATTAAGATACATCCTTTTTATCTCTCCAGGGCTTTCTTTTCAAGATTTTTATCAGCAGTGTCGGGAAGCATTCCTTGTTAACAGTGATCTCACACTCCGAGCCCAGTTAACTGAATTTAGGGACCACAAACTTATAAGAACGAAGAAGGTAAGACTGCTGTTAGAGCCTTGGGTCTGGGAGTTAGTGCTTCTTGTATACTAACGACAAGGGCAGGTGAACCAGCCAAAAAGGAAAAAAACAAGAAATGGTGTCCCTGAAACCAAGGGACAAGAGAATGATGGTACTTTGTAGTGAGTGTCGGATGCTTCTGAGAGCCAGGAAACCATAGCCTGAAAGCATCTTCCGTTTGGAATATGGGATGAGGTGGTAGTGAGCATGTGGCCTGCTGTGTGGTAGACGGCCTGCTTAGAGAAAAGGGGAGACATGTTATAGACAACTCTAGAAAGATGAGGTGGAAGAGGAAAGATTCTAATAAATTATTTCTAATTATTGCACATGCATACATGTTTTCGATGTATCTGCACCATGTATGTATGCATGCCTAGTGCCTCTAGAAACTAGAAGAGAGTGTTGGCTCCTCTGGAATCGGAGTTATAGACGGCTGTGAGCTGCCATGTAGGAGCTGGAAATCAAACCCAGATCCTCTGGAAGAGCAGTTGAAGTTCTTACTGCTAAGCCATATTCCCAACTTCAAAAGATACTTGGAGGTCAAAGCTACTTGACTGTCTTCCAGATGAGGTGAAGGCTGGGTATGGCATGGCACACTTTGATTCCTGCAGTAGGGAGCAAGGCAGGCAGATCTCCATGAGTTCCAGGCCAGCCGAGGCTACCTATTGAGACCCTGTCACAAAACACAACAAAAGTCAGTAAGATGAAACTTGTAATGGGGGAAGTCAAACAGAAAAATCCCTGTCAGGTTTGGAGAGGGAAAGGGGATGAAGGATCTGGCAGGTGTGTCCAGCTACATGTTGCCTGTAGATAATAATGAATCTGGTCCAAGCTGTAAATTTACTGAAAACAAGAGATTTTGAGGGGCTTTCATGATTTTTGTTTGTAACTCAGTTGCATGGTTCTCAAGTATGAACTTTAGAAATGACAGTGTCAGGTTCGCTATAGCTGAAAGAAAGCACAGGGAAGAAAACCGTCATTTCCTGCCCTCCAGACTTCCTGTTATAAAGTGCTCAACAGTATCTCAGTGTTTAAAGGAGACATGTCATGTCCCCTTTGCCTTAGTTTTCTACTTAGGTATTTAAATATTTGTTTAGATATTAAAAATATTACATGCCCGGGCGGTGGTGGCGCACGCCTTTAATCCCAGCACTTGGGAGGCAGAGGCAGGCAGATTTCTGAGTTCGAGGCCAGCCTGGTCTACCAAGTGAGTTCCAGGACAGCCAGGGCTACACAGAGAAACCCTGTCTTGAAAAACAAAAAAAACAAAACAAAAAAAAATATTACATGAAAATAAAATTTGTCTGGGCAGTGGTTCCACATGCCTTTGATCTCAGCACTTGGGAAGCAAGGGTGGATGGAATATATCTGCGTTGGAGGCCAGCCTGGACTACAGAGCAAGTTCCAGGACAGCCTTGGCTACACAGAGAAATCCTGTCTCAAAAAACCAAAACAAAATAAGATCTGTGGGGCATTGGTGGTTCACTTGGGAGGCAGAGGCAAGCGGATCATTGAATTTGAGACCAGCCTGGACTAGAGTGAGTTCTAGGACAGCCAGGGCTACACAGAGAAACCCTGTCTTGAAAAACCCAAAATAAACAAGTATAAATTTAAAATCCAGGGTTTTTTTGTTTGTTTTGTTTAACCTGCAGTAGAAAGGTCCAGATGGCTCCCTTACAAGGGATTAACAGATAGAGTGCTCTTTTCTCTTGTAGGGAGCTGACGGTGTGGAATATTTATTAATTCCTGTTGACAGCGGAACATTGGCCGATTTCTTGGAGAAGGAAGAGGAGGAGGCATAGGCTGTGTCTTATCCTTGAAGTTAATGTGGAAGTCTCACCGTGCCCCAGCTGCTGCTCCTCTGCTGAGAATGCTGGTTTGCATCCAACGTTAGATCACTCTCTCCAGCGTACAGGGTGTTCTGTGGATTAGCCTGGCTGGTGTACTTCTCGCATGCTATGCAGTGGTCGTTGAGCTGGGGAACAAGTGCCTTTAACTTATTACCTCTCTGGAGACTTCTTGCTGGTTGAACAGTGTGCTCAGGGTTACTTGGATCTGGACGTTGATGGATTATTTTATACTGAATGCTGTCCCTAATTTTTGAGGGCAGATTAACACTCCAGAGCTGAACTACTACAAGTGCACTCAGATTGGAGTACAGAGTCCTCACAGAACTGATGAGGAAGGAGGTGCTGCTTCTGCTTTTTCTGAAATGGTGACAAAAGGTGTCAGTGGACTCAGATGAGTCGGCTTTCTCCTGTGGACTTAGGCTACACATACTAAAGACAGTCGACACTATTCAAATGAGATTATGGGAAAAGTATAAGGGATATATGCATATGTGGGGCATGTGTCCAATCTAGAAAGCATATTTAAAACAGTTGGTATCCGTACCAGGACCTTGATCATAAATGATACAAATGAGAAGCCAGGCTAAGAATAAGAAATAAAAACCTGATTTACATTTTATTGTTTTCAGGACAATAGAAAATAAAAATGTTTCATCATTCTTGTACATTGACATTTTTTATTTTCTTAAATAGCTCACAGGGATAGGTGGCACCTTTAATCCCAGCACTCAGGAGTCAGAGGTAGGCAGATTACTTCTCTCCTTTTAAAACACAAGACATGAGCTCACATTTGTAATCCCAACATCAAGAAGGCAGGGGCAGGAGGAAAACATGAGTTCAAAACCTGGACTAGGTAGTGAGTTCTAGACCAGTCTAAGCTGCAGTGATGTCCTGTTTCAAACAAACAACAAACATTTAATAAATAAATACACATTTGTAACTTGAAACCTGCTGGTCTGCACTTTGTGTGGAGTGTGGTATGTGAGTGTGGGTGTCTGTACAGAGGCTGAATAAAATGTCTTCTACCACCTTCTGCCATATTTCCTTGAGACAATGTCTCTTGCTGAACCAGAGCTCCTTGTAGGCCAGATGGGTTGCCAATGAGCCTGTCTTCCCACCGGAACTGGTGGTACAGGCACATAGCCATGCCCAGCTTTTTATGAGTGCTGGGATCCAAACTCAGGTACTCTTACCCACTGAGACATCTCCCCAGTTCCATGTACTTTTACACTTTTGTTTAATGTGTCTAGTGTAACTCCTACAGCATAAACATCTAATTATATAATGTGACATCTTTGCAGTGCCTTTATAGTTTAATAAAGGAAAGCAGTTTGCAGAGTCCTTTTGTAAGCTGGCTGTTTTGGTGTCTGAAAAGGATTGAATGCACCGTACAAGTCTAATGGGTACCTAGGTAGATCACTATACACTCACCCCTTCTCTGAGCAACATTGTCTCTTCATGCATAGCAGTTACAACCTGACTTGATGAAGCTATGATTCCTGCCTAATTTGTTTCTGGGCTGGAGGTGTAATTTCACTGGAGGAACTCTTGCTAATTTTTAGGTTAGCATGCAAAATTAACCGGTTCCCTTATGGCATTTCCGAATACATGGAACCACTGTGTTGGTTCTCATCTGTTCCCTCCCCAATGGCCATGCTCCCCTCTGCTTTCTAGTACCTGCATCCCATCCCCTCATTTCCTCCTTCTTTTCCTTAAGAATCTGTCATCCTGTCTCATCCCTTTCTGGTTTTATGACGTGCGTGCACACACCCGCCCCCCCCACACACACACACACATTTTAGGTTCTTCATAAGAGAAACGCAGCATGTGTCTTTTTTTTTTTTTAAAGAATATTTAATGTACATGAGCACACTGTAGCTGTCCTTAGACATACCAGAAGAGGACATCAGATCCCATGACAGATGGCTGTGAGCCACCATGTGGTTCCTGGGAATTGACCTCAGGACCTCTGGAAGAACAGCCAGTGCTCTCAACTGCTGAGCTGTCTCTCCAGCCCAGAGTGTGTCTTTCTGAGTCTGGCTTGTACAGTGGCTACAGAAATGGGTAGTAATCATAGTTACATTTTGAACACTTAACACCATTTCTTAGGAGTCTGGAGCTCAGTGGTAGAACACTTGCCTTCCATTCATAGGGCTGGAACATAGTCCAATAGTCTTGTGGGGTAAGTCTGAGTGTCTGTGAAAAAACTCGAAAACAAGAGTTTCTTCAAAAACACATAATTTTTCTTGGGGTGTGCTTTTGTGCCCTTCCCAGGTGGAACAAGCAGATAGGAGTGAGTTCACTTTATTCATTACCATTGGCTGTTCTTATTGTTCATAAGCATCTATGGAAGACATGCTTTTGCTACATAAGGCTTGTGACTAAACCCTCTGAGTATAAATTGTCTGAATCTTTGATTAACTTAGCTACTGCATGAGACATCAGTTCACCTCATTTTTAGGCCCCACTCTCCCAAGTTCATGCTGCCAACAAGAGTGGTAAACACATAAAGTTTGATCCCTACACCACCAAAAACCAAAACAAAAGCTATAGGAAGATTTGTCTTTAATGCACTTTTTTTTCCCCATGAAACTCACTGAGAGTAAGTGACACGAGAGGAGGAGAACGGGCTGGATTCGAACTCCCGAACCTGATGGCGGCATCCGCCACCAGAGGGCAGGCACTAAATGAGTGCACCACCACACGACTGCATTTAATGCACTCTTTACATACAGTCTTACTGTATGAGCTATGACATTTGTTGAGTCAGATTAGCGAACTGAAATGAGAAGTCCATTACAGTTCTGCAGAAGGGTGGTACAGTACACCAATTCCTGCACAGTCCTGTTTCAATCCAGGTGATCTGTGCCTTCTGTCATCATGACGTCCTTGCATTTTAAACCACATGGAGAGGGTCCTTGTCTGTCTCAGACAGGATAATATTAATCTTATTCTCCAAGTGAACACCCAGCATTTCTTGAAGATCAGAGAGGAAGCCTCTTTCAGTGTTGCTGTGTTCACAAAGGATGACATTTATCCCTTTGGAAGCAGCATCCAGAACATCATGGTGTGACATTTCACCTGCAAAAAAGGAAAGAGCAGCAACTTAGATGTCAGACTCAGTCTGTGTACTCTCGACTCCTACAGCAGAAAACTCCTGTGTGTATTCTGGATGATTGAACACAATTCTGTATTACTGGGCACAGAAACAGAAGACATGGTATGGTCAGATGTAGGATGTTTGCTTGGTATACAAGGTCTTGTATTTGCTGCTGAGCACAGAAAAAAGTTCAAACTCAACTGTACATATCACTTTAGAATGCTGAGTCATGTCTATGTTCAAGAGCAAGGATACAGGAACAGAAGACAGAGAAGGCACAGTGTGTTTGCCCAATTGTGTGTGTGTGTGTGTGCGCGTGCGTGCGTGCGTGCGTGCGTGCGTGCGTGCGTGCGTGCGTGCGTATGATGTATCTGCAGAGGTCAAAAGTCAGTTTTCTCCCTTTGTGGGATCTGGAATTGAAGTCCAGTCATCATTTGCAGGGAAGTGTGTTTACCCCCTGACCCCAAAACATAAATTCTGTTTTCTGTTTCATCTATACTTTAGTCTGTTGGGGACTGCTCTGCCAAATGTCGGAACCTGCACTGCCAAAAGCTTGGGGGCCAAAATTGTTAGAGCCTCATTGCCCCAAGCTTTGGGGACTAAATTGTCCCAGCTCGTACTGCTGCTCCAGTCAGGGTTCAGCAAGAGAGAGAGTGTGAGGGTGGACGCGAAGAATGGAGACCAGGCAGAGTGTAATCCAGTCCCGTTTATTCTCAAGTCTCTCTTCTTCTCTCTTTCCAAGTCCCTTGTTCCTAGTCCAAGTCCCAAGTCTCGAGTTCCTACTCCCTAGTTCCTAGTCCCTAGGGAAAATCCTGGGTATATAAAACAAGATGTTATCAGAGTGTGCTCAGCTGTTGTAGGCTGTTGAAAACAAGTCTCTTGTCAGGTTATATGGCTCAAGATGGCTGCAAGGATGATAGCCACCTTCTGTCGGCTCCCCACATTAGTCTATGGCCTGAAGATCACATACAAGATTTTGAATGTGCCAGCATTTTTACTATATAACCTGTTACATGGGTCCATGTGTGGAATTTTCTTTTTATGCTTGTATTACTCAAAACAGTTTTGTAACGTTTTAGACATAAGTAATATTTCTTTGACTGATGCAAAATGCTGCCAAGGATGGCAGTGTATTCTAGAATTTGGGACACTAAGGCAAGAGGACTCAAGAGCCCAGTGCCAGCGTCATGTAAATAGGGACCTGGAGGCTATCCTGGGTTACAGAGGCCCTGTCACAAATAAGCAACCAAACAAAATAAATGCCTTGTTAGGAAGTTATTGTGGCCGGGCCATGGCACACGCCTTTAATGCCAGCACACATAGGCAGATGTAGGTAGATCTCTGAGTTTGAAGCCAGCAAGATCTAGGACAGCCAGGTCTACACAGAAAGTCTCTGTCTCTGTCTCTGTCTCTGTCTCTGTCTGTGTTTCTCTGTCTCTCCAGCCCTGAAGTTCAGAAAGATGGAATGTTAGCTCATAAGTATCTCTTTTTCCTAAAATTCATGTGTCCTTTTCCCCCTCTCTTCCGTGTGTGTGTGTGTGTGTGTGTGTGTGTGTGTGTGTGTGTGTGTGTGACAAACACCCTGTCTTGAAAAACCAAGAAAAAAAGTTAATGTGAGAAAATATAGGGAAAACTCAAATATGTTTTGGGTTTTTTAAAACACCACTTGTGAATTTGAGAACAAACACATATTGTGGGGGAGGGGAGATGAATATAATCAAACCATGAAACTCAACATGTCAGTGCCTGTGTGTGTGTGTGTGTGTGTGTGTCATGTACAATTTGGTTTGTTCATAAAAAGTTAAACTTTGACCAGTGTTTATAGACATAAAGCTATTATAAATAACTTTTTTTTTCCAAGGGGGAGGAGGTTTATTCAGGAGATAGGGCAAAGGTGGGGAGAAGAGGGAGGAAGGATAAGAGAGAAGAGAAGTAGAGGCCGGCCATGACCACGTGGAGAGAGAAGAGGAGGGGGGAGGGGACAAAGAGGCAAGAGGGTAAGAGAGTAAGAGCTATAAATAACTTTTTAAAAAATATTTGTTGTTTTGTTTTTTCAAGACAGGGTTTCTCTGTGTAGCCCTGGCTGTCCTGAGAACCACTCTGTAGACCAGGCTGGCCTCCAACTCAGAGCTCCACCTTCCTCCCAAGTCATAGGATTTAAGTTGTGTGCCATCAGGCCTGTATACATTTTTAAAATGTATAAATAAGAAAACAGTGTGTTCTCAGGAAGGTGAGCTATTTTCAACCCTACACAATTGTATCAGTTCATCATTGGAACAGTTTATATCCGAGCAGCCTTTAAAATATCTCAACATTTTAACATTCAATTGCTTGAATTTATCTTACACACATATTATAACTTTTAAGAGTAGGTTTGTTTGTTTAAAACTGTATGTGTATATGTGTTTGAGAGTGCACGTCATGAGTGTATGGGTGCCTACGGAGGGCGGAGGGCTGAGCAACTCTGATGAAGCTCACACACCATCAGGACAAGAGAGAGGAAGTAGTAGGGAAGGAGAGGAGAGGATCCCAAGAGTGAAAGGAAGGCCCAAGTGGGACACAGAGGCCATGTTCAGAGTGTACACACATAGAAGGGTCATGGAGAAGCCTAAACTAAGACAGTGCTAAAAAACAGATCCTGGAGAAGCAGTGAAGGAAACAGGGTTGACCCTTGTCCCTTGACTAGAGCCTGCTCCTACAGGTCCCTCCTCCCTCTGTGCTAACCCTAAGCAGCAGAGGTGGACAAGCAGGTGCACCTCCAAATCTTTGGCCCTATCTCTGAACAGTAACCAGGTCAAATGATGCTGTCTGTCACTGTGCACTTAAGGGATTTTACAAGGGACTGCTTCACCTCCATCAAGGCTGCCCTCCTGATGCTTACTCCAGCTGTGCTGTCAGCCATCCAACAATTATTTAATTAAACTTCCTCTACATCCGATTGGTTTAAGGATATAGTCATGACAAATCCAAAGCCTTCCATATGTATGTAAAGGGTTATGTGTACATACAGGTATCGATTTACTCCGGAACCATCTGGACATGAAGTGCTGACAGCTGACACCCTTCCCCTCCACGGTTCCTAGTATAATCTCAGAACTACAACATCCCCTTATGCGGACATGGGAAATTAGTACACTTATTAATTTTTCTCTCCACCTTCCATTTTTAGACGAGGTCTTTTTTGAACATGGGCTCAGCAACTCCTCAAGACTAGCTGGCGGTGGGCCCTAGGGTTCTGTCTTTTCCCTAGCACTGGGATTATGGGCAGGGGCTGCCACACATGGCTCTTCTAATGTGGGCCCTGGAGCAAACTCAAGTCCTCATGCATGCATGGCAAGCATTTCACCAACTGAGCATTCCCCAGCCTCATTTTTTTTTTTTTCAATAAAAATTAGCCAGGACTGATCTGGGTGCACACTGACGAAGGAGGATAACAGGGTTGAGGTTGGGCTGGCCTTCACTCTAAGACTTCAAAAAATAAGAAAAAGGACATGGTGACACATGCCTTTAATACCAGGCCTTGAGGCAAAGGATAACCTGGTCTACACAAGTTCCAGGCCAGTCTGGGCTACATTGTGAGACCCTGTCTCAAAAAACAAACAAACAAAATAAAGCAGTGTCTTTTAGATTATGTCCTCAGGGACAGAGTGGGAAGCCTAGGAGCCCTCCCCCCTCCAAAAAAAAAAGAGAAAGAAAAAGAAAACAATCATGGTTTATGGACCAGAAATGTACAGTCAATACAAAAAAAAAAAAAAAAAAAAAAAAAACCTGGTTAAAAAGAGTTAGAGGGAGATGGTGTCAGGAAATCCTAGGGTTTGGCTTTGTTTTGTTTTGAGCTTATCACTGAAAGTACAGAAAAGGAACGTAACAAAGGGTACTGAGCACAGACAACGCCCTTAGGCATAGGCAGCATGAGGAGTCACCAATGGCTAGTCCATGTGTATACACTGGAAAACTGAGGAGGCAGAAGCCAATTGCTGGGTGAAGGGAAAAGTTGGGACTTCCAGGTCGCAGGAGGAAGAGAAGGGACACAGAGAAAGGGGAATTCGGACCAGGCTTTGGAATGAGGAGGAAAACAGAGTTTGCAGCCTCCACAGCGAGGGGGTGGAGGCAAGGAGGACGGAGGGAGCTAGTTGGTAAGAGAGCAAGAAATTCTTCACCCAGCCATTGAGTTATCTGGTTAGTTTTAAAATAATAAAACTGTGTTTTCCATCTGAGGAACTAAGGTGGGCAGAGGGAGAAAGAGGGCAGCCAGGGCGGGTTGTTGGCAGCTTGGTGAATCTAGCCTTGAGGGGTCCAGGAAGAAACGGTCTACTGGCTGTTGGCAGAGCTAAGTGAGACTGGTGGCAGCTGATCTCGGAGCCTACCCGGGAGCGCAGGCAGAGCCTGTTTATTAAAATTACATGCAACAGTAAAGTTGAGGAAGAGATCCAGAATAGTCCTACCTGTGAGGTAAAGGTCGGCCTCCACTCCTTGCAGAACACTGCCTCCAGAGCCAGCACACAGGGCCACAACTTTGACTGGGGACTCTTCAAGACAAAAGCACCAACAGGTATTATTAGAGATTTGACCCTTTTTAGTTTAACACTACAACTTGTACTATAATTCTGACTCTAATGAAGACTGGCTAGACCAATGTAATGAATAATGCTGTCTTTGATTTTAAAATGGGTGTGGTGGTGCAAACCTTTGGACCAACACTTGGGAGGCAGAGGCAGGTGGGTCTCTGAGTTCAAGGCCAGCCTGGTTTGCATAGTTTCAGGACAGCCAGGGCTACACTATATGACCCTGTCCCAGAAAAAAAAAAAAAATGCAAAGCAACAGCAAAGCCAAAGTCAGGCAAGACGGTACATGGAGTCAGGCATGACGGTGCATGGAGTCAAACGTGGTGATGGTGCAGACCTGTAATCCCAGCATCGGTGAGGATGGCCCTAAGTTCAGGGTTAGCTCTCAACTCTTAAAATTTGAACTTGGACAGAACTAGTGATCCTTCCTGTCTCCACTCCCCAAGTGCCCAAATTAGTGGTGTATGCCAGCATGCCTAGCTCCAAAAACAATTTTTAAAAAATGTAGGCAAATGATCCATGTTTGACACCACAAAGGGAACACAAAACAAGGACATAGACTCTTCTAATGCAGCTGCACAAACCCGTAAGCCTTTGAGTAACAGCAATGTTGCAGCTCTGGGCTTTGCCTTAATGCTAATACAAACCTCAGCTGGGGCTGCACGCAGTGGCAAGAGGGCTGAGGAACGAACAGAACAAGTTAGGGAAACGCAGAGCAAGAGAGGTGGATGGTCGGGTTAAAAGCATCCACGTCTGGTGGCTCACCTCCTCAGTCCAGGGGTCTGACAGCTCTCATACAAACAAACACATCAGGCACCTACTCTTTTTCTTTTTTAAGACGGGCTTCATGGTGTAGCCTTGGCTGGCCTGTAACTCCCTATGCAGACCCAACTCAAGCACAGAGAGGGACCTGCTTCAGTCAGGTGCTACAAGGAAGGCACCACCACACCCGGCCCAGTCTAGAATCTCACCTTATGATTTTAACCCTCCATCCCCTCTGCAACGATGACCATTTTATAATTAGCAGACTCCCAATGCTGACTGGAGATGAACGCAGAATGGCTAAGAAATACATTTTATCATTTAGGCTAGGGAGATGTAGTCCAGCCAACCCTGGTTGACAAAGTAAACCAGTTATCTCCCTGAGCTGCTGACAAGTTCTCTACCACTTACATGGATAAAAGCAGTATGCACCTGTAATCCCAGCACTTCAGAGATCGAAGCAAAAGGAACAGGAGTTTGAGGCCATCCTATGCTCTGTAAGATTAGGTGTCAAAATAAATAAAACCAAAATTTGTTCAAAGTCACAGGACATCTGCCAGATGATGATGAAGATATTTACCTAAGGTCCTCCCCACTCCAAGAGCTAATCGAAGATGAGACAGCTTTAGGTGTCTTTTGATTCGCTCTATCATTGTTGCCAGGGAGACAGATTCATCCAGTGTGCACAACCGTCCCATTCCAGTATGCAGAAGCAATGGCTGACAAGAAATACAAGTTAGAGAGATACTATCTGTCCCAACTCCTAAAAAATGCATAGAACTGGAATCAGTAAGGTTTATAAGCTTACGATGGGAAGCTTCAGCTCAAGTTTGGGATGCAAACCTAACAAAAACCTTCTGGGAGCTCACACCCTCCTAGCTATTTAACACTTAATCGAGACTACGTCTCTTAAGTCCAGATAGGAACTACCACTGTTAGGGAACATAAAGGAGCCGGAGAGGCAGCTCAGCAATTAAGAGCACTTCCTGCTCTTGCAGAAGAGCCAAATTTGGTTCCCAGCACCCACACGGCAGCTCACAACTACCTGTAACTCTACGGGATCAATCATCTCTCTGGCCTCCATAGGCACAGTCTACAAAAGATACACACACACACACACACACACACACACACACACACACACACAAAATAAAAATAAATCATTTAAGAAGGGAGGACTGTCTAAAGGAGCTGGGTCTGGAAGGGAGATTCTTGGTTTTACTGGGACGTAGACCTTACAGAAAACCAGAAAGAAGATAAGGAGAGTGATGTCAAGTACTAGGAAAGGACAGGGGCAGGATGGGACTCGGAAGACATTCTAAACCACAAGATGTGAGCAATGTGATGCAGGAGGCCCAGCTCAAAAGGGGCCAGAGGGACAAATATTAGCACCTGGGTTAGAGATGTTTCTTGTGATATTTTGGCAAAGAATGTGGCTGTTGTCATAAAAACTTGCCTGAGGTTAAATCAAAAAGTGTGGAACAAGCAGGGAAAAAAGAAAGACAAATGGAGCTTGAAGAAAAGAGCACAAAGAAATTCACTGCAGGAGCGGAAGCCTGAGCTCAGCAGACAGGAGGCCTCATGTGACATGGAAGGGGCATCAGGTAAGGTCCCACCCAGCTAGGCTTCTGTCTCTACTGCTGTAACATCCTACAGAGGGTGTGCTTGATCACACACAGGTGGGAATGCACAGACAGGAAGTAAGTCAGGATGCATGCTTGCTGCAATTGGACAAAGGCAGAAAGCACATCAGTCTTTTGGGATCTGCCTTAATAAGTCTCTGACTACCATATTCATGGCCATTCTCTGGGAATCCCAGGCATGGATCTGGCCAGTGTCCACTGTCCTAGCCAGTATTTAATAAAGTTTGCTTCAAATTTGGCTCAAAAGTTGTGGCTGTTGACTTATTCTTGCCTGGTGGGATCAACAAGAAGTGTGTTGCAGTCAGCAAAGCCATAGAGGAAGAGCAGTCTAAGGCCTGTGACCCCAGACATGGAGCTACAGGATTTGGAGTTTACCCTGCTGGGTTTCGTTCTGACTTTGGTCCAGTATTTCCTGCCTATTCCCCACTTCTTCCTTTTAGGAATAGTAATGTACTTTCTGTGCCATTGTGTTTTGAAGATATGGAATTTACTTTTGATTTCACAAGGTGTTACAACTAAAAGATTGTCTTGAGTCTCAGAAGAGACACTGAACATTGGACTTTTAAAGTCCTGAGACTATGAAAGACTATGGGAACTTCAGAAGTTGGACTAAATTCATTTTTCCTGATTACATGTGCACTAGCCTATGTTGGGGCAGGGGGGGGGGCACAAGTGGAGTGAGTGAATGTAGCCCTGCTCATACATGTGAATACTCGGTCCTCAGTTGTGAAACTGTTTAGGAAGGATTAGGAGGTGTGGCCTGGTTAGAGGTCACTGGGGGGAAGGCTCTGAGGTTTCAAAAGACTCAAGCCGTCCCCAGTGTTCCCTCTCTGCTTTCTCCTTGTGGGTCAAGATGTGATCCACAATAGCAACTAATACAGAAGGGTAATAAATATCCACGTCTACAAGTAGCAAGTTCCAATGATTTCCTAGTCTAAGACTGTCACAATATGTACTGGCTGGTTTTGTGTGTCAACTTGACACAATCTGGAGTTATCACAGAGAAAGAAGCCTCCCTCGAGGAAATGCCTCCATGAGATCCAGCTGTAAGGCATTTTCTCAATTAGTGATCAAGGGTGGAAGGACCTATTCTGGGTGGTGCCATCCCTGGACTGCAAGTCCTGGGTTCTATAAGAAAGCAAGCAGAGCAAAAGGCAGAGGAAGCAAGCCAGTAAGCAGCACCCCTCCACGGACTCTGCATCAGCTCCTGCCTCTAAGTTCCTGCCCTGTTTGAATTCCCATCCTGACTTTCTTTGGTGATGAACATTAATGTGGAAGTGTAAGTTGAATAAATCCTTTCCTCCCCAACTTGCTTCTTGGTCATGATGTTTTATGCAGGAATAGAAACCCTGACTAAGACACAATAGTTTCCAGTAATGTGGGTCCTCACCATATTGATTGATTGATTGATTGATTGATTGATTGATTGATTGATTGTGTGTGTGTGTGTATGTGTGTATCTGAGTTCTATGGACCAAACTCAGGTTGCCAGGCTTGTATCACAATCATCTTTACCTATTGAGCCAACTTACCAGCCCTTGATGACTGTTTTACTTAACAGTTTACAAATTATGGAGGTCTATATATGCTTGGCCCAGGGTGTGGCACTGTTGGGAGGTGTGGCACTGTTGGGAGGTGTGGCCTTGTTGGAATGGGTGTGGCCTTGTGGGTGTGGGCTTTAATACCCTAGTCCTAGCTGCCTGGGAGTCAGTATTACGCTAGCAGCCTCCAGATGAAGATGTAGAACTCTCAGCTCCTCCTGAACCATGCCTGCCTGGATGCTGCCATGTTCCTGCCTTGATGATCATGGACTGAACCTCTGAACCTGCAAGCCAGCGCCAATTAAATGTTGTTCTTTATAAGAGTTGCCTTGGTCATGGTGTCTGTTCCCAGCAGTAGAACCCTACCTAAGACACAAATGAATTTGCAACACAACACAACTGTAATTCAACCTACCAACGTTCACACATTAAACATATGCAGTACCTGCATGCCAGTTATACATCAACACAGTTGTTAAAAATGCACAGCAACATGAGGGCTGGAAGAATTCTTTTTTACCTTCTCCAGTGAAAGAATTTCAGTTTTCTGATAAAGTTGTGCGTCCTGGGAAAGAGAAGCTAGCACCTGCATCAAAGCCTCCTGAGTACAGTTCAGACTGAGCCGAGTCTGCTCTTCACCATCGCACCTAAAAACAATCAGTTCTGATTAGGATAAAAGTATAAATTGCTATAATAGAGTATGTGAAGCCAAAGATTTGACAACTGGAACTGGCTCAGTCCTCAAACTCAGCTGCTCAGAACCCTGACATCTCCAACTATGGCTGCCTGGAACCCTCTCACATCTTAAGCTTATCTCTTTAAAATAGCAATAGCTACATCCTTCAACATGTCCAGTAAAACAGAACATCTTTGAACAGACCTAAACTTTTCCATGTCTGTGTATACATGCATACGTATGTGTATGTGTGTATGACACAATGTCTACATTCCACAGCCACAGTGTAGATGTCGTCGAACAAAGGACAACTTGTGGACATCCATTTCCTCATTCTACCATAAAGGTCCCAGGGATCAAAAAGAAGTCCCATTAGAGAGTCTCAAAACAAAGTGGTCTCAAGATAGTATTATAATGGGCCTGGGACCAAGTGCCTATAATTCCACCACTCAGGAGGCAAAGCGAAAGGACTGTGGTGAATTTAAGGCCAGACTGAGCCAAATCCTTTCTCCAAACAAAAACAAAACACAGGCAATTTTATTGATCAAAATTCTAGAAACAAAAGATACCTTAAAAGATTATCTAGGGCTGGGCGGTGGTGGCGCACGCATTTAATCCCAGCACTTGGGAGGCAGAGGCAGATGGATTTCTGAATTCGAGGCTAGCCTGGTCTACAGGAGTGAGTTCCAGGACAGCCAGGGCTACAGAGAAACCCTGTCTTGAAAAAAACAAAACAAACAAACAAACAAACAAACAAAAGATTATCTAGGGGCTGGAGAGATGGCTCAGTGGTTAAAGAGCACTGACTGAGCTTAATTCCCAGCAACCATGTAATGGCTCACAACCATCTGTAATGGGATCTGATGCCCTCTTCTGGCATCATGTAAGATGTCTTACATGTAAGACAGAGCATTCATACACATAATTAAATCTAAAAAATAAAAATACTTTAAACAATCCATGCATCAAAGTAATCTCTTCTTGTAGTCTTATACAGATTTCAAGTTTAATAAGAAGTCATTTACCTTAGTTTTAAAAACTATTGTTAAGTCCTTCCTTTGTGCATCTTGTTGCCTCTTCTTTCCTGTTTTACTCATTTTAATTACAATGTGTGTGTGTGTGTGTGTGTGTGTGTGTGTGTGTGTGTGTGTAGGGAGGCATATGCATTTGGACTGTGGTATGTGGAGGTTGGATGACAGCTTGCAGGAGTCTATTTTCTGCTTCCAGAGTTTGGGTCCCAAGGATTGACCTCAGGTCATCAGACTTGGTAGCAGGTACTTCATCCAGTAAGCCATAAGCCATCTCACTAGTCCATCCTTTTCTTTTTTTTTTTGGTTGGTGCCTGGAATTATCAGGGCCCCTACAGGCACGGGCATGTGCTCTACCACTGACATACCCCAGTCCTTACCTTTAAATGAGTCAGCAGAAAGAGCATCTCTACTCTACCTCTAAACAGCCAAGTAATGGGCCCCGCCGTGGGCCTTATCATTTGTCCCTCATTTCAAGAGCTCGGGAATTACTGCTTCACTGGAAACTGATAACATTTATATTAATACATCACTGGGGTCTGTCTACATCCTTTAAAGTAAAAACAATTATCTTTCAGCATTACCAAGTGGGTTAAAGATGCTTTATGTAGTGCTCCAGGGATAGCTCAGAAGTTAACGGCACGGACTGCTCAGGTAGAGCACCCGAGACTGTATCTCCAGCTTCAGGGGATCCACTGATCTCTTCTGGCCTCCTCAGGCCCCAGGCACACACAGACATAAGTGCAGACAAAATACCCATACACATAAACAAATGAAAACTAAAAAGAAATAGAGCCAGGAGTAGTAGTTCACATCTGTTACCCAACACCTGGAGGCGAGGGCAGGAGTTTGCACCCAGCCAGCACCATGAGACCCTGTGACAAAGAACAATGAAAGAAAACAGACAGGAGCAGAAAAGAGGCAGGTAGACAGCCAGCGGGTCAAGGAACTTGCTGCCAAGCCTGCATGAGGCCAGCCTTTGGAACCCACGCAGTGGAAGGAGAAGACCACTTCCCCAAGCTGTCCTCTGACCTCCACACGTGTACTATGGCATGTACTTGTCCATATAAATACACATACCAAATGAATAGTGAAAAACAGCTTTGTAAACCAGAGGAACATATGTACCTGGCAGGAAAAGAGGTGACAGAGACACCTCCAACCCCTTTCACTGCAGATATGACTTTGTCCAGGTCTTGGCTGTGGTTTGCACTGAATTCTAGTCGGTGAGTTCCCTCTGTGGGGTAGTTTGGAGCTTTGGAAGGGTGGATGGGCCTGGTAGTGCAGGTTCCTAAAGAAAAAATTGTGTGAAAATCAAGGCCTTTGTAGTGCTTTAGAATTAGAAATCAGCTACTACATGTAAAATCTATACGAAATGTCTCAGAACTCACTTTCATGTTTACACATACAAGCATACACACTTAGATGCTCGTTACCAATCACCATATAAAAATCTAGGTTTGGTCTGGACACACAAAATAAATTCTATTTTCACACTTATTTTCCCAAAGGTTCATATTTCAGGAAAATTGGACAAAAAATTTGAATAAAAAATTGTTTTGTTTTTTAATTATCTACTGTTTGATCAATCTATTCATCTAAAACAAAGTGCAGATCACAGATACATATACGCTGAACACATTTATAATGACCATTTTGTTATAAAGGTTTCAGTCCAGGGCCAGCTGTGGTGGTGTGTTCCTTTAATCCCAGAACTGGGAAGGCAAAGGCTGGTGGATCTGAGTTTAAGACCAGCCTGGTCTACAAGTTCCAAGTCAGCCAAGGCTACCTGGTGAGACTACAAAAAACAAGACAACAACAAAAAACTGCCTTAGCCCAAAATGAGTTCCAAATTAAGCTAAACCACGCGGAACTCCCTTATTGTGCTGGGTGGAAGCACTCTGTGAGAGCCTGAGGCCATCTGTGTGCGGTCAACAGGCCTCCAACTCTAGCTCTGGGAAACAGGAGGACCTCAAGCTTGAGACCAGACTAAACTACAAAACAAGACCCTTCTAGCGGGAAGGTGGGGGAGGGGAGCCAGCCAGCTCACTGGATAAGGTGCTTATCACACAGGCCTACTGACTGAGTTCAGTTCCAGAAGTCCACGGTGTGGGGAGGGAATCAAGTCCTGAACGTTGTCCTGTGTGTGCTCCCACACTCCCACAATAACAGCAATAAACAAACAAAGCCAAGGCAACAACAAACCAGACAGAAAGCTTGATAAGTAGCTAATGTAGGGAGAACATCCTGAGGATCCCAGCAGCTGTGAGCCCCGGGATGCTGACGCCTCGCTGTGAATAGTAATCTTCATTACTGACCAAGTAACGAAGACTCCCGCTCTGCTTTCTTGTGGAAACTAACACATTATCCTCCGTGTTCCGGTTAGTTTTTGTCAGTTCAACACAAGCGGGGGTCATCTGGGAAAAGGAAACCTCAACTGAAACAAAAATGCCTCCGTCACACTGCCTGTAGGCAAGTCAGTGGGGCATTTTCTTGATTAGGGATTGATGTAGGAGGACCCAGAACCCTGAATAGGTAGGCAGCCCTGGGTTGTTTAAGAAAGCAAGCTGAGCAAGTAAGCAGTGTTCCTCTATGGCCTCAACTTCAGTTCCTGCCCTGACACTGCTTCATGATGGACTGTAAGCCAGAAGGTGGAACAAACCCTTTTCTTCTCGAGGTGTTTTGGGTCATGATGTTTATCATAGCAACAGAAAGCAAACTGGGACAATCCTCTACAAAGAGTTTAAGGCCAGCCTGAGCTACATGAGACCCTGCAGCAAAACAACAAATATGTTCCATGGTTTGTTTTCCTTTGGTCCATGTTTTGGTGGGATGATACAATGTCTGGCAGCTCAGGCTGGCCTTAAACCCAAGCTCTTCCTGATTCGACTTCCCGGACAGACGGACGCTTAGAGTACTAAGTATATACCACACCAAGCCTAATTTACAATGTTTCATTCTTCTTTCTGTTTTTCTTAAAAGATTTTGTTAGGTTTATTTCATTATTTATATGTCTGAGTGTTTTGCCTGCATGTATGCATCTATAGGGATCAGAAGAGGGCACTGGTTCCCCTGGGACTGGAGTTAACAGATGGTTGTGAGCCTCCATATGCATGTTGGAAACCCAGGTCTTCTGTAAGAGTTGAGCCAATTCTCCAGCACCAACAAATAGTTCATTTTTCAAATGAAACGTGGGCTGGAGAGCTGGCTCAGTCATAGAGAGCACTAGTTGCTCTTGCAGAAGACCTGGGTTCAATTCCCAGCACCCACATGGCTCTTCACAAGGGTCTGTAGTCCCAGCTCTAGTGGATCTGACACTCTCTTCTGGCCTGCGTGGGCACTGTACACATGTGGTGCACTGACATACAAGCAGGCAAAACATTCGACAGATATAAAAGTAAAATACATCTTCAAATGAGACTTACTTACCAAATTTAAGCAACACATTATTTTTAGTATTATATAAAGATAGAAAAACCTGTTGTCTCTAAAAACAATTAAAACTTTATTAGGAAGACATTCTAAAGTTTCAAAGTATTTGTAGGGAAATCATTAAATTTGAAAGGACAAGAGTTTTCTCACCAAGCCCTTTGGCCAACCAGCTGTTGACTCCCTGGGGTGCGGCATCATAGGCTGTGTGGGGAGAGTAGATGGCGACTCTGTTCTCCAGAGCCCGGATCACGAGGCGCTCCTTCCAGGTCTTCCAAGTTAGATGCTTAATGGGCCGGAAGATAGGTGGATGGTAGGAGAGAATGAGATCTGCCTTCTTTTGCAGAGCCTCCTCCATGACCTCCTCTGTCAGGTCATTGGTCAGGAAGAGTGTATTTACAGTATGGGGTGGGCTTGGCTCCACCAGTAATCCCACATTGTCCCAGCTCTCAGCAAATGAGAGGGACGCAAAGTCATTCAAGGAAGAGAGAAGAGCCTTCAGATCCATGAAGGAACGAGATGAGCTGCAGAGCCACCAGCGGGCACGACGCACACTGGTAGGGACCAGCTGTGCAGATGACAGCATACGGAAACCAGGTAGATGGTGCCTGGAATCACAACACAGGAAATGGTATTTATGTACAGTTGTAAAGAGCATTCTTGTGAGGTCCGGCTGGACCCAGCATAGGCTAGATGACCTAGCAAAAGGCCAGAGGGACAGAACCTAACTATTAGATAAAGAGTGAAACCAGATGTGTGGTGTGTGACGAGTGCCATAGATAGACAGGGAAGCCCCAGGGCGTTCCCTGGTTGGAAGTGAGCTTAAAAACCCCAGAGAAACTCCACTCGCGAGTCCATCATGACTAGCCACCGACTCCATGCTAGTCTGGACTCTGATGAGACCCAAACGATCATCCAATACCCCACCGCACTGGGTATTGCCAGCGGAGCAAGACTCGCAGAGGCCGCAGCCAAGGCCAAAAGAGGTGACAGAGAAGTCCGAGCCCGAACCTGAGCCGAGAACAGGTTGTATTTATGAGTGACTGAGTGATGTGGATAGCAGCAGCCATAGCTTTAGTGTATGCCTCCCTAGTTTGGTTTTGCATGTGTGCTGTGACTCTATTATATGACACTGTGACTTTCTTATATGAACCCGATATTGAAAGTAAAGCATTTGAAAGACCAGATCTTGACTCTTGCCTGTCTGTCATAATTCCCGAGGCACCTCCTGTCAGAATCAACTGACAGTCTGGGATATAAGTGCTCGCAACAGCAGTTCACTTCTGCACTTTGAAGCATAAAGCATGGGAGTGAAACAGCTCTTACCACTAACTCAGATTCAAACAGTGGCTCTGCCACCCTGCAGCATGCTGGGCTCAGCCAAGTCATCCGACTCTTCATTTTCTTCAAAGGCATTAGTATATCACCTAGCAGAGGGTGACATAACCTAAATGCTCACCCTCTCTTATACCCTCACTGATCCCCCAACTACTGCTTCAACCATACACCCTGTATCTCTGCTACACACACACACACACACACACACAGAGCAAGATATACAGATAGACAGAACTAAAACTAACATATTCAAGGGGCTGAAGATGTAGCTCAGTTTGCAGAGTGTTTACCTACCACGTGTAAGGGTTTAGTCCCCAGCACCACAGAAACTGGGTGTGGTGGCACAACTCTGTGATCCCAGCACT
Source organism: Rhabdomys pumilio (assembly GCA_030674055.1). Taxonomy (NCBI): domain Eukaryota; kingdom Metazoa; phylum Chordata; class Mammalia; order Rodentia; family Muridae; genus Rhabdomys; species Rhabdomys pumilio. Next base: position 140,321,051 of record JANHMN010000001.1, on the reverse strand, counting down.
TGGGAGGTAGAGGCCAGCCTCAGCTACACAGTCAGTTCAAGGCCAGCCTGGGTTACATAAGACCCTGTCCCAAACATCGTTTAAAATCTGAGTGCACGAGCAAGAACTGAGGCAGACAGGTCACTCCACAAATGAACAGAACCAAGGCAAGAAAAGGCCAGAGCTGCTGCCCCTGAACACAGGCCACTGCTACAAAGAGAAACAGAGAGGAAAAGCATAGGGCCCCTACCACATATTCTACGGTCATCAACTAAACAGTGGGAGGGTAGTGTCACTAAAGAACCAAAACAATTCAAAACAGAGAAATATATTTAGTGTGATCTAAGAGTTAATAATAGATTTGAATAAAGAGAACGTGTTTGCCTCAAACAGGTATTGTAAAAGTATCTTTTATTCACCTGGTATAATTGTCGTCTGTCTCCCATCTCTCCGTTAAGCTAGGCCTAGTCCTGGAAACTTCTAGCCTCTGTACAATCTTATCTAGGCCTAGAATGTTTTCAGCCTCTGAGACTTACTGCTGAATAAGCTCACTCTTTCTAGTTCTTTCTGAGCTCTGGCTGGCTGATCAACTTAGCAATTCTGGCTCAAAATTCCTCTCCAAGCTGACTGATTGAATCTGGCTTCTCTCTCAGCCTCTGACTGAATTGTTCTGCATTGGCAATCTGTTCTAATCTTCTGGCTGCTACTTGTTCTCTGGCTCGTCCTGTTTTTTTCTATGTCTGATTTGTTCTTTTTCTGCAACCTCTCTCTGTATAACCATCCCAGTAAAACTACCTCCAGTCTCTCTCTGCACTACCCCTTAAGTAGCCTCTCTTTTCTCCCTGTTCTGGAGAGAGTTGGACATATCCTATTCTGTCAAATCTTTCTCTGATTACTCACTTTGTCTGCTACTCAATTAGACATCACTTTCAAACATCGATGCTTCCTTCTACAAACTAACTTTACCTTCATTGTTTGGGATTAAAGATGTGTGCTAAGGGCTGAGCCACACCACAATTAGAAAGTTGTTTTTTTTTCCCCCCAGTAAGTAATACTCGGGGGTTCACAGTGTGATCAAATATCCTGCTCAACGAGCTACCAAAGAAACTGATGTAACTTGTGATTTTATTGTTATTAATAAACTTCTGCTGGCGGTGGTGGCACACGCCTTTAATGCCTTTAATCCCAGCACTTGGGAGGCAGAGGCAGGAGGATTACTGAGTTCGAGGCTAGCCTGGTCTACAGAGTGAGTTCCAGGACAGCCAGGGCTACACAGAGAAACCCTGTTTCGAAAAACAAAAAAAAAAAAAAAAAAAAAAAAAAAAAACTTCTATTGTGAGAGGACATGATTGTGTCCCGATCTGATTCTGGCACAAAGTGCTCACACTACATACACATTTAAATCATTATTTGAATGGACTGGAGCTGCTGTACAATGGAGAGATTGGACTATCCATTGTCAATCTACATTATCTTTAGCCTTCTCTCTCTCTTTCTTTCTTTTTTTTTTTTTGGTTTTTCGAGACAGGGTTTCTCTGTGTAGCCCTGGCTGTCCTGGAACTCACTCTGTAGACCAGGCTGGCCTCGAACTCAGAAATCCGCCTGCCTCTGCCTCCCAAGTGCTGGGATTAAAGGCATTAAAGGCGTGCACCACCACCGCCCGGCATCTTTAGCCTTCTCAACAGCCATTTGCTATTTTTTTAATTACATCAGAGCTCTTTTTACACTCGCGTTTGGGTCTTCCTTCTTTCACTTATGCTTGGCTCAAGGCCTTTTCCAGAATAATCAAGGGCCACGTGGCACAGCCTTTATTCCTGGAGTCAGGACCCTCACCCCTCCTGCAGCAAAGCAGTTTTCTACCGCAATCTCTCATATGCTCATGCTCTGCAGCACCCTACGGTCACCACAGCCGGCCTCGATGTGCATCTCCAGCGAGAACAGATTGCCCCCGCGAGCCTTTCATTCGTTCGATACTCACCAGTCGCAGGAACAAATCTGGTGTGTCACTTCCGCTCTGCCCTGAAGCTCCTGGCAATGTAGAAAGAAGTTGGGCGGAAGTGGTCCGGTGCACTTTGCTTCCGACTCCACCCGGCTGTATGAGGTTGCTGGGCCGTAGTGGATTCTGCTTCGTAGTGAGATTGTCAGTAGAGCCCTCTCGCGGTCAGAAGGGCCGAGGGGTGAGGTGCAAGGTCCTCCGAGTCCTAGTCGGTGTGCTGAGGAGAGATTGACAGGAGAGTAGGGAGTTCGCTGCGGAGGGCCCCGCGCTCCACTTCCGGTGGTGCATAGAAACTCTTTTGGAACCTGCGAGCATACCGGCGCCTGTGGTTAAGGCTTTTCTGTTCCCTCTGTTCCCGCAGCAGCGGTGCTGAGCGAAGTGGGTAAGTGTGGGGTAAAGGTTTTTATCCTTTTATTAGTGCACTCAAACGCGTGCTGCGCCCCACGTTGGTGCAACTTTATTTCTTGTGATGAAGTCTCGGGCTGGAGATGATGTTTCTGGGACTTGTAAATACGATTGTGAAGTTAGCAAGATGTGGCATTTGAAAAAAAAACATGAAGTATAGAATTTTATTATACAGACGTCTTAAGTAAAGTAGGTGACCCGGGTAAAGGGAGCTCCAGTGCCTTTCTAGAGCACTAGACCAGGAGGTGAGGCTATGCCTCCCCTGCAGAAAAAGCCTTAAAGAAAAGAAATAAAGTAAGTAGAGCGCTGGGGTGGCTTGATGCGTTGGGTAGGATATCAACACTTCTCTGATCGGATTTTTATTTAGAGGATGCTGTTCTAAGCTTTTCGTTGTAAAGATGAACATGTATGGTGGGAAAGAGGGCAAAGTGAACTAATTCCTCTTTCTTTTAGGAGCTTTGAAAAATTAAATAGTGCTTCCTAGAACCATCAAGAAGGAGAATGGTGAGTATCTTGAATTATTCTAAGTGGGTGGTTAGTTGCTCACTTTTATCCCTTTTTGGATTTCCTGGAGCTGGAGACAAAGTCGATGTGGGTGCTGGGAACTCAACAGGTCCTCATGGAAAAGCAACAAGTCCTGGTAACTGCCAAGTCCTCTCAGCAGCCCATTCATTACATGTTTCTTTAATTATGAATTTTTTTTTTTTTTTTGTAGGAAGTCAGGATACTGAGTGTGTAGCTCAGTGGCCGAGTGCATTCCTAGGATGAAGGGAGAACAGGGGACAGGGAGGGGAGGGGATGTGAAGAGGGAGAGACCGTGTGTACCAGTATAGACAGAACAAAGTAGAATGAACAAGTGGGCATGATTACAACGTTATCCTGCCGGTGTGGTGGCACGACACAGGTCTATTGTCCCAGCACTAAGGAGGCCAACTTGCTCCCAGCCTATGGAAGCTGCAGTTCTAGGCCATCCCTGTTTACATAGATCCTGCATCAGAAAAACACACACAAAAAAAATCAACAAGCAAATAGTCAACAGTGTGCCCTTTCCCTGCAGAGATGAGCGACACAGGTAGAACTTAGGTAGAATTGCAGGGAGTGTAGCTCCTGTGTCTCCACTGAAGCACGCATACTCACCTCATCCTGGCAGTCACTGCTAGATAGAGTTGTAAGAAGAGAGGTGCCACCGTGAGACCAACCCTGGCTTCATAGCAAGATTTGACTAAATAAAGGGAAGCCTCCAAGTAGTTTTCTTCTTCTTTGAAATAAGATATGGATAAAAAGTAAAGGTCCCAAGCAACAGATACCACATGAAAAAGGAAGAGGCCATCGAGAAAGCATTGTGGCCAATAGGTGTCAGAAATGCCAACGGCTTTTGCTTTGTTGTCTTTAGTAAATGAAGTGATTGCTTTTTTAACCCGGTTTCTTAAAATCAAACTACCCAAAGGAAATAGTGGAAACTGTTTTGAAAAAAATCAATTTATTAACTTTTTTTTTCACTTAAATATTAGTGATGTTGAGACATAAAAATCAGTAATAGATGTAAACATTGTTTTTAATTCATGAAAAATTCTAAGTAAAAATATAATTATTTCTTCCACACTGTTTACATCCAAAATTTAGCAGAGATGCCACTTTTCATGTATATAAGTCTTCAAGAGATTTTTTTTTCCTACTATTGAAATTAATTTGGAGAATTAATTAATTAAGTGTGACTTGTTTTATGTGAACAAGTCAGTCATCTTTAATGTCTTTAATCAGATTGGCAACTTGAATGTCCAGAAATAATACAGAACCTATAGTTACAGGAAGAAATATCATTTGTTTTCACATTCTCCTTCTTTTAGTCTGTGACACTGCATACAGATGTGGGAGATATCAAGATAGAAGTCTTCTGTGAGAGAACACCCAAAACATGTGAGGTGAGTGTCATTGCATGTTAAAATTCAATTAATGATGTGATATACGCCTTTAATCCCAGCACTCAGGAAGCAGAGTCCATTGTATCTCTGAGTTTGAGGTCAGTCTGGACTACAGAGTGAGTTCTAGGCCAGGCAGAGCTACAGAGTGAGACCTGTCCTTAAAACAAACAAAAAAGCCGGGCGGTGGTGGCGCACGCCTTTGATCCCAGCACTTGGGAGGCAGAGGCAGGCGGATTTCTGAGTTCGAGGCCAGCCTGGTCTACAGAGTGAGTTCCAGGACAGCCAAGGCTATACAGAGAAACTCTGTCTTGAAAAAAAAACAAAAAAAAAAAACAAACAAAAAACAACAACATAAACACCCTAATATAGCAGGATATTAGTGCAGTTTTTAAAGTGACAGTTCGTATTTTATCCCAACTAGCTCCCAAATAAATGAAGCAGAAACTATAGGATTTATCTTCCTCCCCCCCCCCCCCCCCAGACAGGGTTTCTCTGTGTAGCCCTGGCTGTCCTGGAACTCACTCTGTAGACCAGGCTGGACTTGAACTCAGAAATCCACCTGCCTCTGCCTCCCAAGTGCTGGGATCAAAGGCGTGCGCCACCACCACCCAACTATAGGATTTATTTAATCAAGCTTTATGGCACAATAGCTGAGCAGTATTAATCTGTTTTAATCTTCTAAACTAATCTGGCTACCTCTAGCCAAAATTCCCAAGATGCTTTCATCTTAGTATTGGTCTGGATCTCTGTTCCAGGTGTGTTCCTGTGGTATCTCCTCAACCAATTCCTCACAGTGAATCCTCTTCTCTGTCTCGCCTGTTTCCCTGGGTGGGATCAGAAGTCTAGCCCTTTTCTCTTCTCTGCTTAGCCATTGACTATCCAGCTTTTATTGACAAATTAGAGAATAAATGGAGAGCAATGTTTACACAACATTGAGGCCAGAGGTTCTTAGAATAAGCACTGCAGTGCCATGTCAGAATTGCAGCTAGATATGGGGGCAGAGAAATCAGCATGTGACTAACAGAAGGAAAATCTTTACACAGGGCACAATGATATTGTGCCTTTTGAAATTGAATTATCAGCCTAAAAAATATAAGAAAACCTTCTGTGAACCCACTGTCAGGAAAAGCTTATCATAATTTCAGGTCTAAGTGCTACTTTTCCTGATGTCAGAGTTCAACAAGAGAAAGGAGGAAACGACTAGGGAGATAACTCAGCAGAGAAGAGCGCTTGCTGGGCAAGCATGAAGACCAGAGATCAAATTCCCAGAGCCCATAGAGAGTGCTGGGTATGGTCACACTGGCCTGTAATCCCAGTGCTAAGGGGTGAGGCAGAGACAAAAGGACTACTGGGGCTTCCTGGACAGTAGCAAGTTTTGGGTTCAGTGAGAGGCCCTGTCTCAAAGGGAAAGGGCTGAGGGCAATAGCTTAGGATTCTCAACCTTCTCTTGCTTCTGCTTCTGCACAAAGCCATTTACCTGCACACCTGTACACACATACCACACTCGCACCACACATACGAAGGAAATATAAATATCCCCTTCAAGTATCCAGTATCTTCTTTTCTTCTTTCACCTCATTTGTTTTTAGGAACTGTGACTACTTAGTCTCTTGAAATGTCAAAGATAAGCTGGGCGGTGGTGGTGCACGCCTTTGATCCCAGCACTTGGGAGGCAGAGGCAGGCGGATTTCTGAGTTTGATGCCAGCCTGGTCTACAGAGTGAGTTCCAGGACAGCCAGGGCTACACAGAGAAACCCTGTCTCAAAAAAACAAAAAAACAAAAAAAAAAAAGTCAAAGATAAAAGGAAGAAAAGTCAACTAGTTTTTCATTCATGCAGTTATTTGTTAAAAGACTCTCCAGCCATGTCTAGGGAACATTGATGAGCAAGGGACAGTCACTGCCCTCGTTCATTCCAGCTGGGAATGAAGACGAGCAGCAAGTGACTGCAAGAGTACAATGCCTTAAGCTGCAGACAGTGCAGGGTGGAGGATGCAGGGCTCCCGGGACCAGCTGAAGGCTGAATCTTTTATTCCAAGAGCTGTTGCCTAAAACTCATAGTTAAATATGCTATGATAACATTTTCAGTGACCATGACTGGACCTTTATCTCAAGTATGTTTCTGCCCAAACTATTTCTCAATCACCATTTTTATTCTCTTCAGAATTTCTTGGCTCTTTGTGCCAGTGATTACTACAATGGCTGTGTGTTTCACAGAAATATCAAGGGCTTCATGGTTCAAACAGGAGATCCAACGGGTAAGTTTTCCACTAACTGAAATTAGGAAAATTGGATATATCATATGAAAAAAGAGATGTGTAAAGTAATTGAAAAATAAAACGCTTTATAACAGGGCTACTTTGACAATAGCAGAAAAGTTTAGGATTTTGTTTCTTTAAAGATATATTTACTTTTAAGTGTTTTGCCTGCATGTGTGCAAGGGCCCTGCATACCTGCACACCTGGTGACTCCTGAGCCAGCATTTGCATTCTGGGAACTGAACTGAACCCAAGTGGCTTCTAAAAGCAGCGTGTTCTTTTTTATGACAGCATCTCTTCCTTCCCGCCCACCCTCCAACCTCCCAGGTACCCTTCAAACTCATGGAGTCTTTCTTCATCCATTGTTATTGCATGGGTATATGTATTTGTACATATTGTCCATGTTAGATTTATGTCAACTTGAGAACTACTGAGCTAGAGTCATCAGAGAGGAGGGAACCTCACCTGAGAAAATGCCTGCGTAAGATCAGGTTGTAGGCAAGACTTGTAGGGTATTTTCTTAATAAGTGATTGATGTGGGAGGCCCAGCCCATTGTGGGCGGGGCCACCCCAGAGCTGGTGGTCTTGGGTTCTATAAGAAAGCAGGCTGAGCAAGGCAGTAAGCAGTACCCCTCCATGGCATCTACATCAGCTCCTGCCTTCCCTCCAGCTTTCTTGAATCCTTACCACATTGTTTTTCCATTTTTCCTTTTTTTCTTTTTCTTTTTCTTTTCTTTCTTTCTTTTTTTTTTTTTTGTTTGTTTGTTTGTTTGGTTGGTTGGTTGGTTGGTTGGTTGGTTGGTTTTTCAAGACAAGGTTTCTCTGTGTAGCCCTGGCTGTCCTGGAGCTCGATTTGTACACCAGGCTGACCTCAAACTCAGCTCAGAAAGATCTGTCTGCCTCTGCTTCCTGAGTGTTGGGACTAAAGGTGTGTGCCACCACCCGGCTACCCACACTGCTTTTAATGATTAACTGTCATGTGGAATTGTGAGTGAAATAAACCATTTCCTCTTCCCCAAGTTGCTTCTGGTCATGGCGTTTCATCACAGTAATAGTAACTTATTAAGACACCTATATTCCCAGATATGACCTGTTGAATCTGAAAGACATTACCTGTATGTATGTCTTCAAAGCTAAGCACTGGGCAGTGGGTAACCAATTGGTGTGTTCTTCCCTGGGGAGACACCTCTTCTGCTCTTGGCATTACTCAGTTGCCTGTAGTTCTTAGTGTAGGTTGAGTCCTCAAGGATGTCTCCCCATGCATTTCAGCTCATCAGTTGTTTTTTGGTTTGGGTTTTGTTTTGTTTTGTTTTGTTTTGTTTTGTTTCAGACAGTGTTTCCTTGTGTGTAGCCCTGGCTGTCCTGGAACTTGCTCTGTAGACCAGGCTAACTTCAAACTCACAGAGCTCCGCCTGCTCCTGCATTCTGTGAATCAGCAAGTATTCTTAACAGCTGAGCATGAGACAGGGTTTCATCAAATAACCCAGATTTGCCTCAAAGTCAACAATCTTCCTGCCTCTCTCTACTTTATGGGTGCTGGGAATACAGTCTTGCACCATAATACATTAATTAAATTAATGTACTTGCTTTTGGTCCAGCCGGCAGCAAGATATTTTTTTAGAAGAAAGAGGTATTAGCCTGTGCTCATATAAAATATGAGCAGTATTAATGAGGAGGGTTTTCTCTTTGTCGTGGGGATGCTAGAAGCCATCTGGTGTACAGACCATTGTCTTGGGTACTTGTAAGACTGAGACATGAGTGTTATAAGTTCAAGTTCAAGGTCAATCAGGAAACTCTACCTCAAAAAATTAGTTAAAGAGCCAGGCATTGGTGGCGCATGCCTTTAATCCGGCACTTGGGAGCTTGGGAGGCAGAGGCAGGGGATTTCTGAGTTCGAGGCCAGCCTGGTCTACAGAGTGAGTTCCAGGACAGCCAGGGCTACACAGAGAACCCCTGTCTTGAAAACCCCCCCCCCCCCAAAAAAAAAAGAAGATGGGAATGCCAGAGATACATAACTAACTCACTGGTGGAACACGTGAATAGCGTACATCAAGCCCTATGTTCAAACTTTTTCTCTTTTTCTATCTCTCTCTCTCCCTCCCCCCCCCTTCTCTCTCTCACATATACACACACTTACTTATAGTTAAAGAAGAGTTTGAAGGCTGGAGGTTAATTCTGTGGTAGTACACTTGCCTAGCATGTGTACTGCCCTGGGTTGTATCCCCACCACCATATAAATAAATATGTATTATGGCATAAAACACTCCTCCTGTTTTCAAAATGGAGTCCCCATTGAAATCTAATTAGATGCCTCTTGGTTTGCTTGTCTTGTTCTGCAGGTACTGGAAGAGGAGGTAGCAGCATATGGGGCAAGAAGTTTGAGGATGAATACAGTGAATATCTGAAGGTATAGCCCTGTGGTTCCATTTATACTTAGAAACTTTTTTTTTTTTTGATAATTACTGATAATAATAATTAGAACTAGGTGAGACCTCAGGTCAACTAGTCCTGAGCTAATAAATTGATTGACTGGCCATGGAGGAAGATTCAAGGATGCCTTCTTTATGACCATTAAGAGAAGAAATCTGGGGGCTGGAGTGATGACTCAGCAGTCAAGAGCACTGAGTGCTCTTCCAGTGATCCTGTGTTCAATTCCCAGAAGCCACATGGTGGCGCACAACCATCTGTAGTGGAATCGGATGCCCTCTTCTGGTGTGCATGAAGATAGATAGCTACAGTGTGCTCATATAGGTAAAATAAGTAAATGTTTTTAAAAAGACAAAAGAAATCCTTAGGCAGGAGAAATACACCATTGAGCTTGCCAGACTCCATCTCTGCTCAGTTGTTAAGTTTGCTATCTACTCAATTCTTGTGAGCATGTGCATCTTGAACAGACCCCTGAAGTAATCCAACCTTCCTTGTTTTACAGATCAAGAAGCTAACCTAGTGACGAGTATTTGAGGAGAGATTTGGAGGAGTTGGGTTTTGTTGCCTGATTGCTTTTTCATTGTAGTGCACTATTCCTTAATATAAATGTAAGGAATGTCTCTGTTATACTCAGATAGAAATAAAAGTATTTGTAACTGCTTCTCCAAAGTGAAAATGAGATGGAGTGGAGGATATGGTAATTATATAAGCAAATTATATGCTGGGTTTTAGTGATACAGATGATACACAGCCTGCACATGTGAGTTAATACTAGTAGAGAAGCCAGCTAAGCCATTTCCTAGTCCCCTGAGTATTGAGAAAGCAGAGAGTGTTTCAACTTGCCTTTGAAATTGGCAGTTAACAGCACAGTTAAATTAATGCCTTGGTTTTCTTTTTTAGCACAGTGTTCGAGGTGTTGTATCAATGGCTAATAATGGCCCAAATACCAATGGGTCTCAGTTCTTCATCACCTATGGCAAGCAGCCGCACTTGGACATGAAATATACAGTGTTTGGAAAGTGAGTGTTGTAGTCATCTCTTTGGCACATCAGTGTACATGCATGGTGTGATCACAGCACAGCTAGGACTGGAAAGACCAGGGCCGCAGCTATCAGGGCTCTGACCCTAAGGAAGTTATATACTACCTGAGCCTGCCTGCCTGCCTGCCTGCCTGCTTTTTTCTTTCTTCCCTCCCTCCCTTCCTTCCTTCCTTCCTTCCTTCCTTCCTTCCTTCCTTCTTCCCTCCCTCCCTTTCTTCTCTCTCTCTCTCTCTCTTTCTCTCTCTCTCTCTCTTTGTTTCTTCTTTTTTTTTAAAGAGTTAAAAAAAGAAAGAACTTTCCCAGATGCTCTAGGACTTGCTGACGTGGCCACACCTTGCCTGTAGGCAGAGTAGCTGGTGGTTTTCAGCTGGGTGGGTTGTGCCTACAGGGAAGTCTGCCAGATCTGATCCTAGGGAGCTGTTTGGCAGTTCTTCCTGAATTATGCGTTATAAACACTCTACCTGAAAGCCGATTTTTTAATTCATTTAGGTGGTAAAATTTATTCATTCAACATGTGTCTGTCACACTCAGTGATAAAAAATACATTGTCTTAAAGTACCAGGCATATTTGTTTGGTTTTAACAAGATTTTTGTAAAACAATGTAGCCCAGACTTTGCTCACTTATGGTCCTCCTGTGTCAGCCTTCCCTGTTCTGAGATGAACAGGTAGGAGTTCCCATGGTTGGCTAGACTTTTATTTTATTTTATTTTATTTTATTTTATTTTATTTTATTTTATTTATTGGGTAGTTTGAATGTTAAGTTAGGTTTAAAAATTAGAGGATCCCTGTTTACTTGTGTTCCAAACACCTGTGTCTAGCTTAACATATAATTAATGCAGCAACTGGAACCCTAGACTGAAGGCATCTAATCAGCTATGTGTCTGCATGCCAACAACAGAAAACTAAAGGTTAACCTTAGGTCCATGGATTACTTGGTTCTTGGCTTTTTTTTTCCCTCGGCTTTATTTGTGTGACGTTTGACCTTATGTTCACGTGTGGGTCTGGTACCTGCGGAGGTCAGAAGAGGGTTTGGGGTCCCTTAGACCTGAGGCTGTGAGCTCCCATGTGGTGCTGCGAACCATGTGCATACTGGGAAGCAAACCCAGGTCCTCTGTAAGAGCAGCAAGTGCCCTAACCATGGAGCCTCTCTCCAGTCCCCTGAACTACTAGAAGTTGTATTTCTATGCATAATTTTTCTGGAAAAAAGACGTGTAAGTTTCCTGTGGTTTCCTAAGGACCTCATCTTCTAGACTCCTGACCCTACAAGCCTACTTGCCCCCACCACCACCTCTTTTTTTGCAGAAGCTCAGAATTTTTCCGGTTCTCTGGTTTTCATATAGACCAGAAGATAATTTATAGAACTTAATTGTCTCCACATAGGAATACATTTAAAAGGTGTGGTTGTTGTGGTTAGCCCTTTAGGCATTCTTCCTTGTGTGCTTCTCTGTGTTTTGTGTTTGTTTATTTGTTTAAGATAGGGTCTCACTATGGAGCCCCACCTGACCTGGAACTTACTATGTAGATCAGGATGGCCTTGAACTCACAGATACCTGCCTGCCTTTGCCCCCTCCTCCCAAGTGCCGGGATTAAAGCTTGTGTCACTAAACCTAGCTATTCATTCCTATGTTCTTTTATATCTTAGTGGAAATGCAGAATAAATGTAAATCTGGTTTTGTTTATTTGTTTTGGTGTTTTTGTTTTTAAAGTACTTCATGCTTCCTGGAGCTGGAGAGATGGCCCATAAGTTAAAAGCACTGACTGTTCTACAGAACCAGGGTTTACTTCCCTACATGGTGGCTTCCAACCTCTGTAGCTCCAGTTCCTGGGGAACTAGCACCTTCTTCTGGCTTCCCGGAATACTGGATGCATGTGGTTTACAGGCATGTGTGCTGGCAAAACATGCATACACATAAGATAAAAATTTAAGTTCATATAGAAACCCTGATGCCTGCGTAATATAAGAAAACATTTTTCCCTCATTAACTGCATTGGCTCAGATTCCAACCATGGTTTTTATTCTTTTAAGACAAGGCTTCTTTCGATCTACAGTTTTACAGGTTTCAGCCCATGGTCATTTGTCCCAGTGCCTACTCAGCCAGCTCTGGGATTATAGATGTGCTGGGGGCTGAACTCATATTCTCATGCACAGCCCTAGACCCTACCCTTAAAGGCTTGTGTCCCTCCCTGTAGTCCCAAACGGGGGGATCAAACCTCTGGCACATGGACCTCTGAGGGACACTCAAGTTCCAAACCAAAGCAGCAGGTATTCATGTCCTTGAGGTCACCTGGTTGTCCTGAAAAAGACCTGGGGAAATGTAGGTCCTGAGCCTCCTGAATTCAAGACCACATCACTCTCCTTGGTGTTTTGTGCATGGGACCAACCTTTATGCTCCACTTTCCCACTGTGTTTGGGACACGCAATCCAACCAGGCCACATGATTGTAAAAGAAGGCAGAGGAGGGCACTCTTGTCTGAAGACTGTGATTGCTGTAGGTACTCTTTTACATGTGAGAAATTTTTTACATGCTGTGTTGCTTCTCTTTCAGGGTAATAGATGGTCTGGAGACTTTGGATGAGTTGGAGAAGTTACCAGTAAATGAGAAGACATACAGACCTCTTAACGATGTACACATTAAGGACATAACTATTCATGCCAACCCATTTGCTCAGTAGCTGTAACAGACCTGGACAGATACTTGGCAAACACTTAACTGGAGCACGCCCACTGTGGTTTATCCAGTTCTGATTCTGTCAGAGACTGATCCTTCTTCTGGTGTTTACAGTAATGGACTCTATGTAGGAGACCTGCATCGTCCCCCTCACGCCCATCTTCAGCATATTCCATGTCACTGCTGTTGTTCAATGGTTACTTTAAATAGAAAGTAATGTCTTTTTATATTACATGTGAGTGTCCATTTTTAAATGCTGGTCCTCATGTGCAGGCCTTTTTTGAAGCATCCAAATCACCATGCTAGTTTATATGCTGGAAATACTATTTTCCCTTCACTAGTCATGCTCTGCAGGTAGTAGAACCTACCCGTCATGGCCGGGCGTGGTGGTGCTCTCCTTTAGTCCCAGCGCTTCAGAGGCAGTCATGGGGAGCCCTGTGAGTTTGAGGCCAGCCTGGTGTACAAATTGAGTTCCAGGACAGCCAGGACACAGAGTAACATCATCTCAAAACAAGAGTGGAAAAAAAGGAAGGAAAAGGAGGTGGGGTGGAGGCAGGTTGACCTGTGAGAGCAGCACTTGGGAAGCTGACAGGATCATGGATTTGAAGGCAGGCTGTGCTTCAGAGCAAATCCTGACCCAAGAAAACAAAGAACAGGACCTTGTTAAGGTCCATTTTCTCACTGGGGAGGTTGGGTGTTGTGTTTTATTTTGTCTGGTTGGTAGGTGGTTCTGAAGCTTGGTAGGTTCCCCAGCCTGACTTCCTCCTCTCAGGCCTTTGTGTCCCTAGTGCTGTGATCGCAGATGTGAGCCCTCACACTTGGTTACCAATTTTAAAAAATAGTGCCAATACATTGACATCTTGGTTCTTAAGAGCTTATTCTGCCGGGGTGGATGGTTTCACACATCTGTAGGCCCAGAATTCCAGAAACAGTGTGTCAAGGCCACCCTGGTTTAAATAGAAAATTCTAGGCTTATTCTACCATGCTTAAGCAGTCATAGTCACAGAGATTACAAAGATAGGGAGGGTTATTCAGATACTGGCTCCAGGGCTACACCTGGGATGCTTAACAGGTCATAGCCACAGAGATTACAGAGATAGGGACTCAGGATTCCCATATGTAGCTCCATGCCACATTAGGAATTTATTAAGGCAAAACAAAAAATAAAAAACACTGAAACAAAACAAGAGCCCTAAGTCTAAATTCTGTTTATGCAATCAGCAAACTGATGCCTTGCAGGTGTCCTGGTTATTTCAAGCAAGCAAGTGTTTACAGAAGGTACCAGACAATTATAAGAATAGCCCCAGCATTCCAGGAAGTTATATGTGCTTGGGTAAGTGGGGCTTACAGGTTAGAGGCAATTTTGTTCTGTAGGCCACTGAAGCACAGTAATTTAAATTTAAAACATGCTAGCCATCACACAATATGTATCCTAGTTTCACTTAGCAACAAAGAACCTCACACCCAGCCACTTGGTGAGGGCAGGAATTCTCGTCCAGTTTGTTTGAATGGCTAAAACTAGTCAAAACTGTATTGAGCTGCTTCCAAGTTTGGATTCAGTGATGTATAAATATAGTCTAGTGAGCAAACAGACTCATAAACAGTATAATACACAAGACTGACTTTCAGTCAGCAAAGTCACATCAGTCACTATTTCACTAGTGAACTTGGTTCCTCAACTGGCACACCTGTAATCTAACATGAGAAGCAGAAGCAGGAGGATCTCCACGCTTGAGGACAACCAGATCTATGGGGAGTTAGGTCAATGTGGGTCTCAAGAGTGAGACCTTGTGTCCATTCGAATTGTACAGATTCCAGTAATAAAGGTGATGGTGTGAACACGATATTTATAAACTACTAGGCTAAAGTAAACACAGCAGTTAAATTTTCTGGGTGCTGTGACCAAATCCCTGACAAGCAGCTCACAGGTTTATTTTGTTCAAGAGTTCAGTCTGTCAAGGCAACAGGAATCCACAGTCAGAAAACAGATGCGTCTGCAGGGTTTGCCCTCCAGTGGTGTGGGGAGGGAGAGGTGTCCTCACTACCTACCTCCCTCACCACCTGCTGCTGTGGAAGAGCAGGCCCTGAGGGGATGAAATCAGGAGAGCTGGGCCTGCACCTTGCCTGGGCAGCACAGTAGAGCTGGACCTGGTGGCAGGCCATGCAAGCTGGTCCTAAGGGCATGAGAGCAGGAAGGAGAGCTAGCCCAGCCTCTCACTAGCTGCAGCACTTAGGAGGTCAGGCCCCTCGACTGAGCATCACAGTTGTGTGGGAACAGATGAGACAGTACTTAGGGTGTGAGGTCAGGAGAGCTGGCTCTGCCCCTTACCAGCTGACATTGTGTGATCTGGCTGGGCAGTGCTTGAGAGCTTGCCCTGATGGGATATGTGTGGGAGAGCTGGTGGGCCAACCAACTCAGCTATCACTCAGGCTCAGAGCCAAGGCTTTGAGTTGGCCTACCCCAACATCTATCCCACATGTGAATTTCACATGCTGGAGCATGTGAAAGTCCTGCAGTTCCGTGACACAGGGCAACAGCAGGATGTCTGAGAGGAGTCCCACTGAGGATTCACTAGATAGAGTAGCAGAAACCAGCAGCCTCAAACTTACTCACAAGGCTCCCCGCCCCCTCACTGCCTCTGCTTCCTTTGCCCCTGTGGAACAAATCAGCTGACTAGCCACAAGGGTAGAGAGACCCAGAACAAACACACAACAGCTTCCATGACAAGATGTTTTTTTATGTTGTATTTAATTTTTAAGTTTTGTTTTTTTATTTTTGGTGGGAGAGGTTGCAAGGATGGAGGGTGGATACAAAGAGGTGATGAGTGCAATTGTGGTTCATGATGTGAGAACCTGTTAGTAGCTTTCCTCAGCAGATAGCCCATGGCTCTAGCATCTCGAAAATCTTGCAATCTCCAAGGCAACTTCAGTGTTACAGCTCCTTGTTTCAATGTCTGGGATCCACACGTGATCTTCTGGGCTCCTCCAAAGGGCTTGGGTCACTTCTCCCGCTCTGCCCTCTGTAGCCCTCTACGTCCTGGTTGAGTTCATTCCATTGCTGCTGCTGTTCTTGGTGATCATCCCATGGTACTGGCATCTCCAATGCACTGGGGTCTTCTGCTGCAACTAGGCTTCACCAAAAGCCTCTCATTGGTTCTCTTCATGGTGCATGACCCCCTCAGTCCTGGGCTATCAACTGCAACTGAGGCTGCACCTTTACCAATGGCCTTCCATGGCCTCTAACAGGGCCAAGCCTCGGCTGTTCTCCATGACCCCTTCATGCCTTCAAAAGCAGTACCATGTGGGTGACACTTACACATTACCAAGTACAGCTGCAACATGAGGTACAACCTTGGCTATCTCTGGAACACAGCTTCTTTGTGCTCTCGGAAAACACTTCCCAGGAAATTTCACCTCAGTGATGCTGGTCTCTTAATTGTGACTAATTTCTTAGCTCCAGCTCACCAGCATCAATTGTCCCAGTAGTCCCTTCTGTTTTTCACTCTAAAGCCAGAGCCACTTGGATGAAGCTTCTGTGTTTTGCTGCTTGCTGGGGATAGAATATGCTCCCACCCTTATTCTATTAACAGATTTCTGTTTTCTGACTCCCTCTCTACCTAAGCTTGGCTGTCCTGGAACTTGCTCTGTAGATTGACTTTGAATTTAGAGATCTGCATGGCTCTGTCTCTTGTAATGCTGGGATTAAAGGCATGTACTACCAAGGCTGGATTTAAGCTTTTCTTCACCTAGAACCTGCTTTGTCCCAGGTTGGACTTGAACTTAGAGATCGGTTTGCCTTAGTCTCCTGGAATTAAAGGCATATACTACCTTGATTGGGCCTAAGCCCTTCAAAGCCACTATGCCTTAAGATCTCCATGCCAAGATCCAGGTCAGAGACTTGTATGTCCCAGCCTCAAGATCTGGATCACAGGGGAGCACTCCAAATCTGGATTGTAGTTCATTCCAGATATGGTCAAGTTGACAACCAGGACTAACCATTATAATTTGTTTGTTTTGGTTTGGTTTTTTGTTTTTAGGGGGCTAGAGAAATGGTTAAAAGCATTTGCTCTTTCAGAGAATCTAGGTTTCATGAGGCTCATATCCATCTGTAAATCCAGTTCCAAGTGATCTGACCCTCCTTTCTGGCCTCCTTGGGCAACAAGCATTCCCTGGTGTGCATATATATGTTGAGGTCTGCCAACTCCCCTTGCTTAGCTGTAGCCATTTTGTTCCATGCTGCCAGCTATTTCATATTGTTGCTGTAATGTGCCTGCCAGTCACTGACACAGAAAATAACTTGACTCAGAGCAAGGTCATGCTGATTACATATCTTGTTATGTTCTGTATGAGGTGTGTTAATGTTAAGAAATTCCACAAAGCTTTATGTAGGACCCATCAAATTAAAAGTCAATATGAACTGTAATGGCTTGAGTCAGAGCTAACCATCGGGCAGCACTTCCTGTATCTGGGTATGAACTCACTGTTTTGTTTTTGTTTTTTTTCCTTTCTAAGATGGCCCTGAGAAATTTTTGTAGTTGTGGCTCAGCCCTCAAATTTTGAGCTGCAACCCTGATTGATTGGTCTTAGGGTGTACATTCGATAAACCATCCCTGACTGACTCTATTTATCCAGCCTTTGGTTTGTGGGGCAACTCCTAGACCCCAACACATACATGTAGGCAAAATATTCATACATGTACATTTAAAATTTTAAAAGTGGATCTTTAAAAAAATTTTTTTTTATTTTTTGTGTAGGATGATATTGCAGGAATTGGTTCTCTCTTCCACTGTATGTTTCCTGGAGACTGAACTCAGGTAGCCTTGGTGGCATTGTGTCTTCACCTGTTAAACCAACTCCAGCACCCTCCTCTTTCCGTTTTTAGTTCTGGGCTGGAATTTGCTATATAGACCACACTGCACTTGGACTCAAAGATACCCTTGTCTCTGCCTCCTTAGTGCTGGGATGTGCCACCATGCCCAGGTCTGGATTACTCTTAAGGGTGAGGTAATGGAGACAAAGGAGTTGCAAAGGTGATATTTACCTTTTTAGAGTTACCAAGGAAATAAGAGTTGGGGTGATGAGGGAGGGGTCCATTCTCAAAGCCTTCAGGACTACTTACTAATCTGTCTACTTACACTATTTATAACAGCTTGGGGGAATATATTTAAAGCCAGTGCATGTCACACCCAACTACGAAAAACTAGTTTAAGACAGGTCACAGAACTGTAGTCAGTGAGTTACTAACCAGAGATACTTTGTTCGTGTAGTTTAAACGGTTGCAACCAGAAGGGAGGCAGAGAGGGAGGGAGGGAGAAGATACTGTTATTGTAACCTGCAGTATCTAAGAATCCTGCTGTTTTTAATACTCAAGAAGCCCCAGCAACGCCGGGAGACAGAGGCAGGAGGATTTCCAGCCTGGCCTACCGAGTGAGTTCCAGGACAGCCAGGGCTACAAAGAGAAACCCTGTCTCGAAAAACAAAACAAAAACAAACAAACAAACAAAAAAAAATCCCCAGCCATCGCCCAGTCGGGGAGGGAACCCCGCCCACTGGGGCAGCGGGCCGCGCCTGCGTACTCAGGGCCGGCGTAGGCCCCGCCCATCTACGTCACCAGCTTTCCGGAGAAGAAGCTTGCGCTGCGGCTGTCCGCACCATTTTGTGCTGGGACGTCGTCGCTGTCGCTTGCACATTCCTCACCGTCGCCTTGCAAACTTGCCTTCAGGGTTGGAGTCTCTGCAGAAAGGTAAGACGCAGTGTCTGTCAGGGCCCTTCCTCATATCCCGACGCTGCCCGGCCGTCTCCTCGGATCCCACTGCGGTTCTTTATGGCGGAGCCACGCGAAGGAGCTCTGTGCCCGGGCTGCAGAGCTCTGGCCGCTAGCGTCTGTGTAGGTGGGGACAGTGCCCGCAGGCTCCGTGTCGGGGGGGAAGGGCGGGCCGGCTGCAATCGCCCGAGCGGACGCGGCCGGACCTAAGATGGCGGTAGGGGGAAGGCGGCGCTCGTCCTTCGGAATGGCGGCGCCAGGGCGCGGCCTTCGCTTGGACTCGTCAGGACCGGTTTTACTCTCGGTGTTTGCATGGCGCTTTTTTTTTTTTTTTTTTTGGTGCTGATTTCTTTTATATTTGAAGCGAAAGGTCTTGTTAACCAGGCCGGACCCACACCCAGAGGTGATCTTGTCAGGGGTGGGCGCTGCGGGGACAGCTTCACAGCAGGCTGTCACTTCAGTTCTGAGTAGAAACCTCCGCCAGGGTAAAACCCGGCTTCGACGAATAAAAGAATTTCAGAGGCAGTCAATACGAAGCAAAACTGAGCATATTGAAAATAGAAGGCACACCAAGACAGGATTTGTCAGAGTGAGGAACAAGGGATTTTTAAGAGGGTTTACTTAGGATTTAGTTGGGTAACTAGAGATGTGAAATCCTCTTTGTTTTAAACAAGGTTCAAAGGGTGTGCTTTCTAGCAACACTAAAATCCAAGAAGGCCGAACCTTTAATCCCAGCACAGGGAAGACAGATGCAGGCGGATCTCGGAGTTCGAGGACAGTCTGTCCTCTGTCCTACTTAGAGAAAGCCTGTCTCAAAAAAAAAGTTAAAGACAATTTTCTTTGTAAACAAAGTTGTAAATGGGGAGTTGTTTACCTTTAGGAAACAGGAGGGGAACACCCTAAAGTTACTTCCGCTTTAAACAGCTTTATTTTTATCATGACCTGCCCTGTAAAGTATGTAGATTGCTTATGCCTGAATTTTGCTGACTCAGCATAAAGGGCGATCCAGTTCGGAGGGCACCCATAATGAGCCATTTTTCCTGTCTTCCTTTGCTAGCAGTAAGGGTATCAGCAAGTACCATGGAAATTTACTTGAAGGAGCATTGAAAAGTGAGGTCATCTGCTGAACAGCAGTTTTTGTTTTTGAGTTGTAAACAAACACATCATAACATCCAAACACAAATTTAAAAACTTCTTAATTATTGTGACTTGTGGCTATGCTGGGTTTTGTCTTGTTTTTTTGATTTATATGCATCGGTGTTTTGCTTGCATTGTATGTCTTTGTGTGGGTAGCAGGTGTTCCTCCAGAGCAGGAAATCAACTGTTGTGAGCCCTCACGGATGCTGGGAATTGAACCTGGGTCTTTTGGAAAGTTAGTCAGTGCCCTTAACAGCTGAGCCATCTCTCCAGCCCCTGTGGTTATGTTGAACAGAGATTTGGTTTGGGCAGAAATTGCATCTCATGAACCTGTAATTTGAACTTCTGAAAGGGCTTAAGTTTTTGCTTAAGTTAAATAGAAACCTTTTCCACTTAATATGAATTTGGGCATAATGAGAACAAGGTAAAAAAGAAAAACTGAATAAAATTCAGATTGCAGAATCTGAGGCAATGCAATAATTTTTATGATTTCCGACAGTTGACTACAACTTTAGAACTTTGATTTAATACAAAAGGTTAATGCTGGGGATGACATGCATTTAATCCCAGTATTCCAGAGGCAAGACGCAGGTAGCTCTCTGAATTCAAGGACAGCCTGGTCTACAAAGCTAGAGCCACATAGACTGTCTAGGAAGGGGAAAAAAAAATCAAAACTAGTGGGAATTTGCAAAGAAAGCATTTACTACTGAACATCACAGAAATGCAATTTAACTGGGAAAATTTGTCTTTTATAGATGAGACATTCAAAGAGAGCTTACTGTTCTTACTGGGATGAAAGAGATTGGGATTATGGAACATGGAGAAGCAGTAGCAGTCATAAAAGAAAGAAGAGATCACATAGCCGTGCCCCTGAGCATAAGCGCTGCAGATACGATCACTCCAAAACAACGGATAGGTAAGAAAGGCGGTTATGGGCTGGGAAGATGTCTTAGCTGGCATTTAAGCTCTGGCAGAAGACACTTCAAACACTCTAACCACTATAACTTGTAACTCAGCTTCTTCCCTACCTGTTCAGGGTTCAGATACTCCTTAGTACTACCCATACAGACACACACACAATTAAAAATAAATCTTTACAAGGCACATAAAGTACTGCAATATAAAAGATTTTTGGCCTGGGAATGTAATTCAGACCCTGCATGAAATCCTGGTAGGGGGAGGGGCCATATATAAGATAATGGGTATTAAATTAACTGCATGGTCTGTAGTTCAATGGTAAAAAGACCTAACTTGGACAAAGGCAGTGAGTTCAGTTCTCTACACTGCAGTTGGTTTGTGTAGCTATAAAACAAACTTTTCTCCTCTAGCTATTATCTGGAAAGCAGATTGATAAATGAGAGAACTTATCGTAGTCGACGCTATGTTGATGAATACAAGAATGATTACATGGGCTACGAGCCAGAGTATCCCTATGGAGAACCTGGAAGCAGATACCAGAATCATAGTAGCAAGTCCTCTGGTAGAAGTGGAAGAAGCAGTTACAAAAGTAAACATAGGAGTCACCACCACACCTCACATCGCCGTTCACATGGGGTATGAGCTCCTTTTAAACATTTTGAAAGTTTTTATTTCCCATGGAGAAAAGGAAGCAGTTTTGTGTTTGAGAAAATTTCAAGATAAAAGCCATCACAACTCTACCTTGCAGGATTATTCATTTAGTATTTGTGCATTGCATAAGAAATTCATGAAAACAGTGCATATTTAGTTCTGAAATGATAGAAAAGGTTTTCTTAATGTTATTTCAAGAAATATTATTTTGATAAATTGTCAAGTTTATTCCAAGAATTAGATATTTTGTGTTAGGGTTAGTTATGACTTATTAACATGTTGTGTAAATTTTTTTCCTCATTAAGTTACAGATTTGAAGTTAGTGTTTTCATGTATTAATATGGAAATCTATCAGATAACATTTAAAATGCTATAGTGTTATATACCAATTTTTCCTTCCCAAACTAGGACTATTTATTTATTGGTTTAATATTTATTTTCTTGATTAGTTAGGCCAAATCTTATATGGCCACAGGCTACTAAAGTAAATACTACATCCTACAGTTTTGTAGTATTGAATTAGGACACTATGTTTCAGTGAATGCCACAGATAAGCCTTTTTTTAAGAAGAAAAGCAAATGTGTTTATGTTTTGTTGCCTTACCACTTTGAGTATCTTATCTGAAAATCTGTTCCTTGCCATGTTTTTCTCCTGTTAACATAAACTATGTGCCCTGTGAATTTCTGGGGACTGAATTTGAAATTGCTCCTGCCAACCGTTTGTGGCCTGGCGTGTATCTGAATGCCTGAATATCTCCCCGCTGAATGAATTTCGTATTCTGCCCTGAATTCACTCGGGTATATTGATTGGCTGGATGATCTTGGTGCTGGTGCCGCCCACTTGACGTTTCCAGAAGAGTCACCGAAGGAAAAGATCCAGGAGTGTAGAGGATGATGAGGAGGGTCACCTGATCTGTCAGAGTGGAGACGTACTAAGTGCAAGATGTATAGAATATTTTTCAACACTTATTAACTTTTCAGATAACATAATCTATATGTATATATAGATTAAAGTTTCAGGGATTTGGAAATCTTTTTCTTTCTGTTTTTTGTTTTGCTTTCATTTCTTTTGGTGGGAGGGGATTGTCTTTGTTTTCTTTGGAGTTTTAATATTAAACAAATTCCAGAGCAGTAATTACATCAAGTTAATGAAATTAGTCTGAGAATGAAATAGATCTAAGAATAGTTGTATGTTTTTTGGATGGTGTTGGCTGATAAGTAATTAATGATAAGGAAATTTGCAGCATCACCTAGAGTAATATGCATTGATAACACTTATAAGTGCATTGTTCCTGTTCCCTGTTATGAATGATTTTTATTCCTCTTTTTTAGATGAAATTGTTGATACTTTAGGTGAAGGTGCTTTTGGAAAAGTTGTGGAGTGCATCGATCATAAAGTGTAAGTTTTTCTCTCTTTTTTCCTCTTTGGTTTTTCGAAACAGAGTTTCTCTGTGTAACAGCCCTACGTATCTTGGAACTCAGTTTGTAGACCAGGCTGGCCTAGTGCTTAGATTCACCTGCCTCTGCTTCTAGAATGCTTTTGGAAGACAGGGCCGGGAGCTCTCGCAGAAATCCACTTGCCTCTTTCTTGAGTGTTGGGATCAAGGTGTGTGTGCTATCACTATCACACCTGGCCTCTTATATTTGTTGAAACCCACTAAGTAGTATGTGCAACTTCCTGGCTCAAGAAGGGACGGACATCTCTTGAGTTTAGTTCCCAGCACAAGAGTGTGAGGAGACTTGTTTCTCTTTAGATGAGTTGAGATAGCAGAGCTGGGGGTGTCCGTCAAGCTTCATCGGTGCTGTTTACACCCCTCACCCCATGTTGGTGATCAGACCCAGGAATTCAACATGGCAATAATGGTGATTTTTTATTTTTAATTGTACATTCATGCATATGAGTTCAGAGGCCAGAAGAATGTGTTCATATAAGTGGTTGTGAGCTGGGCTGCCTAGAAATTAGATTCTTCTGTAAGACCAGTACATGGCTATTAAGATTTTTTTTCTCTGTACCTTTATTTTTCTGTCCTTCAGAATAAATTAAACTTTCTTGTGGGACTTTGAGGGGCTGTCAGTGGTGTACTAAAGGCATGGAAACTTAATACAGCTTAAAGCTTAGGCCTTTAGTTGAGGCAGTCTCCCTACTGGGCTGTAAGCTTAACTGGACTATTCTAGCTGTGACCACCCGGCAGCTGGCTATCTATTTACCTCTCTGCTCTGCTCCCATCAGTGTCCTCTTCAATTCTGCTTTTGAATCTCACATCTACCTCTCTTGCCTTTCTCTCTGCCTTGGTACTTCTTGCCCCAGCTATTGGCCGTCACTTCTTTATGACAATCAGTCAGCAGGGAGACAGACAGCTCGTGATGCATCTCTTAGATTGCCTTTAGGCGGGTGAAGAAGGACAAATGTTACAAGATAGAAAACCGGGTGATGAGAAAACCTAGTGATGAGCCCTAGAAATGACAGTACCAAAACTCTGCTACCATTTAGCTCTGTGCTGGTACAGAATTAACAACTGAAAATACAGACCCCTTAAACTTACTATTTGAGGATGGCCATGCCAACAAAATTTTTAAGTGTTTAGGCCATTGCATCTTATTTATCTAAAGCAACCACTTGGATCAGCTATGCATTTTCTGCCCTGAGAGTAGCAAAAACTTTCTAAATGAGTTGAGACCTAGCAACAACTTTTCTGATAACCTTGAACAAAGATTTGATATAGTATTTTGGCAATGGTAGGCAATATAGGAATCTGTTTGAGTCTTAGAAAGCAGATTGAGGGGGCCTGGAGAGATGGCTCAGCCTTAAGAGCACTGACTGCTCTTCCTGAGTTCAATTCCCAGCAACCACATGGTGGCTCACAGCCATCTGCAATAGGATTCAATGTCCTCTTCTGGTTATCTGAAGATGGCCACAGTGTACTCATATAACTAAAGAAAATCTTTAAAAAAAAAATGAAAGCAAATTGAGATAGTGTTTTTTATCTCAACATTGTATTAACTTAATCTAGACTGTTCATGTATATATTCTTTAGTTGAAGAAACAAAGGATAACTTGTGATTAAAGGTTGTTATTTAGTGGTACGGGGTCTTTTTTGTTTGTTTGTTTGTTTGTTTGTTTGTTTTGTTTGGTATGGTATGGTATTTGAGACGGGGCTCTCTAGTTGTCCTGGAACTCATTGTGTAGACCAGGCTGGCTCTGAATTTAGGGATCCTCTTGCTTCTGCTTCCAGAGTGCTTGGGATTAAAGGTGTGCCGTTACACACACCAGCTGGATCGCCACCGTTAGTTTTGCTGTGTGTGCATTTGGTGTTCTTCCTGCATGCGTGTCTGTGTGGGCATCAGACCCTCTGGAACTGGAGCTGCTAGAATATCACTTGTATAAACTTGAGTTTATTCTCTTTAACAGGGGAGGTAGACGTGTGGCAGTGAAAATAGTTAAGAATGTGGATCGATACTGTGAAGCCGCTCAGTCGGAAATACAAGTTTTGGAACACTTAAATACAACAGACCCCCAGAGTACTTTGTAAGTATCAAATTAAAACTTGAAGTAGTTTCAGAAAGGTTTAAATTTTAAATTGTAAGCTCCATTGAGTTGTTTTATTTTTTATGTGTTTATAGCCGTTGTGTCCAGATGTTGGAGTGGTTTGAGCATCGAGGTCACATTTGCATTGTCTTTGAACTTCTGGGGCTTAGTACGTACGATTTCATTAAGGAAAACAGTTTTCTGCCGTTTCGAATGGATCATATCAGGAAGATGGCATATCAGATATGCAAATCTGTAAATTGTAAGTTTTTTACATTCCTTCTAAAATTTGGGTTTGAGACTAATTAATGTCAGACTAATTGGATCTTTAAACGGGGAATCTAGTGGAACTAGGGACTATAGCTCAGTGACAGAAATGAGGCCTTTTTTTTCTTGCCATCACTGCAGAAGACTATAAGATGAGATCTACTGTGGGATTTAAAGGCCTGGCCTGAGAGTACATACAGACAAGTTGAGGGAGTAGATGCTGAAATGAAAGATAAGCAAACTTGTTAAAAATGGTTTATGAGGTCAAGCAGGTGGTGACGGTGCACACCTTTAACACCAACACTTGCAAGGCAGAGGCAGGTGGATCGCGTGAGTTCAAGGCCAGCCAGAGCTACAAAACCCTGGTTTGAAGAATGAAAAAAAAAATCAAAAGATTTGAGTATACATCTTTTTGGTTTTTTGATGCAGTTTCTCTGTGTAGCCCATGTTGTCTGTAGACCAGGCTGGCCTTGAACTCAGAAATCTGCCTGCCTCCACCTCTCAAGTGCTGGGATTAAAGGTGTGCGCCACCACCGCCCAGGTTGAGTATACATCTTAATAGCTGTAGTTGACAATAGGAGGAAAGGGAGACTTAATCTCACATCCTTAGGTTCGGTTTTTAGAGAAGAGAAATGATTGTGAAATAAGATTTGTTGTTTAGAAGTTTGTCTGTAGTATTTCAGTGAATAGTGTATTTATTATCCAACATAAAAAGCTAGGAATGTAATTAAGTTGGTGCTGCCTTAGCATGTGCAAACACCTGGGTTTGATCTCTAGCATGGCATAAGCTGGGCATGGTGGTACATGCTTATAATTCTAGCCCTTAGCATATGGCAAAAGAATCAAAAAATATTTTTTTTAAAGATTTATTTACTTACTGTATGAGTGTTCTATTTGCATGTCCACCTGCATGCCCGAGAGAGCATCGGATTCTGTGATCCAACATGTGGGTGTTGGGAATTGAACTCAGGACTGGAGAGCAGCCAGTGCTCTTAACTGCTGAGTCATCTCTTCAGCCCCTAAAGATCAGACTTTTCAAGTAGCTTTTTTATCTAAGTTTGAGGCCAGCTGGGCTATGTAAGACCTTATCTCAAAAGATAAAAGGTGTATGCATAAGACTGATTTAGCCTAGAGTCCTAAAAAAATTTAAATGCAACAAATCTCAGTTTGGTTTTGTTGTTTTTATTTTTTTTTTAAATTTATATAGTTTATTTATGAGTACACTAGCTGTTTTCAGACACACCAGAAGAGGGCATCAGAGCTCATCTGTAGATGGTTGTGAGCCACCATGTGGGTGCTGGGAATTGAACTCAGGACTTGGAAGAGTAGTCAGTGCTCTTAACTACTGAGACATCTCTCCAGCCCCAAACCTCAGAGTTTCTTAAGACAGCCTCTTACCCACTGGAACAAGATATGTAGACCAGCCTGTCTTTGAATTACCCTGTTGCCATTGTCCTTTTTGGCAGCCCTCTGACCTTTTTCCACTGAGTACTGGGATTACTGATGGAGCCATCATTCTTGGCTACCTTCTTGTTGCTGAGAAACATAGTCTCATTGTGCAGTCCAGGGTGACCTTGCACTCTCTCCTAGTTCTAAGACTGTAGTGCTACCACTACATCCAGCATCACTAGAGCTGGCTAGGATAGTGTTTCAGTCCCTAATGATTAAAGACAGTCTGATTGTCGCAGGATGGCCTTGGATCTCAGTATCCTGCCATAGTATCAACCACCCGAATGTTGTGGATAGAGCATTGTATGGGAATCGTCATTATCGGACATAGAGCCCTACACCTTCCTCTACTGGATGGACTAAGATTATTGATTATTTTTTTACAGTATATAAGAAGACACCAGAGGGTTGGGGGGGTTATTCCTTTTGTTTAATTTTGTTGTTTTCATGTGTGTACAAAATAAACATGATTGTAGGGTATCAAGATCCTCCTGGAGTTGGGGTTTCAGGTGGTCTTGCCACTTAATACGTGTGCTGGGAATTGAACCCAGGTCTTGAAGTAAGAGTACATGTCCATGCCACTGAGCAATCCTACCAGACTGTCTTGTTTTTTATGTCAATCTCAGCAAGGTTGGGTGGTAAACATCTTTAATCACAGCATTCAAGTAGAAGAGTCAGGCCAATCTCTGAGGTCAAGGCCAGACTGTTCTACATAGGAAGTATTAGGAAAGCCAGGGCTATAGAGAGGGACCCTATCACAAACAAAAATGACTCATTTAGTACCCTACTTAGGCTGCTCTTAGACTTAGATTTTCATGTTTCAACTTCCTTAGTGCTATGATTATTGGCATATGTTACAATATAGGGCTTATGATTTTGTTTTGATATTTGAGACTATAGTTAAAGTAACTATGTACTTCTTTCCAGTTTTGCATAGTAATAAATTGACTCACACAGACTTGAAGCCTGAAAACATCTTATTTGTGAAGTCTGACTACACAGAGACTTATAATCCCAAAATGGTGAGTACCTTATAGCATGATCATTACAGTGCTGATGAATACTTTGTTTCAGTAATATGGCTGTATAACTTGTTACTTACGATTTTCAGAAACGTGATGAACGCACTATAGTAAATCCAGATATTAAAGTGGTGGACTTTGGAAGTGCAACATATGACGATGAACACCACAGCACACTGGTGTCCACAAGACACTACAGAGCGCCTGAAGTCATCTTAGGTGAGTGCGCAGTATGCTGGAGCAGTCTACACTGCTCTATCTATTGAATCCAACATAGAATTCGTAGTTTTGGGTACTATTTGATTGACTGCTTTGTTGATCATTTTCTCATTAAATACTGCTCCAGACTAAGGAATATAGCTCAGTGGTACAGCCTGAGCTGCCGAGGCCTGTAGCCCAATACAAGGATTATCATGAAGGAGAGAGAGACAGACAACAGTATTAGAAATTATGTTGAGAATCTTGAAAATGCTGGAGGGACTTGGTGGCACATGTCTTTAATTAGAGGTTTGTGGATCTCTTGAGTTAGAAGCCAGCCTGAGCCACATACTGAGATCCTGTTCCAAAAATAAACATTGACATCTCTACTGACCAGCTGTGAAACTAGCAAGTGATGTGTAGCCTGTATTTGAGAAGTGTGTTGTTGAGTGGGCATTTTAGAATCTTAAGACAACTCCAGATATGTTGTCTGCTCAAGACTAACCTGAGCTATACACGTCCAGAGTCTGAGTTTAAAAGAATGTACTTTAAAGGACAAAGTATTGCCTACTATGCACCTAAGTATGTCAGAGTATATGGTAGGATCCGGTGCTCCTGGAGTGTGGTTAGAAAAAGTGAAACTGCAAGATTAATCAAGAACCTTACACATTGAAGGCAGGACGTCTTACTAAATTCAGAACTTGATGGGTTTTACTAGCCTAACTTGCTCTGAGGATTTCTAATTTCTATTTCCAGAATCTTAACATTATTTTTGAATTCTAAGGTAAGACATCTTTCAGAATTAGTGAGGATTTCTACATTGACATTTTGCTTTGTTTTGCAGCCCTAGGGTGGTCACAGCCATGTGATGTCTGGAGTATAGGCTGCATTCTTATCGAGTATTATCTTGGATTTACAGTGTTTCCGGTAAGTGACAATGGTGCTTAGTGGCTTTGCATTAAAAGTGCCTGTTTGTGTAAACTACTCTAAAGATCACATTTACACCACGGGTTTTTTTTTTTTTTTTTTTCTTTATTAGACTAATAAAGCACAAGAAATTAAAATTGTGTACTTTGTCTTAGGCAGTTTTACAACTATTGTAAGCAGTTGTTTCCAACCATTTAGGGAAGATCCGGTGGCAAGTTTTGAGGCTTATAATCCTTTGTTGTCCTGCTACTTGAGCCATGTGTCATTTTGATGATCATCTTAAGACTTGTGAACAGCTAGAACTAGAGAACTAATTGTTGAATAGGGCTTGATGCGTAAGCTAACAAATGTTTTTATTTCAGACTCATGATAGCAGGGAACACTTAGCAATGATGGAGAGAATTCTTGGACCACTACCAAAGCACATGGTACAGAGAACCAGGTATGTTTTCCCTGAGTCACGTCGTCTGTAGTAGTACCACTGGATTCTGGTCAGTATGGTAAATGTGAACATTTAACTGTTTTAGGAAACGCAAATATTTCCATCATGATCGATTAGATTGGGATGAACACAGTTCTGCTGGCAGATATGTTTCTCGGCGCTGTAAACCTCTGAAGGTAGGCCCTGGATAATCTTTAAATAACCTGCATGATCCCACTTTTGGTGTGTAGAGAACTATGGCTGTTATAGTCTGCTGACTTTCACCCTCTGAAGGTCTTTGCCTCTGGTTTTGGATTTTGCTTTTTGAGATGGGGTATTGTACAGGGACATACTAATATGTAGTCCAGAATGACCTCAGAAATTTTCATCAGCCTACCAGTGTTGTGACTGAAACATTTTAATAATGGTTTAAAAGAGGCCGGGTAACCCACAATCCCATGGTCATAAATGGTTCCTCTTCTTTTTATGGTTGAGAGAGTACAACAGTAAGAATAATTTATTTGTCTTTCTGTTTCAGGAGTTTATGCTATCTCAGGATGCCGAACATGAGCTTCTCTTTGACCTCATTGGGAAAATGTTGGAGTATGATCCAGCTAAAAGAATTACTCTCAAAGAAGCCCTAAAGCATCCTTTCTTTTACCCGCTTAAAAAGCATACATGATTTATTATAAACATGGTGCTCTGAAAGAAATCTTACAGACTGTATCAGTCTAGTTTTTAATTTATTTTGTATAGCTTTGTACATATTTTTAGAGGTTTTATTAAATACATGGCCAAGCCAAATAACATCTTTCAGTAATTATAGAATGATTTATTTGGAATAAACTTTGTGATTATCAGTGTATGAATGTATACAGGTTGGTGTACTGTCTTTCTGCAGTTAAAGTCTGGAGATAACTTTGCCCTTTTATTTTATGTATATGGGTATTTTCACCTACATTTATGCCTGTGCCACACATTGCAGGCCAGGAAAGTATGCTGGAAATCAAACTTGGGCCCTCTAGAGAACAGCAGCCAGTTCTCTTCACTGAACTTTCTCTTTGTTTACATTTTTATGGGTATTGGGACATCCTTCTCTAAGTTAAATTTATATTATGAAGCCCAACTGAATTTTAAGGTTTTGTTTTTCTTTTATTCTTTTCAAAGTTTAGTACTGCTGTTTTCTGGCCAGTCTGTATTCTGGTGTGTTCTGCTCTTTCCTCTTTGTTACTCTTCAGGCTAACTGAACTCTTAAGAGTCAAGGTTCCTGTAGTGAGGCAGGTGTTTGTGCACTTTGTTCATGTATGAACACATATGCACAAGTGCCTGTGGAGGCAGGGGTTATCATGTCTGCCTCAGTGGGCCTCTGCCTACACATGCAGATGGGATACCCCTGTGCTTTATCAGGACTTCATGCATGTGGCACAAGCAGCCTCAATTCTGTGTGATCTTTCATTTTTTTATTTTGGTGTTTCTTAAAAAAACCTTAGAAATTGAGCAGGCTCAGTGCATAAAGACATTTGCTGATAGGTTGGACAACCTGAGTTTGAGCTCTGGAAGCAAACAAACAATGGGCAGGAAAGATTCAACTCTGGAACTTCTGCATGGGCACTTACACAAAATACTTTTTAAAATATTTGAGTTGTGCAAGTCTTAATTTTCAACTCAAATATTTTAAAGACTTGCAGGTCATTTTATAAATCCTCTTGCTGTCCAAAGGATTCCAACTCCAAGAGTCGAGCCCCTAAGGCAAACCTATTCCTTAAGTAATAAAACCCTGATGTCCTTGCCGTGGAGTGGTGCACACATGCACTCGAGAGCCAGATGCAGAGTCCTGGGTGATGCTGAGAACAGCAAGCTTAAAAGAGCTGTCTGAAGGCAGTAAGGTGAAGCTCTGTAGAGGAAGACACCCTACTTCCTGCTTTGACCTCTGCATGGGTGTGCATGCACACAAATCCTCCAATATCAAAACTCCAGTTTGCTAGGCATAGACATGTGTGGATATGACAGCATCATGACATGTATTGTGACACATAAACAGCTGGAACAGTAGCTTACAGTCTATGGGAAAGTGTCCATATTCTGACTCTGATACTTTGTGTTCAGAGTTCCTAGTATCCATATAATTCTGGTTGTGGAAGCTTTTCAGGTCTCTGCTAAACACTCATTGTTGAAGTACACTTAAACCTCCAGAGTCTTGTTTAAATTGATTATAAGAAGTTACACTAAGGCTGGAGAGATGGCTCAGTGGATAAGAACGGAGGCTGCTCTTCCAGAGGGAGGACTAGGATTGATTCTCAGCACCCATAAAAAGTAAAAAATTATACTAGGTGTGGTGTGTCTTTGATTCCAGCACTTGAGAGTCAAGGGCATGTGGATCTCATAGGCCAATGCAATCTTCACAGGAAGTTGCAGGCCAGCAAGAGTTGAATAGTGAGACCCTGCTTCAGGAATCCCAGCAAGAAGGCTCAGTAAATGCTTGTCACCAAGCCTAATGCCCCGAATTCACTCCCTAGAACCAACATGGTAGAGAACTGACTGACAAAAGTAATCTGGCCTGTGAGTGGGCACAAAAAAATGCACAAGCATAATGTAAAAAGCAGCTTCTAAATTGGCATGGGACAGTCGTAATTAAATTGGATTTTATGGTAATCCTAAAGTACATGGTGTTGGGATTTAATTTTCACCATTATTGTCTGTGACTAAAACTGGGAAACCCCTGAATGCCTTAAACTAGTATTGGTGTTCTAGATAAGTGCTCTGCCACTTGAGCTCTCCAGCTAGTTTCTCTTTAAATGGGCACTATCTTGGAATTCCCTGAAAGAGGATAGCTAATAATTGCTAATTACAGCCAACATGAATCCACTACACATTAGTAAACATTCAAATTTCATGAGGGTCTTAAACTTTCACTTCTTTGGTAACCCACCTATATCTAGGCAACAGCGCTGGCCCAGGCTGGCTCACCAGCTGACAGTTCCACAAGTAGGGGTTACTAAATTGATAGTAACCCAGCACATTTGTAAAGTATCTTTGCCATTTGGAAAGCAGATCTGATGATAGCCCAGGTAAATGGAGAGTGACATAAGGAAGCCTTTTGGCAGTAGGAATTACACCCAAGGCCTCACACCTAGCAGACAAGACTTCCCTGCTGAGTTACAGCCCCCCCCCCCAATTGCACCCACCATGACCAAGAGTTATTAATCCTCTATAACCCACATTTTCCTCAAGAAAAAGCCAATTCTAAAAGTTTTTCAGTTAAAAGCACTTGCCAGATTTTCTCAAATTGTTTAGATCAAGCCTACTGAAAACCTTACACTTCCCTACTCTCATCCTTTTTAGATTCCTGGCTGGCCAAACTCAGATCTTACCTGCCATTTTCTCCTCCATGCTGGGAAAGAAACACACAAATCTTAACAAAGCAACTTAAGACTTCCCATGAGCCGGGCAGTGGTGGTGCACGCCTTTAATCCCAGCACTTGGGAGGCAGAGGCAGGCTGATTTCTGAGTTCGGGCCAGCCTGGACTACAGAGTGAGTTCCGAGACAGCCAGGGCTACACAGAGAAACCCTGTCTTGAAAAACCTTAAAAAAAAATAAGAAAAAAAGACTTTCCAATGATTCCTTATTTTATGTAGTATCCGAGAAATAAAATTTTACAAATAATTCAATAATGTACACCCAAACTTTGGCTTGTTACATTCACATCAACCAAGTTACTGAAAACCCAGTACAGTTGTTCAGTGCAGTTGTTGGTATCTGCATGAAAATGACCCCTCCCCCGCCCCACTGCAATAGGTAGGACTGTTAAGGATTGGGGTTGTACATCTGACAGGACTTTTTGCTTTGAGGTGAAGACCATGCCATTTTCAGTGTCTGCCTCCTGGGTGTTGAAACAACATGAAAGCTCTCAGCTACTGCTCCAGTCTCATGTCTGTGTACCTGCTGCCATGCTCCAGCCGTAATTCCACTATCAGCCCATAATCACAGACTAACCCACTGGGACTGCGAGCTCCCAAATGAAATGCTTTTATAAATTGCCTTGGTCATGGTGTCACGTCACAGCCAGCAATAGAAAAAAATAAAACAAGTGGTAAAATTTCAAAACCATTTTTCTGGTTGGTGCCATGTCCACAACTTTGAAATAGACCACTCCTAAGGATTTCCAGTGAATTTATTTTACACATTAAAAGAAACCCAGATAAATCAAGAACCTGTTTCATGCTGGACGTAATAAATGTACATTTAATCCCAGCACTGGGGAGGGAGAGGCAGAATTCCAGGCCAGCCAGGACTAGCCTCAAAGTTGCAAAAATTGCCTTTCTCTCCACTCATCTGCAGAGTCCCACAAAGCTCCCAAACCAAAGGGAAAGGCTTTGCCTAGTGCCCAGGGTGGCCTAAGGTACAAATTGAATAGTGATTCATAGGCCATGAGTTGCCTATTATAGGCCTAGACCCCCTAACTACACAGGTGGCAAAGGATGGGTCAAAGTTAACAGCCTACCTGAGTGACAGAGTGAGATCAAAGCTAAACTGAGCATCTTAATGAGACAATCTCAAAATGGCTTGGTGGTACAAGACTGGGTTCAAGCCCCAGCATCAGAGGTGAGAGATATGACACAAAACTTTGACACCATGAAAAAGTAATAAACTACTAAAACACTCTCTCAATTTTAAGTTCATTTTTATGGGATATAAAAAGTTTGTTTCATTTATAAAGCACAGACACAGTACATAGTGTATCTATATTAAAATTTATTGGGGTGCTATTAGGGGAAGAGGTTTCTGGGGGGGTTGGATAATGGAAAAAGCTTGAACACTGTTATAAGTTAATCTCTTGGTCACATGCATTTCCCCTCACCACCAATCGTTATGCTGAGTAAAATATGTGGCATTTTGGTATCTGGAAATTTTATAAGAACAGAATATTCCTAGGACAATAATCCCAGAGTACGGTGACACTTATCAGTTCTAAACACAGTACAGTATCTAAGACACTAAAGGCCTTAGGAACTGACACCAAACTAGGAATTCAATCAACAGTTACCCAATCATGATTCAGAGTACAGTTTTAACATCTCTATTAGGAATTACATATTGGAGGCCATAGGTTGGCATTTAAACTTAAAATGAGAGTAATTTCATAAATCTTTCTTTACATTGTACTCACAGGTGCCTTACTCAAGTGCTATATTAAGTAAACACTACTGTGTATAAGGGGAAAGGTCAATGATCAGAGATCATAATGCAGTTCTGGAAGACTCCACACTCTCACTATACACAGTATATAATAAACAGGGTGCGTTTCGAACGGCGGTACATGCAAGGATCGGGTTGTAGAAATGGCAATGTAGTTTTAGCTACATTGGAATCTGTGAGGTGTTTAGTCTGCGAGTTCTAAGGACAAATTGTCACAATGCTTATACAGTCAACATATGAGAGCACAACATACAGCACACCATTGGGAATCAACGGGACTTATGGGGGAATAAAAAGACTGATCTATAAAACCTAAATGTAAGGATGGACTTTATTTAAAAAAAAAATCTTTTTAGGACTACAAATTACAAAGGGAAAGCAGATCACTGACACAGAATCTAATGAATACATTTGCCTGTGCATAAAACTTTATCAAAGTCATTCATTTTACAAATTCACCCCACCCACCAATGTTTTCGCTATAATGCTCTTAAGGTTACTATACCTTTATTTCAAATTATATTACATGTTATTCTCTCAAGATAAACTTTAAATACCAAATCCTTGGCTTCTAAGAATGGCACCTTCAAAATGGGCAATTTCCACTCAAGTCTCTGGTGGCGTTATTCTTACTATTTTCTTTTACCAATTAAAAAAAATTAAAAAAAAACTTTCAAAATGTTCACTTTTAGCCTTTCTCAAAAATGTGGCTACATTTCCCCCTACCAACTAACTACAAATGGATAGCAAAAAGAAAAGCGACGAAGGCAGCCATTAAAATAAATGGATTAATCAAGTGAAGTATCTGGCTCATGGCAATTAAAAAAAACAGCAACTAGGGTGAGTTACTAGGTGCTTGAATATAATAGAATGAGGCCAGGCCCAGGCAACCGAGTGGCGGACCATGAATGACTGTCCTTCATGGAGTTGTGCTGAGATCCTGCTATAACACACTCCCCCAAACACTCCCAAGGATCTCATGGGTCAGTGACTCACTCCTGTGGGAACTCTTTCCTGAGTCTAGCTGTGTCCTGGGGTAGAACGCTTGTGTGAGGAGTACAAACGTACTTGTTCTACCTGGAAAGATGCAAGTGAACCTAGAAGTTTCTGGGGAAAGGCTCAGCTCCCTTCTTCCTACCTCTGCTACGTGTAGTTCTCAAACTCAAGTTTGCTCTCCATGGCTTTACTAAGGACGAAACCCAAAAAAAAATCAAACAACATCTGGGGTTAAAAATAAAAGAAAATGCTCACATATAAGCAACATCAGGATTCACGCTGTCGTGGATTAATCATCTGCAGGATTCTCACTGGTGAACAGGGCTCTGGACACACTGAGTTATCACACGAATCATTGTCTTTTGAGACTTTGGATACTTTTACAGTTTAATTTGCAAACAGAATCTTTTTGTAACAAATTATTTTTAACCAAATCATATCTTGAAAACTGTTTATATAGAAAACCCAGGGAATAAAGTGAACTGCTCATTGCGGAAGGCCTTACATCACATTATTACAGTAGAAAATACAGGAGGTAGAAGGTAACTGAAAACCAATGCAACATCAGATTCAATTCTACAGCTCCTGCAGCTCCTTATACATGGTTTCAAAAACCAAACCCAACATTTCCAGTAACTATAAAAACAGTTAAAATAAAAATTGCCATGAAAGCCCTTATATCATGCTTGATATAGGGAGGTAGGAAGATGTAAGAACCAGGACACATGAGACATGACATTTTATCTACAACTCCTGTTTGCTTTACTGAGGATGTTGTTTCAAAATTCAGTCACCTTCTTCCGCTTCAGATTCAGATTCTAGAAAAGAGTTTAAAAAATAGTCAAACATCTTGTTTCACGAAGCCATTTTCCATTATTTGAAACTTCATCATTTCAGAATTTGACTAATATCAACTGAGAACAAGTACATATTTATATATCTAAAAACTCTCAATTTCCCTAGTGTCTAAGTGTAAGACACCATACATAATAGAGGCAGCCAGACCAGTGAGTTATCTGCTGCCACCTAACCGAGCTTCTTATAAGGAGTTAGAGTTGTTCTCTATATACTTCATGGCAGTCACGCCCAAACACACAACACTAAATCACAATGATTGATGTCTAGCTTCCCCTCTTGTTAAAAAGAGATTTCAAGAAATATAAACATGTTCAGGGACTGGAGAGATGGCTCAGCAGTTAAGAGCACTGACTGCTCTTCCAGAGGACCCTGAGTTCAATTCCCAGCACCCACATGGTGACTCACAACCATCTGAAATGGAATCCGATGCCCTCTTCTGGTGTGTCTGAGAGAGCAAGTGTACTCACATACATAAAATAAATCTTAAACACACACACAGTGGCAGCAGGAAGAAATGTGTGTGAAAATTAATCTGTGTCATCTTCAAACCCATTTCTAGTAACTTACCTACACCTGGTGATCCTAGCACCTGGGAGGCAATAAACCAAACGCCACTACCCAATTTCCATCCATTACACAAAGACTTACCCTCCTCAGCATTTTTGAGCCATTCTACAAACTTCTTCATTTGCTCAAGGAAGACACTTTTTCCCTTTGCAACATGTGCGTCTTTATACCACTTCAGAATGGGCTCTTCACTCAGGACCTCAGCTACAAACAACATCATTTATATTAGCAAGTTTGAACACAACCGATCTACTGAACCACAGAAGGTACAAATGCCTACTCTGGCACTGGGATTGTGTTTCTGTGGGGTAAGGGCAGGGTAGGGAAAGACAGGCCTCATTTATGGATTTAAATTGTATTTACCTTGTGAACAAGGTTCACAGATGTTCTAATAGCAACGTACTCAATAAAAATACCCAATTCTGCTGGGTGTGGGCAAACACACCTCTGAGCCCAGCATTGTACTTGGGGGTGGAGACAGAGGCATGTAGATCTTCTGAGATGCAGAGCAGCCTGGCTGCAAGTCCCAGGCCAGTCAACACAATAGTGATAGGCAGACGCAAAAAACAGTTAAACAACTCTCAATTCAACCATAGAAGATGTCACTTTGTGAATATAGGGAGCCCATGTCCAGACCCTCCTTATTTATTTCCAGTATTTTTATATAACTTTCACAGACCTAAGGATTTAGTTACCTTTATAAAAAAGCACCACTATTTTCTGGAAGGCTTTCATGAAGTGAATGTTGTCATAGCAATACTCCTGAATCTTCAGTAACAGAGTCAGCTCAGACTGACCTTGAGTAGTGAAGGCAGCAAGTAGAGGGCTGTATTGCTTTGAAAAGAAAAGTGACTTGCTCATTATAATAACCATCCATTACAAATTCCCACAATATAGATCATAACTCACCTTTACCACTGTCATCAATTCATGATGGAGCAGAAAAATTTAAGATCTACTTCAGTGGAGTAAAAACCTTCCCATTTTCTGACATTTCCTCAGCAGTATCAAATCAGACTTAAATTACTTTTAAACATGTTATGATTTCTAATTTATGACCCAAATAAAGCCAAGTCAGCCTTAAAAGCGTCAGCAACACAAAGTCATGCTGATTTACAGGCAGGTCACAGCCAGCACCACAATAACAAAAACCAAACTGGCTCCAAATGAAAAATGTCTGACCATTGGCCTATACATTATAAAATCTTCAAAGTCATTGTCTCTGAGTACCAATAAAACTTAAAATAAGCATATGAAAAGGGCTAAAGGAAGTCCAATTCTGTAATTATTAATCCAGGCTCACTGAGAAAATTAGAGCAGTGGTTCCCAACCTTGCTAGTGTTGTAACCCTTTAATACAGTTTCGCGTACTGTGCTGACCCCAAATCATAAAGACTTTTGTTGCTACTTCACAACTGTAATGATTCTACTGTTACAAATCATACTGTAAGCATCTGTATTTTCTGATGGTCTTAGAGGCAAATCCTGTAATCCTGTGCAAGGGATCACGGCCCACAGATTGAGAACCTTAGACAAATATCCACTCAGTCCACACACCCCACCTCAAGCATCCAATACCTCGCAATCCCAATACCTTCAAGTGCTTGATGGCTTGTTCTGCTACAAGCTCCTCTTTTTTGTTCCACTCCACGGTGCTCATCACACTTGACCAGACTATCCCAATGACGACTGGTTCTGGGATGTTATTTTTTTTCATCTCCTCCTTGACATATAAAATTATCTACAAAACAATCCATAACTTAGAAACAGAAGCTATTTTTAATTCTTTAAATATCAAATTTAGACATTTTACAAAAGCAAAAAATGCTTTTCCAACCCAGTGTGGTGGGTACATAAATTTAACCCCAGCAAAGGCAGGTGGACCAGGGTTTGAAGCCAGCCCAGTCTACAGAGTCCCAGGCCAACCGGGGCTATACAGGGAGTCCATGTCTGAAATAAGCAGGCAAGCAAGCAAGCAAGCCAACTAACCAACCTTCCCTACTGGCAACAAACTTCACCAGTCTCACATACAAACAGAATACCTTCTGCCACAGGACAGAGCCTTGAAATTCAACCAAGTTTATGCACAAATTGGCTCTGGCAGGTGAGATGGCTCAGCAAATAGATAATGGTACCTATAACTGAGCCTGACAACCCAAGACTGATTCTCTAGACCATGTGGTGGGAGATGTGTGTAAATAGCCCCACTCCTGTTTACATTTTTAAATAAATATAAAAACTATCAGCAATAACAAAAAACAAACTAGCTCCGAATGAAAAATGCCCATTGGCCTATACATTATAAAATCTTCAAAGTTATTATCTCTGGATACCAACAAAAAACAAAGCCGGGCAGTGGTGGCACATGCCTTTAATCTTAGCACTTGGGAGGCAGAGGCAGGCGGATTTCTGAATTCAAGGCCAGCCTGGTCTACAGAGTGAGTTCCAGGGCAGCCAGGACTACACAGAGAAACCCTGTCCCGAAACCCCCCCTCTCCAAAAACAAAACAAAACAAAACACAAACAAACAAACAAAAACAAACCAAAAACAAACTTAAGCATATGAAAAGGGCTAAAGGAAGTCCAACTCTATAATTATTAATTCAGACTCACTCTGAAAATTCTGGGAGCCCTTGAATGAACAAAACCATTTATGTGGTTATAAAAAGATGGGATGGACAGGTCAGCAACCAAGAGTACTGGTTGCTCTTTCAAGACCCATTAACTTCAGTTCCAAGAGGAACTGAGCCCTCCTCTGACATCAGGAGTGTACATACATGTGGTACATATTCATGCATGGAGGAGAAACAGACATATACATTAAAGAAAGAGCGGTCTACACAAGAGCAGCTTACATCCTTGAATGGGTCACCGCGAGACATCTGCTCCTGAAGCTCCTTCTGGAGCTCCTTCCGTGCCCCAATGGTCTGCTGGTTGCGAACATACTCCGAAAGCTCTTTCAAGCCTGCCTCAGTGAAATACTTGGTGAAGTGCTCAACGCTTTGTTTATTGGCAGGGAACAGCTCCTGAAAGAACAATTGGTTACGGTTCTTTACACCAAATCAACAAATAGGGTTCAGATTCAAAGACAAGGTGTTATCATTACATCACTCAACAAGTTGGAAGGAATGGAAGGAAAGGCACAAACCATCAGTCTGTTGTCCATGCTGACTTTTCGAAGACTTGCAGCAACTGCATTGATGTCTTTTTCATTTATCCATGATTTAAAGAGCTTAACAGCAAAAGCTGCTGAAACTCCTGTAAAACAAAGTTGCTTGTCTAACAGACATACATTTCTCAGTTTCTCTCCAAAGCCACCCAAACCTTTCCTGTGTCAATGAGACCATTTCACCCCAACTCTCCTATTGGGTCATTTGCTACTGTTGACAATTTATATGCTAACCTGCTATTCTGTACCCAAAGTAGTTACCACAAAAGGAACACTCAAAGTGAGCAGGAACTAATATCCACAACCCACACAGAAGCAGTGAACCACGAATTTATAACAGTTTAAAAGCTAATTACCTTCTTTAACCAAATTCTCATTATAAAGGCTGTTAAGAATGGATGCATTAAGGGTTCCATTAGCCAGAAGGACCCCAGTCAACATGGCGAGCTTGTTCCTCTCCGACTCTGAAAATCCCTTTAGGAAGAGCAGTAACTGTAAAAGTAAACAGCCAGGGTTAAAGAAGACTGGCATTCTAGTAAGAGAAGCAGTTAGAATACATTCAGCTGAGGTCCAATCACCCACATTTCTATCTCCATCAGAAGACTCATTAACTCAAGGATCTTGGGCCAATCTCTGTGTCTTGGTTTCATTATATATTAAATATGAACAATAGGGCTGGAGAGATGGCTCAGGGGTTAAGAGCACTGACTGCTCTTCCAGAGGTCGAGTTCAATTCCCAGCAACCACATGGTGGCTCACAACCATCTGCAATGGGATCTGATGCCCTCTTCTGGTGTGTCTGAAGACAGCTACAGTGTACTTACATAAAATAATTAAAAAAAAAAAAAAAGTGAACAGTATAACTTGCCCTTCAGAGTTTTTATCAATATTCAAAAGTTAAAACAAAGCCTGATACTTAATTTGTCAGCCTTTCTGCTACGTCAACCATTTATGAAATATTTGGCAACAGGAATGGAAAACAAGTGACTTTTTTAGCATCGTATGCTCTGACCCTTTACCATTCGTCTTAGGAAGGGTCTCTACATTTTTACTGCCGCTTTTTTCCCCACATAACGCCAAGTGACAATGTGTAAGTTCCAAATATTTCAGCAAAATAACTGCTATACTCCCCAAATGGTATTTCAATAAAAGTCTACTTAAATGTCTAACACTATGTCCAATCTGTGGCTGCTGGAGACAGAAGTGAGTACACGCCCACCCAACTCCCCTTCATACCTTTTTAACTTCATCTTCAAAACCTTTCTCCAGGTATTTGTAGCGCCTGATTAACTTGTTAAAAACCTAGAAGAAGATTAAAGTCATTCCTAGAACCAAAAAGGGCTCTATACTGTAAAATCTCATCATACACCAAAAATATAAACACTTCTTAGTAACTTCTATCACTATATACCTAAGACTAGTTAAACAAATAACAGTATGATCACAAAATATAACTATTACTTTTTTGTATATAACGATAGAACTAGACTCAGATACCAAATTTCAGGGTTAGCGACATTAAATTCTTCACTTACGCATACAACTAGTAAAAAATAGAACCGTGAAGCTGAGTGTGGCAAAGCATTCAGTCAGCACTGGGAAGGCTGAGGCACGAGGGTGGTTTAGTTCAAGCCCAGGGTGGGCTACAAAGCAAGTTCCAGGCCAGCCTGGATCAATACATTCATGTTTTTCTCCAAAATGAAAAGAATTGCTTAACACAGTGATCACAAAAGAAGACTAACATTTTTGTTCATCTTATTTTTAGACATAGTTTCTCTAAACAGGCTCTAAAGTAGTTTAGGCTTGCATGAACACACCATATACTCTAGGATGACCCTGAATTTCTTTTTTTTTTTTGGTTTTTCGAGACAGGGTTTCTCTGCATAGCCTTGGCTGTCCTGGAACTCACTCTGTAGACCAGGCTGGCCTCGAACTCAGAAATCCACCTGCCTCTGCCTCCCAAGTGCTGGGATTAAAGGCGTGTGCCACCACCGCCCGGCGACCCTGAATTTCTGATCCTCCTGCCTCAATTTTTCAATGGGATTATAGTCATGTGCTACCTAACCTGGCTTACTGCCTTTCTTAAAGAGAGTAAGTCCAGAGAAACAAATCTAGGGACTAGAGAGTTGACTACCCAGTAGTCAACAGGGTAGTTAACAGGAGTTTGGTTCCCAGCAGTAGCACTGGTCGACTCATAAGTGCCCGCACTATGGACTCAAGAGGGTCTGATGCCTTTAGTCTCTTGAGGACACCTGTACATACTCATAATTTAAAAAAAAAAAAAAAAAAAAAAAAAACAACTTTTTTTTTTTTTCCCCAGAAAGAGAAAAAGAGTAAAGGCTGGGCATGCTGAGGCAGGCAGATCTCTGTGAGTCTACAAAGTGAGCTCCAGGACAGCCTATTACACAGAGAAACCTTGTCTCAAAATACAAATAAACAAACCCACAAAACCCAGACCGCAGCAAACCTACTAAACATGGTATTTCTAATCTATCATACTTTATCAAGACCTACACCCTTAAAACTTAAAATCAAATAGAACTTCTCTCTGCAACCTTTAAAAAGCAGAACATCCCTCAGATATTGCCCATATAAGCTATATGGCAGGCAGTTTTGCTTACCTGAGCGAATGCTTGCATGGTCTCCAGGTCTTCTTGTGCTGCAAACACACAGACTTCTGTGCGCATCATGTCATCTGCCAGTGTACCACCTGGGGCTAAAATAGTGAGATGGCTCAGTATGTACATATAAAATGAAAATTTTACACAGCAATCAAACAAGTACCCTATTCAAAGAGCATAAGGTGTTTGCTGCCAAGTCTATCACATTTACTTAGTATACATGTCCACATATGCACATGCACAGAATAAAGGTAAACATCTTTAGTAAAAGATGAATCAACAGTGCCGAATACGCTAAGTGGAGATGTCCAGAACTGGTTGTGGTCATATTTAACTTTCCACACAGAAAGTAAAAATTTAAACTTCCAAGGAGGTT
The DNA here is from genome assembly GCA_030674055.1 of Rhabdomys pumilio. NCBI lineage: Eukaryota > Metazoa > Chordata > Mammalia > Rodentia > Muridae > Rhabdomys > Rhabdomys pumilio. The sequence continues at coordinate 140,278,294 of JANHMN010000001.1, read as the reverse complement.
GCACTTACCATCAATTCCTATTCTTTTATAAAAGGATCTTGCACTCGAACTTGTGATCCCCCAGAATACTGAGATTACAGGTATGTATGTACCACCACAACTGACTCAAAACCCTATTTTTCACATTATAACAATCGTAACAACAATTGAGAAAGGCAGCTAAGACAAGAGGAATTCACAAGTCAATGCTAGACTGGGCTATATCCAAGTGAAACCCTATCTTTTTGTTTGTTTGTTTTGGTTTTTTTTTCCGAGACAAGGTTTCTCTGTGTAGCCCTGGCTGTCCTGGAACTCACTCTGCAGACCAGGTATGGTAGCTCATATTTGTAATCTTAGCATTTGGGATCTGAGGAAGATGGGTTGTTGCCGAGGTGGAAAAGCTGGGACAGAGTTCAACCTATCTCATAATCTCCAACCCTTAGCTTACAAAGAGGATAAACAGCATAATTAAATTCTATTCCTCTTGTTGGGTCTGTCAAAAGCTCACATTCTGGTTTCTCCATTATCTCTGTATATTACACCTCCCTAAATTAGGCCCACAAACCCCAGATACTTACCCAGCATTCCACCAGCCACCAGAATGTCAAAGAGTGTTTCTGCATAGCGGCGGTAGTCAAGTTTTGCTCCAGAAGCATCAAGAAACTTAGCTACTGCTTCCAAATCAGTACCAGTTTCAGTTAAGCCTTGAATAATACAGTCTTGAAACTGAGTAGGGTCAAACCTCTCTTTTTCATCTGGAGAGAAAAAAATATTAGTTTCAAGGAGCTTATCAAAAATAGCACAGGACTGAGAGATGTCTCAGTGGTTAAGAGCACTGGCTGCTCCTCCAGAGGTACTGAGTTCAATTCCCAGCAACCACATGGTAGCTCACAACCATCTATAATGAGATCTGGTGCCCTCTTCTGGCATGCAGACAGACACGCAGGCAGAACACTGTACATAATAAATAAAGCTTAAATAATAATAATAAAAAGCACAAACTGGCAAATAGGATAAGTTAACCAAATTACTGAGTTTCATTTAATTCAATAGTTGGAAAAAGCCAAGTTCAAGTACCCAAGACTCAGAATAAGTATGACAGGAGAAAGATTAAGCACATTCAAGTGTCTCCTGTAGGATGACCTACCTGGTCAAGAACTACATGGCTACTCCACTTTGCAAGCTCAATGTGCTAGGATTTCCTGCTCCCACTGTCACCAGACTGCTCTAATGACCCTATACTAGCCGTAGTGGCACAAACCTTTAATCACACCATAGAAAGGCAGATGCAGGTGGATCTGAATTCCAGAGCCTGATCTACACAGCAAATCCTGTCTCAAAAGCAAATTAAAAACAAAACTATTTAACACTATGCCAGATATACTTTATTCCTCTGAAAATGTGCACACTTAAGTCCTCCACTGCCTCTTCTCCCCCGCCCCCCGCCCCCCGAGACAGGGTTACAAGCATCTTCCTAGCCTTGGGCTGATTTTAGAATCCAGTCTGGCTGGAGAGATGGCTCAGCAACTGTTCTTCCAGAGATCCTTAGTTCAACTTCCAGCAACCACACGGTGGCTCACAACCATCTGTAATAGGATCTGATGCCCTCTTCTGGTATGTCTGAAGACAGGGACAGTGTACTCATATACATAAAATAAATAAATCATTTTAAAAAATCCAGTCTGGTATTTGCTAGTACCACTTAGCTACAGTCTAGCCTGGCCCTATGAGGTTGATACAGAGTATCTTCCTAACCTGTATCCATCTTAAGACAATGTCTCACTGAACCTAGCTCTCATTGACTAGACTGGTTGGCCAGCAGGTTCCAGGGATCTCCTGTCCTTGCCTCATCCATGCTTGAGCCACAGGCACCAGTTACTACTATGTCTGGCTTGATGTGGACACCAGGGATCAAAGGCAGTTCTTCATGCTTATTCAAGCACTTTACTTAGCCACCTCTTCAGTCCCTTTCTGTTTTTGAGACAGGGTCTCATTGGCTACAGGGTAGCCTAAAACAAACCTTCAATTCATGATCCTTCACTTCCACATCTTTGGCTTTAGAAATAAGATTCTAAGGGTTTGCACATGCCAAACAAGCACTCTACTGAACTATATACCCCAGCCCTGGTTTTTTTTTTTTTCTTTCTTTTGTTTTTGTTTTTTTTTTAGACAGGGTTCCGGAAATCACTACGTAGACCAGGCCAGTCTTGAACTCAGAGATCCTTCTGCCTTTGCCTCCTGGGTGCTGGGATTAAAGGTGTGTGCCACCACTGACCAGATCTGCCCCCCCCAACCCCCACAAGGTTTTACTATGTAGCTGTATGTATGGTCACACTACTCTTCAGGTTTTAGGGGATCTTTCCCCTTCCTTTCATGTGTCCCTAACACTTTAGCTTTTCCTTTAATCCTAGTACCCTGTAGGCAGAGACAGGAGGATCTGTGAGCCTGAGCCCAGGGTGCTCTACACATTTAGATCCGGGACAGTCAGGGCTATGTAGATACCCTGCTTCAAAATAAAACTCACCTAGCTGAAATCATGATTCCCATTATACCCTGTGTATCTGTGCAACTAGTCACTTTCTTCTTCTAAATAGTAAACACCTACATGTGTATGCCTGGAGTCAGAGGAAACCAGAAGAGGGCACTGTATCCGCTGGAACTGGAGTTACAGAAAGATAGAAGCTGACTGGTGTGGCACTAGGAACCAACCCAACCATATACAGGAGGAGCACGGCTGAAGCCAGCCATTTTCAATATTCCCTTTCAAAATGACATGTGTCCCATAAAGTTTCTTTGAGTACTAAATAATGCAAAGCAGAAAGCACTTAGCCTCTACTGAGTTATCAGACCTCACACGCTCCAGGCAGGTGCTTTTTGTTTACTGGTGGTCCTGGAGATGAACCCAGGGCATCATACACGCTAGCCAAGTACTCTGCCACTGACTCACACCCCCAACTTTTCCATGTCTTAACTTGTCAATTTAGGGCAAATGATAACAATCTTCACATTTGTCAGCTGAGATTAGACGATCTCTTGTTTCTTTTTGTACACTGTGAGAGTGAAAATTCTTTTTTCCAAGATTCTTTAGGTTTCACTAAATGTCCTGTCTTCAAAACTCCTTTAGCTCCAGGCAACCATGATTATACCAAGAACCAAGTCATATGTGATGCTTTTTTGTTATTTTTGGATCCTAAGCTGGTCCAGTTATTAATGGAAACTCTTCTGCCTCAGTTGTTTGAGTGCTGGATTACAGGTGGATGCCACACCTCGTGGCAGGGACAATCTTTATCTGGACTTAAGAAAGTGATACCAAATGCTAACAATAAAAGTTATACAATCAATTTTATCAAGATAATGCAATCTACAAACTCAGAGAATACACAGTTTTCTTCATTATTGACAAACTGCTTTAGTTTAAGAAAATCTCCTGGCTAAATCTATACATACCTACAAAGACTGGAATAGTACACCTTGGTCTCACCACCAGGGGGAGAGACTATGGGGAATATAACAAAGATGCTGTCATATGTGTCAAACTTTCTATGAAAGGTAGGAAACCAGAAACAACCTTAACAACAGTAGTTAACCCAGTCTCCATTTCCTCAAAACAAGGTTAATGTGTGCTTCTTCTTTTTGAGGCAGCTGTGTGTAGCCCTAGCTGGCCTGAGATTCACTAAGTAGACCTCCATTTACTGGCCTCTCCACTGTTAGAATTAAAGACATATGCCACCATGCCTAGCCAATGTCTGTTTTCAAAGAACACCATTTAAACTAACTTTCTTTCTTCTTCTTCTCTGTGTAGCCCTGGCTGTCCTGGAACTCACTCTGTAGACCAGGCTGGCCTCGAACTCAGAAATCCCCCTGCCTCCTCCTCCCAAGTGCTGGGATTAAAGGCGTGCGCCACCACCGCCTGGCCTCTTTCTTTCTTATTTTTTTTTTGGTTGGTTTTCTAAAGACAGGGTTTCTTTGTGTAGTCCCGGCTGTCTTGGAACTCAGAGATCTGGCAGCCTCTGACAGAGTCCTAGGTTCAACCCCCAGATTGTATTGCCAGTAGGAGCTCATGCCTTTAATTCTAGCATTTGGAGGCCATTCTGAGCTACAATCTAACACTGCTAAACCTTACAAAATAAATAAATAAATAAATAATTAAACAAACATTAATGTGAATCTCATTTTTCCCTTCCACACATTTTTTCCCAAGACCTAGACCATGTTAGACACTCTATAAACGAGTCCCTTTCACGTATCTCCAGAAAGTCTGGGTGAAATCAGGGATTTTAAGAGTGTCTCCCTTCCTTTTAGCCTTCTTTGTTCAAATTCTTCTTAAAACTATAAGATTAACGTCACAGCTTTTAACCAATAGTTTCCACACTAAAAAAATAAATAAAAGTTTGAGAAAGCAATAGAAACACTAAGGGAGCAGTTAATCTGAAATAATTGTTAAATAAAAATTCAAGTTTCTGTTATTTTCTCATGAGGGGTTTAGTAACACGCAGCTGACTGTGAGAGAAACCAAGATACATACATATGTACAAGACTAAAGGAGATTTACAAATATTTACCTCTTTTTCTGGTTTTAAAACGCTGGCCTGATAGCGTTGGTTTTTGCTGCTTTTGATTATTCATAAAAGACACCCTAGAAAAAAGGGAAAGAAGGCCTTAAAAACACCGGCGCCAGGAATATTAACTTCTGAAACAAAGTATCAAAAGTCGAGTCAAAATTACAGCTAAAACAAACCCAGGACACTTTCAGTTAACAGGCAAAGGAGCTGGTGCAGGTAAGTTTCCCTCTACAAGAACCCAGATGGAAGTGCTAGAACTATACCTTGAGATGGCATTTTAGTATCACCCTGTCTGGTGGCAAATGGCCTATCACAAACCTCATTGCTCAGTCTCTTCTACACTGCTCTATGCATCTCCCACTTTTTCTAAGTAACCACCCGAACTTAAGAGGACTGCCGCGGTCACGAGCTATCTGTCAAAGCTCCTGAACAGCAACAGCGCTGCCCTCACTCCAAAGAGGCGCCTAAAGCCGCAGAGACCACTTGCACCCTTCCAAGATGCAAAAACTGAGAGCTGGCCGCAAACGCTACAGCCCAAGCTGCCTCCTCCCGGGCACGTGTCTCCACATCCACACCCTTTCCCGTGCCTCCCGCCTCGCAGGGCTCGGGCGGCGGGCCCCGGAGCGCCGTGGGCCCTTTTCCACCGACCCTGTCGCCTGCGGTGGTGGCCGCCGCGCCGAGCGGACCACAGGCGCCGAGGCGCTGCGCGCCGGGGCCCCCGCCGCCCCGTACATCCGCCCGCCCTCCCGCGAAAGCAGCGGCGGAGGCGGCGGCCGCGGCGGTGGTGGCGGCGGCTGCGCCCCGCCCGCCGAACCCCCCACGCGTACATCACCCAACAGAGGCCGCGGCGGCTTTGTTACCCAGGCCGGCCGGGGCGCACACGGGGCGCGCCGCCACCCCGGCGCCCCGCGGCCTCGCCCGCCCTCCAGAGCGGCGGCCCCAGCCACGAATCCAGGCCCCGGGTCCCGCCGGTCCCTCCGAACCGCACCGCCACCCTTGCCGTCCGCCAGGCCACGGCGCGCCGCTATCCGCCGGCGCTGCGCCGCGCTCGCCTCACCGAATTTAAGGCGAAGAGAAAAGAGCCAGAAATCCCCGAGCTGGCGGCAACTGCGGCGCTGTCTCCTCTGCGACCGGAACTAACGCGAGCAGGAGGAGAGGAAGAGGCGCCACCCCCGCCCCGGAGGCCTGCTATCGCGAGATTTCTACCCTGCGCCAGTTCGCAGTCTCCTTGCCGGGGCCGCGGGGTGGCAGCTCGGGGGCACCGGCGAGCACAGCGGGTGGTAAGCGTGTTTATCCCGCTTTAAAGCCCCAAGCTGCCGAGACTCTAGTGCCGGGATAGCCGGTTTCCCTTCCTCCGCCGCATCGTCCGGTCTTCCCCTCCTCGGGGCGGGGATGGAAGGGGGAATCGGCCCCTCGATGGCCTCGAGTTGGACCAGTCCGCCCCGTCCCAGCCCAGACCCCTCCTCCGGAAGCCGGAGCCCGGGGTTTGGGGGCACTGGGTGGCGTGCGGGGAGGCCGGCGAGGCCAGGGCTGCCGTAGGGTGCTGCTGGGGTCCCGACTGCAGCCAGGCCTCCTTGCTCTGCGATGCAGCGGGCTGAGGGCTAGTCTGACCCCCCGCCTGTCACCACGCCTTGCAAGTGGTGCTTGTCCCCTGACTGCCGTGGGCTGGGAACTTGTTAAAAACAGGTTGCGAGGCCCCCACCAGCAGGGTTTATTTATAATTGGTTCTGATGCAGGACCCAAGAATGTGCCTTTATCACAAAGACTCCTAGATAAGGACCTTCAGAAGGAGTATTTTCCCCGGACAACAGATAAAACTACCGGCATCCGGTTTGTGCCCTTTTCTTCTGCCATCCTCTGATATCGGGATTTGTCCTTAAAATCCCTTTCCCTGTCCCAACTTCTCTTTTTTTAACCGTACATACTGGTAGAAACCAGTTATATTAATCGCCTTCCTAGTGCTCTGACCGCTGCCTTTACCTACCACCTTAAACAGAAAATTATGTTTTAGAGGTGTTCCCTGAAGTAGGAAAATCCAGCCTTAGTCTTCACCCTCCTTCCTTTGTAATACTTAGTGTGTTCCAGGTCTCCCTAGAACTTTACTCTGGGCATTCGGGTTTCACAATAAATATAGTCTTTGTATTTCTGCCATCCACCGTTTCTGTATTCAAACCTTTAATCTTTCTTACTCGTACATGGAAGGTGCCTCTGTTTCCTGGAATTTAACATGTACTGTATTTGGAGTTTCAGATTTGCATCTAAGGAATTAAGCTGCCATTTGTTGGATCTAGGCTTTGTTCTTTTCTATTCAAGTTGATAGGTAAAGGCATCATTCAGCACACTGAAGGAACAGCGGTGGGAAGATAGCCAAGCAACAAGAGCCTGACTACTACTGCAGGTGGCCAATAGGACTGAACTTTGGTGGGACCTAGGAAGGCCATGGAGCATGGGGGCAGAGGGTGGGGGGGTGAGGGAGGGAGGAACGATGGGAGTCAGGGCTCTAAGTCCCCTATTCTTATTCTCTTAACTCCGAGTCATCTCTGGCATTTCTCTTGGAAGTCTCATTTCATACTCTGCGTGGTAGACTACCATGTCCCCCACATTATGTTTGCTTCTGATTTGATAAAGGTACAATATTTCACCAATTAAAAAGCCATGTTTGTGTAGTATGTATATAGCAGACATTCTCCTAAGCACTGAACTGCATTAAGTCCTTGAAACTGCCCTCTGACCTTGACACTCTGGTTAGTCTAGTTGGGAAAAGAAGGCATGTAGGTCGGTTAACTTGCTGGTGATTGGAACCCAGAGGCCTGGCTCCACCAATATAATAAACTTTGAGGTCAGACGCTGAGCTGAGCTAGAGAGACAAATAGTGATGAGATGGCCAGGCTCATTACTCATAAAGCTCTCCTCTGCATTTGCCACAGTTCCCAATTCTGTCTCCTTCCCAGTACAGTCCTGATTTACACCGTCTATTTTTGAGACAGGGTCTTGCTATGTAGCCCAGGCTGGCCTTGACCTGACAATCCTGTATCAGCTTCCCAGGTGCTGGGATTAGAGACATCAGTTACCAAGCCCAGTTGGTTTGGATTTCTGTTCTAGTAACTAAATGAGGCTTCTTTGTTGCACCGTGTCTTTACATTTTCAGGGCGATCTTTCTAAATGTAGTTCAGGTCCTTCTCATCAGTGTCTAAATTCATTGGTTTTCATGTAAGACCACAGGAACGCCCAATTTCCACCTTATACCAGTGGTGGCTTTATGACATCCAGTAAAGAGTCAGGACCTTAAAACATGGGCTTGGGAGATGACTCTGTGTATAAAATGTTTGCCACACAATGTGAGGACTCAAGTTCTAATTCTCAAAACCCACAAAAAGCTAAGTGTTCATGGCAGCCCACCTGTAATCCTATCACATGGGAAGTGGAGGAAGAGTAACTTGCCAGACAAGCTCCATGTATGGTGCATGCCTTTCCCAGCACCCAGGAGACAGAGACAGTGGTAGTCTGTGAGATCCAGGGCAGCCTGAGCTACATAGTGAGTTTCAAGTCAGAGTTAGACAGTAATACCTTGTCCCCTATCAAGAGAAAGAGAGAGAGATCTTATCCCAGTGAATAAGATAGAAAACCAGGAAAACTCAAGTCATGCATGTACGTACATTTACCCATGTACATATTATCATACATGTACATGTGCAAATTCTGATGCATATTCTTGGACAGGAAGGGGTTGAGTTTACTGGGGGTAATACTGCAGGCAGCCTGTTTTATAACTCGGCAGCACCTGTGAGGGTAGATGTGGTAGGCCGATAGTACTGTTTATTAACTACAGTATGGTAGGAAATCTTCCTGACAACTCCATCCTTCAGTCAGGCAGGACACATTGTGTCTTCCGTCTTTGTTAGGCTTACCTTAGCTGCTACTTTCCCACCCCTCCCCCATCGGGCATACCTTCCTTAATAGCTACATCTAATGTGAATGCATTCCTTTTTAAAACTTCTTTTGAAAGTTGTACTTCCTTTTCGATGTTTAAGCTATGTGTGCAATGGACTTCTTCTAAACTGACAATTTCAAGAGCAATGTCTGATTCTTAATCATTTTAGTACTGCCTCAGTGGATAGCAGGCAGGTACAGAATCTGTAAAAACAGTACATTTATTTCAACCACAGAGTAGATCACGAGGAGAAAGAAGGTAACAAAGAAGTTTAAGGGGGAGTTAGTTTTCTCATAGGAAAACTTGAAAACAGATGTTTAAAGAAATACCTAGGGCTGGTGCAGTGCTCACCTGGTAAAGGCCCTTGCCACCGAGGCTGACCTGACCGACTTCCATGCCAAGAACCTACAGGCCAGAAGAAAGCACCAGTTGTTTTCTGACCTCTGAATGCACACTGACCAGTGTATGTCCACACACACGCTCCAAATGACAAAAACAGAGCAGTGTGAAAAGTCAGGAACATTTAACCTTGCCTACTCCTGCATAAAATAATGAAGTTCCTGGCAAAATATTAGCCACATTCATGCCTGTGTCTTATGGTGTAACTGGAAATTTAGGAGAGTCTCACTTTGGAAGCCATAAGGTTCTTAGTTTCCATAATTAAAAGAACTAGAAAAAAATGAACTTAGTAGGAAGCTTAGGGACAATTTTATTAGAGACAGAAAACAACAGAACAGCAGCCACTATAAGGAGAAAGATGGGGGAGAGAGAGAGAGAAGGGGGGAGACAGAGAGAGACAGAGGGGGGAGGGAGCGAGAAAGAGCACCATGCCTTTTTGAGTGGGGCAACATGTTCCGCAGTGGAGACTGGCAAGCAGCTTCAGGTCTGCAAGTGGCTACATTGTAAACCGGAGTGGCTTCAGAGAAGTGACAGGAAAGCCTGCGCAGGCTTTGGCCAGTGCTCTGAAGAAAGAAAAGTTACACATTCTGACTTGGAACTCAGGAAAGCAAGCTGACTTAGAGTTACACAGTAGTGACTCTTTAGGTGGGGCTTCTGGGAAGGAAAAGGCACCATTTCATTAAGATAATTGTATCTCCCATCTCTTCAGTATGGTTGCCTTCCTGAGGAATTGTTCAGGTGATTGACAGACCCAACTGGATTAACACTTTTTTGTTTGTTTCTTTGCTTACTTGCTTGTTTCTTTTCTTTTCTTTTTTTTTTTTTTTTTTTTGGAGACAGGGTTTCTTTGTGTAGCCCTGGCTGTCCTGGAACTTGTTTTGTAAACCAGACTGGCCTCAAACTCAGAGATCTGCCTGCCTCTACCATTCTAGCGCTGGGATTAAAGGTGTATGTCACTATACTCAGCTCTAGATTAACTCTTAAAACAAGACATAATTGTTGGTTATGTCTCTACTAAGAACCAATAGTAGATTATACTCTATAATCAGGGGAAGTAGCTTTCTCTTTACTGGGGGATAGATATATAGCCTATATTCTTTATCCTTATCCCTTTGTTTCCTCTTTTCTTTTGTGACAGAGTCTCACCATGTAGCTCTAGCTGACCTGGAATTCACTACTCAGTAGTGACAAGCTGCTTTCAAACTCACAGAAATCCACCTGCTTCTACCTCCCCAAGTACTGGGATTAACGGCAAGTGCCATCACACCAGCATCTTTCTTGTTTTGTTTTCACTGCACTAGAAGGGAGACCTGGCTGGACAGCTGTTGTGGTCATACCCTCAAATATGGCCTCGGGTGTGGTTCATTTAGATGGAGATAAGAAACCAGAGCTCCCCTCCAAGTTCTTGGGCATGGATACAAAGTTCAGTGTCAGGACCCTTGCCTCTGACCTGCCTCACTAACACCTGTCTCCTGTCTAGCAGTGACATGACTGTGTTTGAACTTGGCTTCATTGCTACTGAGTCCTATAGGCTCCATTACTTAAAATTAAGATTTCATAAATAAGCTGGCCAGTGGTGGCACACACCTTTAATCCCAGCACTTGGGAGGCAGAGGCAGGTGAATCTCTGAGTTTGAGGCCAGCCTGGTCTACAAAGTGAGTTCTAAGATAGGCCAGGCTGTTAAACAGAGAAACTCTGTCTGGGAGAGGTAGGGGTGAGGGGGGGGGGGAGAAGGGAAGATTTCATGAACAAAAATACTTCATTAAATATTCTTGGCACAATCTTTATAAAAATGTTAATACTTAAAATATTTGTTACATTTATTTATTTTGTGTATTTGTAAGTATTTGCAAATGGCTATGGCTAACTACATGAATAGCACAGCATATGCCTATAGTCAAGAGGACCACACTTCAGGAATTGGTTCTCTCTTTCCCCACGTGGGTCCTGGAAATGGAACTAGGTTCTTAGACTTACCGCAAGCATCTGTACTCACTGAGCCATCTTACCATCCCCTTCACAACAGTTTTTGAACAGGATCAGTATTACTGCTTTTTGAAACATTTGATAAAAATGAGCAGTGACTCTGCCTGGGCATGGTGTTTCCTTTGTGAGTGGATTTAATTGCCAAGTCAGTTCTTATACTTGCTTTTGATCCGTTTGCATCTTTCTATTTCTTCCTGAGTCAGTTTTGATAGTTTACAGCTTTTCAGGAGTTTGTTATTTCATTTAAGTTGTTTAAGTAGTGGATAATTCAGATTTCAATAATTTTTGTATTTTTTCTTTCTTCCTTTATTTAAATAAATGTATTTTTATTTTTGTCAGACAGTATCTCAGGTATCCCAAGCTTATCTGAAACTTCCCTTAAACTTGCTTTCACCTTGAACTTTTTGATCCTCCTGCCTTAGCTCCCCAGATGTTGGGTATAGTGTGTGTGTGTGTGTGTGTGTGTGTGTGTGTGTGTGTGTGTGTGTGTACGTACACGAGTGTACCCTTAGAGGCCAGAGAGAGTGTCAGATCCCCAATGGGCTGAGTTACAGGTGGTTGTTAGCAGCCTGATGTAGGGATTGGGAACCAGCTCTTGTTATTCTGGAAAAGCAGTGTGCTTTTCTCTCCAGTCATACTTGACCCAGTTGACCCAGTCTTTTGTGATTCCAGGGCCTTGTCCACGCTAGTGGAACATTCCACCAACTGCTTTGCATCTCCAGTTTGTTAAAAGTTCACCAGTTTTGTTGTTGTTTTCAAAGGAACAACATCTTCTGGTTTCATTATTGTTTTCTCTATTTTTCTCATGCAAAACCTATGCTCTTTGTTTCTTTCTGCACGGAAGAGCTATAGATCCATTGTTCTTACTGTAAGCTTGGAAGCTTTCTGCAAATGAACAGGTCTCAGTTTGTTGTTTGTCTTCAGGACTCTTCAGTGCCCTGCAGGGAGCTGGTCCTCAGCCCTAATGCTGAAGTGCTGGCTTTGGGGCTTTTGTCCATGCTTTCTGCTAGTTCTGCAGAATGGTTGCCAGCCTCTCTGGGCAGTAGTTGCAGTCTCCACAGTACTTTTAGATTGAAAGCTTTGAGCTACTTAAATAAAAAGTGCTAAATATAGCATGTAAACTTGGTGTCCCTGCTTTACTTTGCTGGTGGAAATGGATACATAGTGATTATTTTTCAAAAGTAAGTAACAATTGGTGTTAATTGCTTCAAGAACTTGTTTAGAAAAACACATTGTTTTTTTCTCAGTGATCTAGGAAATGGATATGACTTTGTAGCCAATTGTGGAGCTCCTTATAAACCTGGTTTAAATACTGTAACCTTATACATACTTATGTATTTATACACATGTAACTCTATGCATACTTGTGTATAAATTTATGCATATGTGTAGCTAGAAATATATTCAGCAGTTCCACAAAAAAAAAAAAAAAAAATTAAGACAAGGTCTCATGAAGACCAGGCTGGTCTTAAATTTGTTGTGTATCCAAGGGTGACTTTGAACTTCTGGTCCTCCTTCCTCCACCTCCTGAGTGCCGGGATTAGAAACATTCACTACCATACCTGGTTTATTTCATGCTTGGGACTGAACCCAGGAGTTAGTGTATGCTAAACAAGCATTCTACCAAACAGAGTCACAGCCCAGTCCACCTCCACAGATGTTTATAATGAAAAAACTTTGAAATACAAGCTTTTAAGTTTTACTTAAATGAAATTGTGTTAAATACTACTTTTTTCACTTGCCATAAAGAATTCTAATAGTTACACCATAATTATTAAGATTTGACATCAGATAAAAACAAAAGACAAACATTGCTTAATAACTTGAACATTTTAAAAAAACTCAATATCCTCTTTTAAAAGATTTACCTTTTATGTATGGATGTGTTTGCTTACATGTGTATGTGTGCACCGTGCCTACATCTTATGGAAGCCTGGAGAAGACATCAGATACACTGAAACTGGAGTTGCAGATGGTTATAAACTTCCACATGGGTTCTGAGAACTGAGCCAAGACCTACTGTAAGAGCTGCAAGTGCTCTTAATTGCTAAGCCATTTCTCCAAATACAATAAATTTACTCTTTTAAACAAATGTACACTTTCTTAAAAAATTTTATTGGATATTTTATTTATTTACAATACAGATGTCATCCCCTTCCCCCATTTTCCCGCCTTCTCTAAGTATAGAAGGATCGCAGCGATTTTAATTTTGCAAAGGTGGGGATAGAGGCATGACCTCCAGTAATTAAAGGGGACCTTGTAATGGCTCCAGTCCTCCTGTTCTTGTTAAGTGAGGCGTGAGAGCCATACCCATCCCGATGTCTTTTTCCTGGAGAGGGGATATTTTTGACATCAACCCCTATGCAGTCAGGCTTGTCCCTCAGGGAACCCAGAAAGATATTTTTAATTTGTATATTCCCTTGCAGTGCTTAGCCTCGCAGCCTAAGCAAGAATTCAGATCGCCAGTAAGAGAGGGTTCTGGGTGGCCCCTCTCAGCTTGGTCTAGGGGCGGGAGTCCCCTCTTTTAGGTTAAGTAGAGATGTGTTTTGGGAAGACCCTGGATAGAGTAACAACCTCGTCTTCAAGCTGCCCCACGTTGGGCGCCAAAATGTCCTGTCCAGCAGGACATTAAACAGAGGTCCAGGAAGATCACCTGAGGGGGGAGGGGTGGTAAGCAGGCGAAGACGCAAAGAAACACAGCTTGTCTATAGGCTGATCAAACCGTAACTTTTACTTTTTCACACAGGGGTTATATACACAAAAAGGCAGGATGTGGGGAAGGGGATGATGCAGGAGCGTAGGTGTTCAGGGGGAGTACAGATATCTTCCAGAACAGAGTGTCAGCTGGGTGAAGGTTCAGGGGACAGGACACTATGACTCTGCCTATGATTCACTTGTCCTAATCTAAGTTGGTACTATCTACCAAGGTAACCTATCTTCCAAGGTCTATGACTAAAGTCTGGTAACTATCTACCAAAGCTGCTTGTTTACAATAGCTTCTAGCCATCTGTTCTAGTGTTTTTCCACAGAGACCAAAGACTTTGTGCTAGCAGGCAAAGTCAAGGCATTAAACCCAATTACATGAACACTCCTGTGATCACTGTTTCTAAGGTTTTATCAGGATGACCAAAGTATCTGAGCCTACTTCCCTGTCCTAGCCCAAGGTCATTTTTGAGTCTGAAGCCTACTTTCTTGTTCTAGCCTAAAATTTAGATTCCTGTCTAAACAAATGTACACTTTCATTTAGAATTTTAAATAGGCTGAAATAATTGGAGAGGAGCTTAGAAATTTAGGAAACCTACCCTCTGCCTCCATCTCCAATGGCTATAAAATGAATTCCATGATTCTTTGCTTTATCGCTGTCTCTACCAACCATAGACTGAAATCTTCACAGTTAGCCAAGTGTAGTAGAATACAACTTTAATCCCAGCACTCAGGAGGCAGAGTCAGACAGATCTCTGTGATTTTGATGACAGCTTGGTCTACATACTGAGTTCCTGAACAGCAAGATCTATATATAGTGAGACCTTGTCTCAGAACAACAAAACAGAAACCTTCACAATCTAGCACCAAAATAAACCTTTCTTCTTGACTTGATATTTGTTACAGTAACAGAAAGCTAACTTAAAACAGTAACAGTACTGTTACATCCTTTATTACTGGTACCACTTGGGTTAATAATCAGAGACTCACAATAGATCTTACATCTATAAAGGAAGTAATCTCTTCTGAATTAGTTTCATATATATATATATATGTATATATGTGTATATATACGTATATATATATATATTTTTTTTTAATGCAACTTTGTGTGTAGAGCTGTCTCTGAATGAAATAACTACAATGTAGTTGATCATTACTGTTTTAAAAGAAGCTCATGGACTCCCATTAAGTAAGTTTAATGCCAATTAGTTTGATGAAAAAGAGCACAAATATTTGAGGGTCTGTTAGTTTACATCAAGTCTCACTATGTAGCCCAAGCAGGCCTCAAACCCACAGTAACCCTCTGCTTCAACCTCCAGAGTGCTGGGGTTACAGGCTTGCACTGCTACTCCTTGTTTGAGCCCCACTTATTTTTATAATAATAATAATAATAATTAAAAAATATAATGTGACTTTCTGGTGGTGGTGACCTTCTTATGAGAACTTCCTCTCAAAAAGGATCTCCTTCATCCCTCTGCAGAAGAGAAGAGAAGAAACATGGAAACTGCCAAGTACAGGGCCCTGCCTGCTTCCTGCTTCATAGGCATGAAATGATGCCTAGGTTCTATAAAATCCCCATGGTCTTCAGCCTACCTACAGAAGGTAGTCTTATGTGGGGGCTGCTCCAGTGTCTTCTGCCAGCCTAATGAGGAAAAGCAAGGCTTGGGAAGGAGTCAGAAGACATCCCAATAAACATTTTGGATAAAAATAAAATTGTGTGAGCCCATGGGCATGCGTGTGTGAGCCCATGGGTATTCATGCCACAATGTGCTTATGGAAGTCAAAGGACAACTTTCAGGAGTTGGTTCTAGGAACCATTCAGGTTACCCTGGTATATAGCAAGGGCTTTTATAGGCTGCGCCCTGAGGTCTGACTCAGAAAGCGCAGTATTAAACTGTTTAGGGATGTGGCTCCATTGGTAGTGCTCACCTAGCATGTACTAGGTCCTGGGTTTAACACTCAGTACTACAAAAGCCTAAAACAAGTCATGTCTGAGAGGGTTCCCAGATCTTCTGGGACTTTGTGTTCTTTGGAGGACCTGAGCAGGGCAGAAGGCTAAGGCATTTAGAGGACACTACACAGTAAGTCTTACCCTGAATAGCCACTGGTGCTTCAGCCTCAGGTGACTAAGTAGCGCTAAAGCAAAATTTGCCACTAGTTTTCTGGGCCCGTTATTCTGAATTCCAGTAACATTCTGTCTTTTTGCTTGTTTGCTTGTTTTTGTTTTTGTTTTTGTTTTTCAAGACAAGGTTTCTCTATGTAGCCCTGGATGTCCTGCAACTCTGTAGACCAGGCTGGCCTCAAAGTCACAGAGATCCATCTGCCTTTGCCTCCTGAGTGCTAGGATTAAAGGCATGGCCACCACTGCCTCATACATTCCCTCTTTACATAGTTGCTCACATGTGGGCTATAGTGTGATAATTCAGCACATACACTAAATACAACCTAACACATACATCCCATGAAGAACTTAGAGCACTCTGTTACATGAGGAGCACTGGAGCTTCGTGGCTTCAGAGTGTTTGAGAAGCCTAGGCAGAGCAATGTTGAACATGTTTAAAAACAGATTTAAGTGTCTTCGGGAAATGCGCTGGTAGTTCCTTAGGAAGGTCTGTGCCTGCCTTTCATAAGAAGAGGTAATAGAGCCATGTGCTAAGACAGTGGTTCTCAACCTTTCCAATGCTGTGACCCCAACCATAAAGTCGTTTTGTTACTGCTATGAATTGTAATGTAAATATTTTTGGAGATGGAGGTTTACCAAAGGTTCAGAACTCCTGCTCCAGGACCTTCACTTTTCTTTCCTCCCCACCCCTTTTTTTTCTTTTCAGATGGCCCAGCCTGGCCTCGACCTCACTCAAGCTGAAGATAGCCTTGAACTCCTTATCCTCCTGCCTCCATCTGCCAAGTGCTGGGATTACAGGTGTGCACCACCACATCTTGTCTTGGTGCTTGTAGTGAGCCCAAGCCTTTGTTCATGTTAAGCAAGCACTCTCCAACCAATCCACACTCTATGCCCTGAAACCTGGTTCCTCTGTCTATGCTATTACTTCCTGTGCAATCTGGGGCTCTCTATGTAGCTCTGGCTGTCCTGGAACTCACTATGTAGACCAAGCTGGCCTCTGACTCAAAGAGATCCTCCTACTTCTGCCTCCCAAGTTCTAGGAGTAAAGGCATGCACCACCACATCTAGCTTTGAGTCAGTATTTTGTATTATAGCAGACTATTTCAGTTGGCCTTCTTTAATCAAACATGGAGGGCTGTAGGAGGAGCTAAGGTGGGAGGAGTAAGGAGAGGAAGAGGAGGAGTAAGGAGAGGAAAAGGAGTAAGGAGGGGAAGAGGAGGAACAAGGAGATAGAGAACGAGAGATGGGGACATGGAGGCGGATGTTCACTTGTCTGTAGCAGTCAAAGGTAGTTGGTATATCTAGGTTGGGTATTGGGTTACACCTCTGATTGTATTGGCATCTTGTTATTGATCATTACCAAATATATAAGCCTTTGGATAATGTAAGCATTAAGAGTCTCATTTGTACCAAGCCTGTGTGGTTGGTGAGATGGTCTGGGTAATACCCAGCCTTGCAGAGACAACGTGGAAGATTGGCAGAGCCATTTCCTACGCTGGCATCTCGTGGGTGGCTGGGCTGGTGTTTCTGGCTGGCTGTTTCTAGCTGCAGTGTGCACGTGGCCTCTGGCCATGCAACATGGCGGCTGAGCTAGGCAAAGCCACTGCAGCTTAGATAGTTGGCTTGACCCCCATGGCCGATTTAAATATTTACTTCAACAGAGGATGTCTCATGCTGGTGAAGAATGAATACACATGCGTTCCCTGCATCAGCGGGAACACGTGGAAAGTTCACATGCAAAAACCAACTGTCATGGGGCCAAAAGAAGAGAGGTTCACTTCACCTAAGATTGTCCTTGTTTTGGTTAGCCTCGGCAGGGTTTTCACATTGTATTAGAGCAGTGCTCCCCCTACTCTTCCCCCCCCCCCAAAACAAAACAAAACAAAACAAAACTTCATGATTTCCTAGAATCTTAGAATGTGACCTTATTTAGAAATCAGGTCTTTGCAGATATAATCGAGATGAGGTCATACCAGACAAAGGTAGGCCTTAAGTCCAGTGACTGCCATTTTTATGAGAAACAGGGAACAAAGCACACAAACACACTAGGAGGGCCATAAAGTGACAGGGACAGAGAGCAGTGATGCAACCTCAAGAAGGGAATGCCAAGAGCACTAGGAGCCAGTTGAAGAGGCTGGGACATGCTCCCTAGGAACCCATGGCCCCACTGACAGTGTGGGCTTAGCCCTCCAGCCTCTAGGGCCATGGAAGGAGGAAGGCTTAAGTTACCCAGTACAGAAGGTAGCTGTGTGGAATGAATGCAGGCTCACAGGTGAAGAAGCCCTGAGATTTCATGGGAGCCTGGCAGCACCAAGGTCTCAGCAGCCAGAGCTGTGAAGTCTCTTTTGAACCATTGCCCTTTAGCCTTGCGTGCCTTGCTCAAGAGCCAAACTCCCAGCAGAAAGTCTCTGGCTGAGCTTATTCTGTCCAGCCTGACTGGAGCATGTGAGTGGAGCATGGGTGGACTCCCTGTTGGACACTCATCACCATCCGTGTTGGTGACTACTGTACAGATGACAGGACAGCATCTCTGGACATAGTCACTCTCCAGCTGATTCTCTTACCCAGTGGTAATAGGTGGGTGGTTACAGGTGAGAAAGACTATCCAGGCAACTTTGTGCAGAATGTTTTGGAGCAAGGCCAGCTAGCTAGAAACTGACATCAAAGATGATGTGACAGAGAACAGAGGAGCTGTTGTGCGAGGGAAGGCAGCCACTGTCTTGTACTCTGGGAGTCTGACTTGACTTACCAGATTGTGTGAGGAGAACTTCATTTTCTGTCTCCAGCTATTTCTGCCAAGTATTTTTTTGGCATCTTAACTGGAAATCTATCTTTTTTTTTTTTTTTTTTACTATTTACCCAATTATGTAAGATGGATCAAATATTAATTTTTGCTCATCTGGAATGGAGCTGGGAGCAGGCTATTCTCTTTGTCAAAGAAAACCTGAAAGACAAGAGTGCAAACGTCCCCCATGCTCCTTGGTGGTGCGTGAGGGGAGCAAAGAAATAGGAGGATCCATAGAGCCCAAGGTGAGTGTTCAGAGCTACAGTACCAGGCTACAGAGGTGAGTCAGTAGGAAGAGTTCTTTCCTAGGATGCGATAGGCCATGGGTTCAATCCTTAGCACCACATAAAACAGGAGAGTAGCGGTTCATGTTTGTAATACCAGCACTCAGGAGGTGGAGTCAGGAAGACTGCAAGTTTATGTTCTCAACTACAGAACAAGTTTAAGGCTAGCCTGGGCTTCTTGAGAGCCTGTCCCTCCTCAACCCCCAGAAGGCTGATGGAGGAGTGTCACAAGTTCTAAGCCAGTCTGAGCTACATAGCAAAACTTGTTTCAAAAAGCCAACCTCCTTTCCCAGAAGAATTTCAGTTTTTTACTAGCATAGGCATCTAGCTGCTGCCAATGGGAGGAAAGAGTGAAACTGCTGAAATAGAGAAAAGGGAAACAGCAAAAGCAAGTGTTAAAGCAAGGTAAACAGACTGTGGTGGGCACATGACTTTAATCCCAGCACTTGGGAAGCAGAGATCAGTGGCTCTCTAAGTCCCAGCAGTCTAGCCTGGTCTACAAGGTGAGTTACAGCCAGGGATACATAGTAAGACCCTGATTTAAAAAAACAAAACCTGCGGGTAGTGGTGGCGCATGCCTTTAATCCTAGCACTTGGGAGGCAAATGGATTTCTGAGTTCGAGGCCAGCCTGGTCTACAGAGTGAGTTCCAGGACAGCCAGGGCTACACAGAGAAACCCTGACTTGAAAAACCAAAAATAAAATAAAATAAAAAATATAAAAAATAAAAAACAAAACAAAACCAAAAAAAAAAAAAAAACCCACCCCAAAACAGGCAGAAATGAGGAGGGATGGCTCAGCAGTTAAGAGGACTGCTTGAACTCTTCTTCCTGAGGTCCTGGGTTCAATTCCCAGCAACCACATGGTGGCTCACAACCGTCTGTAATGGGATCCGTTGCCCTGTTCTGGTGTGTCTGGAGACAGCTACAGTGTACTCACATGTGGGGTAGGCATGGGACCTGTTGGACGGAGTTGTAGATCTTGAGGCTCCGGGGAGCAGAAGCATGGAAATTTGACTGAATTTACTCCACACAGCGACTGGCAGATGCTGCAGGGCTCCACCTGGCTTGGGGAGATCTCAGTCTGAGGTCCTACAGGGGCAGGGCTTTTGAGTGGGGACCCCTGGACAAGAAGGCGTGCCTACCAGTTGATCAATGGAGGTCTTAGACCATGTGTCAGGAGCCTGGAGTCTGGGAGCGTGGCGAAATGTATTCGATCCCTTGAAGTGTCTCTGGCCAACTCTAGCCAGTGCTCCACCAGAAACCAAGCTATCCTTTTCACGGTCCCATACTCACATACATAAAATCTTTTTAAAAAATGTATTCATTTGTGTTCTGTGTGCGTGCATGCATGCACACATGCCACTGCACATGTGGAGCTTAGAGGAGAATTTGTATGGGTTGGTTCTCTATTTTACAGGGGGGGGGTGGGGATGGAGAAACCCAGGGATAGAACTCAGTTTCTCAGGCTTAGCAGCAGTTGTTTTTATCCTCTGAGCCATCTGGCTGGCCCAGTACTTTCCTTTTCTTTCTCCAACATTGTGATGTTTGGTCATTCTAAAGGTAACTCTGATCACGACAAGACTATGTAGGCATTTGGGGTGAGTTATTTTTGATGGCCCAAAGAGTAAAAGGTAGGGGCTAGTGAGTCTGCTCAATGGTTAAGAGCACTTGTTGCTCTTGGAAGACTCAGGTTTGGTTCCCAGCACCCACATAGTGACTCACAAACCCTTGTAACTTCAGTTCCCAGGATCTGATGCCCTCTTCTGATCCCCAAGGGCAGCAGCCATGCATGAGGTACACATATATATGTGAAGACAAAACATATATATACAATAAAAATTTTAAAAATCTTTCTAAACTCAAACTCTGGTTCATATTACTTATCCTGAGTTATTTTCTGCAGCAAAACCAAGAATCCCAGTTTCTTCTGAAAAGAATTTGATTTGAAAAAAATTATTTGAAAAGACTGCTTCAGGTTGCCGTGTAGGGCTGTGTCTCCAGCTTGTGCCCCAGGCTGCTGATAAATCTAGAGAACAAGTTTCAAATATATGACTTCAAATGTAATTTTTGTTTTCTTTTTTGAAACACAGTCTCACTCCATAGCCCTAACTGGGCTGCAACCCACTATGTAGGCCAGGCTGACTTTGATTCAAATATGATTTTTAAAAAGTACTTTATTAAGATTTATACTATTCAGATTCTAGTACATCAACTTTCAGGAATCATTTGTATGCAAATCTCACTCATTTTAGTATTTAGAAATACCCATGACAAAGAAAATATATTTCCAGTAACCACCATTATTTCTAAGAAACCAAAATTAAAAAAAAAAATATGTGTATAACCATTTAAAATAGTACAAATGATAAAGCAAATTTCTGACATTTTCATTAGATTTTGCACTGAGGAATTTGTTTTCAAAAGAGTTTAGATTTGTTTTATTTCAATTTTTCATCTCAGCCATCCCAAAAAGTTCACTGCCTTTTGCCTGTGTACTTTAGCTTGTCCTGCTCTGACCTATCTGTCCCTGAGTCCTTTCTCCCCTGGACTCCTGTGGCCAGGGAACCTCTCAGTCAGTGGATGGACTTGTGGACAGCTGTGCCCTGGTCCCTGCAAGCCAGTGTGTCTGTGGCCTCAGGTGATGAGAGCTTCCTCTCTGGGCCCCTGTGCTCACTAGTCACCCCTCACCCTCTGCTCAGCCTCAGCTTCTCACCCACTTCTGGTGTCTACTCACTATGACTTGTGAATCCTGGCTGGTAGAATGTCAGTTTTCTCATCCACTTTCTGACCAATAGACCCAATCTATAGGCAGCTTTTTTTTCCTTTGAAAGCTCTTAAAACTCATTTGGCCTTCCATGGGCCCTGCATATTTTATCACTTACTGTTTTTAGTTTTATTTCTGTTGTGCTGGGGTTCAAACCCAGGACTGACATAGAAGAGTCTAGGCAACCCCCCCCCTTCACCAACCTACATTTTAACTCCTAAGTATCTTAAACCACAATACAAGGTTGATAACCATTTTAATTCATTTTACTCTCTGTTGCCTGTTTCAGTGCTATTTCAATGCATGAGAAACTGAGCCATCCAGTATTTCTTAAGTTCTGATATCAGATCAGATGTTTTCCATAAGAAGTCAAACAAAACAAAACAAAAGCAAACAAACAAAAAGCCCCACAAAAATAAAAGCAAAACATCATGTGATAACACATTCAGAACTCTGTACGCCGTTTTCCCCTTTCAAATTCCAAAGGGATGTCCACTTGCTGAACAATCATCTAACATAAGGAAAATACCACTTCCTCTCTGTTAAATAACACATACATAGAGCCACAGTCTATCCCTGGTGGGGGGCGAGAGGAGGAAGAAATCCTTGCAGAAACCTTGCCTGCTAAGGCTCAGTGGCTCCGGGTCGATCAAAGGCATCACATATATAGTTGATGGGAGGGCATTTCAGGTGAAGGTGGTGTCTGCACTCCAGGTCTCCTTTCCTTTCTGCAGCAACATTTACTCAGTCTTTCCAAAGACAAATCACTAAACATGCTTCAAACATTGCAGTGCTTGTCTGGCAGCCTCTAGGTTGAGGACACTAATTTGTAAGAAATGCTTCATCTCCTTGATGTGGTTGATTCTAAATTTTGTGACAGGGCTCACCCCTCCCTCCCACCCAACAGCATATGCATACAGTCTGGAGTCCTGTGAGGATTAAGAAGCCAGATTTTCACTTGAATACTAAAATATCTGAGGAAAGAAAAAAGAGAATAGTTACCAACAGCACAAAACTCTCTCAAATTAGAGAAAGACTCTTGGAGACCAGAGGATCTGGAGTTCAACCTGGGCTATATGAGAGAGAGCCTGTCTTAAAAAAAAAAAGGTGGGAATGATGGAGGTAGGCTGGTGAGATGCTCAGAAGGTAAAGGCACTCACTTAGCCTGACATGCTGTTTGAGATCAGAGGACATCTTTTTGGGGGTTGGTTCAATTAGACAGAATCGGTTCTTTCCTACCATGTATGTCCTGGGAATCAATCTCATGTAACAAGTGCCACCTCTCTCATGAGCCATCTTGCCAGCTCTGTTTATTTTTAGAGACAGGGTCTCATGAAGCTCAGGCTGGCCTGGAATATAAGTTAATACTGGCCTTGAGTTCCAGATCATCTTGCTGCCGTCTTGCACATGCTGGAACTACGAGCCATGTCCAGAGAGAGGTATAGAATCAGTGTTTAAGCTCTGCTTATGGTAGCGCACGCCGCCTTTAATCCCAGCACTTGGGAGACAGAGGCAGGCAGATTTCTGAGTTCGAGACCAGCCTGGTCTACAGAGTGAGTTCCAGGACAGCCAGGACTACACAGAGAAACCCTGTCTCGAAAAACCAAAAAAAAAAAAAAATTATAGGTGGAAGATACTAAGACTGAAATGTTACATCTACATTTGGTTTTTGTGGCTTTTGCTTTTTTGTTTTGTTTTGTTGTACAGCCTGGGGTAGGGGGACTCCTGACATAAAGGTAACTGTAAATGGTAAAGCGGCCAGAGGTTGTATTTTTACCTCATCCCTTTCCTCACTGCCCCTTCCTGCCTCCACCCACACCCTCCTCTGTGCTGGAGACTGGACCTCCTGCCTAACCTAGCACTGAGCTCCATCTCCACCCTCATTGCCTTCCTTCTGCATTTGACTTGCCATCTGAAGATGTTTCAGCTTTGAAGATCGCACAAAAGTTGACAACGTAGTTTAAAGTCTATTTTAAATTATGTGTTTGTGGAAGTGTACATGTATGTGCCGATGGAAGCCAGAGGCTTCAGATCCCACGGAGCTGGAGTCATCTAAACTCCGGGAGAGCAGCACACACTCTTAACCACAGAGATCTCTCTCCTCCCAACCCCACCTCTTTCCTTCCCTTTGGTTTTTGCTTTTTGAGATAGGGTCTCATGTAGCCCAGACTGTCCTTAAAGTTGCTATGCAACCTAGTTCCTGATCCTCCTGCCTCACTTCTCAAGTACTAGGATGATAGTCATGCTATCAGGCATTTTAGGAGTGTGTGTGTGTGTGTGTGTGTGTGTGTGTGTGTGTGTGTGTGTGATAAACAGTAAAGGAGCAGGGTGTGGTGGTGTATAATGGAGGCAGAGGCAGGCAGATCTCTATGAGTTCTGGTCCAGCCAGGGATACACAATGAAACCCTGTCTTAAAAAGAAAAAAAAAAAAAAAAACAAAAAAAAAAACCAGTAAGTGCTCTTATCCACAGAGCCTCTCCAGTGCTGATTATAGATGCCACCACTTTTACATGTGTGCTGGGGATTCGAACCCAGATTTTTATGCTTGCTTAGCAAGCTTCTTATCCATAGAGCTCTTCTTAACCCCCAAGATTATGAATTTTTTTCCACAATGACAGCATATTTCTCATTAGGGAATCTCGGTGTCACTTTTCAAAGCCTTCAGTATCTGAATTTTGTGTCACGGCAATAGCACAAAATTGAAGTGTCTGAACCTCCGGAATATAGATAACCCTTCTGGATAACAGCAGCTAGGCAGAAATCGGCAGATTTGGCTTGAGTTTTACATTTAAGTTGTAAGTACCTTATACAAATCAGAGAACAGAATGTTTAAAATGTCTTGATCTACTCCATTCTCATTTTTCATTTTATTTAAAAATAAAAACTTCAGCGTTGGCTATAATCTTCTGACTGGCGTCATCATCATTCAAAACTGTAAATGTTTTAGCGCTGCAGTTTAACATGTTGGTGCTAAGATACAGCGATTTGAACGGATGCTTGCATAAATCTAGGGTTCCATGGAACGTGGTTTGAAAACTCTTTCTGCCTCTCCTGGAGCCATTGTCATTTAACTTAATGATCTTACCTCTTAGGAAATGATAGCCACTTAAGCTATGGGTATAGACCAAGGTTTAAACGTGTTTGGGTCATCTCTCGGGATCTAAAGAAAAATAAGAAATAAAAGATCAAAACTTAACATGTATACTGTAATGCATATCTGACTTCAATTTTGACAAGAGAAATAACATCAAATCATCTTTAAAACAAACCAACAGGGTCTCAATACATGCCTGTGGCTGGCCTGAAACCCATAGAGAAAGATCCACTCTGTCTACCCAGTGCTGGGATATGCATGGCCATATCAAATCTTAAGGTTGCAAAACTTCTTGTAAGAGAAGGCAGGATTTTTCTGGTTCCTGGGGAACTGGACCCTGGCATTCTTTTCAAATGATAACTTTCATCAGCACATGACAAGAGAAAGTGACTGGATTAAGATGTTCTTTCCTACCTCTGTCTGCAGCTTAACCAAAGATGCATGGTGTGTGCTTCTGCTGGTGAAACCCCAAGCTCTCTGTACTATCCTGGGCTACAGGTTTCCTGAATTTGACTCCTTAGTCTTCCTCATGGTCTAGATGTCTTATCTTTTCTGAGAATTTGTCCCTTTAGCTTTGGCCTCAGGGACACTATACTGGCAGGTTTTGTGTGTCAGCTTGACACAAGCTGGAGTTATCACAGAGAAAGGACCCTCTCTTGAGGAAATGCCTCCATGAGATCCAGCTGTAAGGCATTTTCTCAATTAGTGATCAAGGGTGGGAGGGCCCATTGTGGATGGTACCATCCCTGGACTGGTAGTCCTGGGTTCTATAAGAAAGCAAGCTGAGCAAGCCTGGGGAAGCAAGCCAGTAAGTAGCATTCCTCCATGGCCTCTGCATCAGCTCCTGCTTCCTGACCTGCTTGAGTTCCTGTCCTGACTTCCTTTGGTGATGAACAGCAGTGTGGAAGTGTAAGCTGAATAAGTTCTTTCTTCCCCAACTTGCTTCTTGGTCATGATGTTTGTGCAGGAACAGAAACCCTGACTAGGGCAGCCACAGACATATTCATCACCTCTGCTGTGCTTGTGTTTTTGTTTAAAGGGTTGACTTCTACGTCCATTTTAGTCATTTTCATTTTTTGATACTGCGAATCAAACCCAGAACCTATGCAGCCTAAGCATTCACTCTAGCTCTGAGCTACATCCTCATACCTACAAAGGGGCTAAAAAGTGAATTTTATCCCAATAATGGAAAGCTGTAAAGATTGCCACAAGCATTTATTTTTCTATTCACATAAAAATGTATATATTCATATGGGAATGTAGCTCAGAGGGAGAGTGTGTGGTTCTTTGGCTTGAATCTTATAACTACTAACAAAACAATAAAAAAGTGGAAGATAAAAAAATTTGCTAGCCAGGCATGGTGGCCCACACCTTTAATCCTAGCCCTGGGGGAGCAGGCAAAGGTAGATGGATTTCTGTGAATTCCAGGGCATCCAGAGCTACATAGTGACACTGTCTCAAAACAAAAAGACAAACAAAACAAACAACAATAACAGCAAAACAATGAAAGAAAAAAAAAAGGAAATTTGCTATAATCTTACCTTTCAGGACAGGTTTATAATAAGCTCTAACATCTTTCTCAATTCCAATTGAAATATAGATGACGAACCTGGTTTCACTTCTCTCTCTCTCTTTTTTTTATTTTTGGTTTTTCGAGACAGAGTTTCTCTGTGTAGTCCTGGCTGTCCTGGAACTCACTCTGTAGACCAGGCTAGCCTTGAACTCAGAAATCCGCCTGCCTCTGCCTCCCAAGTGCTGGGATTAAAGTCATGCGCCACCACTGCCCAGCTCTGGTTTCACTTCTCAAAGGCCTTTTCTTATTCTCTCTAGTCTGCAAAGTCAAGTTTACACTGCCTGAGCAGGGCTAGCACTGGACAAAGGTCCTGGTCTAGCCTGAGGTAGAGTCACTTCTGGTAAAGGGTAGGGTTATTTAGTCTTTCAAAGCTCAATTCCTGGCTGGATATGGTGGGACAACCTGTAATCCAACACATGGGAGGCTGAAAAAAGATCAGGCCAATCAGGACTACAAAATGAGACCTTGTCTGAAAAAGCCCAAGCTAGGAACTAGCAAGATGACTTAGTGGATAAAGACACTCACTCCCAAGCCTAACAACCTGATTTTGATTCCCCAGGCACATGATAGACGGAGAGAGACAATTCCTTCAACTTGTCCTGAAAGTTGTTTGTGAGTTCCATCCACACCCATGCATCTAAAAAAAAGTAATTAAAATTTTTTTAAAAACTCAAATCAGTGGCCAGAGAGATGGCCCAGTGGTTAAGAGCACTGATTGCTCTTCCAGAGGTCCTGAGTTCAATTCCCAGCAACCATGTGGTGGCTCACAATCATCTGCAATGGGTTCTGGTTCCCTCTTCTGGTGTATCTCTAGAAAATAATGGTGTACTCATATACTCAAAATAAATCAATAAATCAATAAAAAAAGAAATTTAAAAAACTCAAATCACATGTTAAAAAAAAAAACCTTGCTTCTTATTTTCTCAACCAAATCTGGGCCCCTTTGAGCACCATTTTGTTTTAGGGTGGAGATCAACATTCAATCTGCCTTCCCCATGTCTGGTTTCTTACTGGTTACTCCCAAGCTTCCTAGGCTAACACTGCTTTCTTTCTTAGTCTTGGACTTAAATTGCCCTACACTGAGGATGGGCAAGGTTCAAGAAGGATATTACCAAGCATCACCACACGGTAGAGGATGCATGTGGTTAGAAACCACTCAAACAGAATGTGAGGCCTGGGGGTGCATGGGGCACAGTTGATGCTGCTTGGGGTGTGTTTCTTAGAGCCCTTGCCGTGTGTGGGTAATTGTCAGGTGTTACACAGCTGTTGGAGACTCATTAAAATCTACACGGTTCAGTTCTAGCTCTGGATTACCTCAGTTGACCTTTGTGAAGGTTTTTGTATAGTGTAGCTCTTTGCCTCATCATAACCTTATTAGGGTTTTGTTATTTTTCTCCCACTGTTTAAAGTTGACTAGAAGAGAGCTTGGGGGGGGGAGGGGTGGTCCACACCTTTAATCCCAGCACTCAGGAAGCAGAAGTAGGTGTCTGAGTTGGAGACCATGGTCTACACAGTAAGTTCTAGGACAGCCAGGGATACCCAGAGATACCCTGTCTTGAAAAACCAAAACCCAAACAACCAACCAAACAACCAAACAACAAACAAACAAACAAATAAACCAACAAATGAAGAAAAGAATCGTTAGTTGAAGCTAAGTTGGTTAGTTGGGTTGGCTTCTTGCAGTTGGGTGTCTGAACTCCATAGCTGAATGGCGTTCTTCAGGTCTAGGTTTTAATGAGGGCTTCTCAGCAGAACCAACTTAAGTTGGCTGATCGGCTCTTCTCAAAGTTCAGGAAGGGTAGTGCTGCTTCAGACTTCACAGAGGGGACTATAGGCTGCCTTACTGTCACTGGTGACCAGTTTAAACTGGATTTTAAAAGTGTGTTAGTATTTCACATCAAGGAGAGCCACAGTTGGGGCATCTTACAGTTTTATTTTACATTGCGTTTTCTTCCCTTTGAGAAAAATCAACCTAGTACCAGCCACCACATGCACAGACTGCCCGATGAGTGGGTTGGTTCTCCATATTCCTCGTGTGGTACAGCGTCCAGACATTATCATTCCCTGTGTTCCTTTGGCATGGGATTTTTTTTGTACTTTTTGGCTGAAGCATCGGGCAGAATATACTCTGTACTTACTTGTTTATTACTAGACCCCGGCCGCCATCTTCTCCCCTTCCACTCTCTGCCTATAGGATGTAGTCATTTGTATTAATACATCTGACATCAATAGATCTGCTTTGTACTTTTTATACTGTTGGATACTTAAAATCAAACTTTTACTCTAGGGTACTGAATACATTTAGTCTTACTAAAAAAATACCGCCTACACTGATCCTTGCTGGTAACTGTCCTTTGCTTTCATGCGGTGCTACCCTCTACCCTTCTGGTCTTTACTCTGGTTTTGGTTGGCTCTTGAAAACTATGATCAAAGCCACACATTGACTGTAGAGGTCAAGGCCAATTTCACTTGTAATTGAAGTCTACGTCTTAGATAATATCTGGGGCTGATCTCTTTGGTTTAGTGGTTCAGCATCAGTGATGGTTGCCATCAATCAAATTCATGGAAACTGTAGCCTAGGATTCATGGTCACCATCACTGTGCAGTAAAGATGGACCCAGCCAGTCTGGGCTATCCAAACCCTACATATTCCAAAGAAAGGTTTGGTTTTGAAGTTCTTGGACAGAACACCTAAGTCTTTGGTATATCCCATCTGGATATCTCAGGAGCAGGGTCAGGTATGAGAGTAACTCCTAGCCTGTGTCACTGACTCCCAACAAAAACCTGGACTGGTGAAATGGCTTGGGAGGTAAAGGATAGTCATTACAAGCACACACATACATACATAAATGTGAAAACAAATTTGGACAGGACGGTGAATCAGTAGAATCTGATAGACAATGAGGTCTGGAGGGCCGTGTGCAAAGGATGCAAAATTAGCATATGAGAAAAGCCAGTTAGCCAAGAGGATAGCTGGACCCCCACATATACCCAGGCTGTACTAAATGTAACCAATTGTGCAGGTACAGGGGCACTTAAGAATGTACACCTATAAGGTGATCTCTGGTGCATTACACTGCTATAACTCAAAGCTCTAAGCAGAGAGTTAAGACGCTAGTGGGACATGTAATATACGTGTGAGTTGTATATAGAATTACATGTAACAGGGTATGTGCCTAAAGAAGTGTATCCTTAATATATTCCTGTGGCAACATATTATGATTAAAAATATGTCATATTCTAAGGGACGAGAACATTTTCAGGACCTTACATCCAGAGTAATAATGCTCCTTGATGTCACTCGAGACTTAAGTGTGCTCAGCCCATTTGTTTCTCCTGCTTTTAAGAGAACAACATGACAATCAACCGTACTGTCAACAGTCTAAACAAGTGTATAGTTGTCACCTTAAATTATATGCTCTTCCATGGGCCTGACCTGGAACAATGCGTGTATACTCTGTTCTGAACGCAGCGGATATGCAGTCAAAAGCAATCTTCTAAAATGAATAGCCACCATAAGTGTTGAACACCGCATTTACAGGTATCGTAAACCCAGGTACGGGTTGGTAAACAAGGACCATTGTTATCTGGTCAGTTGGGATCATTTGGAGTCAATGACTTAATCTTTTGTAAAACTCTGTTAAATATTTCTGTAATGTGTCCCTCACTCTTTTCTCCACATGATGCTTTCTATGCCATTCAGAAAAAGAGACAACAAAGCCCTTTGTCAGACACACAGCCAAACAGCCAGCCCCGCCCTAGACAAGCCCTGCTAAAGTGACTAGCCTAGTTTCTGAAGACTTGCCTTTCACCTTTCAGACTTTTACGTGCTGAGTCATCTTACCACCTCTCAAATGACTTTTCCAAACAAATGGCTTCATTTCAGACAAGATGCTGCTACCGATATAAGCTGTTGGGGGAAACGTCAACAGACCACAGGAAGACAGGTTGGTTTTCTGGATTAGGATAGCTGCCCAATCAGGACCCCACAATTCAAGGTTATGTTTGGTAGGATCGAGCCCAGCATGAACTAAATGAGAACCTCTGCACTCAGTGGCCCTCTGAGTTTGGACTACACCAGATTTCTTCAGATGTGTACCTTGGGGCAGGGAACTTTTCTTTTTTTCTCTGAGACAGGATCTTATGTAGCCCAGGCTTGCCTCAAATTCATTATGGCTAAGCATGACCATAACCTCTTGCCAGCAGGAAACTTTTTAAATTAAAAAACAATATACATTCAAAAACAGCATTAGAGGGTTGGACACAGTTCAGATGTAGAGTGTACACCAAGCCTACATGAAGACCTGCTGCCCATTGCTGGCACTGCAAAAACTCAATGCACTATCTCCACCACAGCCACCAAAGCAACGCCAGAGAAGACTGATCTGTAGTAGAATGACTGCTGGTTCAAGCGTCACCAGTTACTGCAGGGAACAAATTCAGTCCCTGCATCCTGGGCATCCATGTTTAAAGCAGAACCAGTTTTACAAGCTATATGCCAAACCTCCTCCAGGAATGCATAAGAGCTGAAAGAGTAATGTGAAGAATGAGTCTGTATGCACACATGCATATGCTCGTGTCTCAGGAGAGTAGGCTCAGTACTCGGGGGAGACTACAGTCTGAGAAGTCAGTATAGTCATGCAGCCTGCTTCTGTCTTCTGGCCCCATGAATCCATGAGACTGAGGCAAGTTTGTGCTGGACCAGGGCCCTGGCAATTATCTGTGGCTGTGACTGCAGCAGAACATGCTGGGGGCTGCATGTTTCTACTTGATGCAGTAGACGCACCCCAGGAAATGGAATGCAGTCCTATAGGACTGGCAGTACCAACTCCTCTACTGCAGAGAAACCTGCCCTGTATAGGATGAGGGTCCAGCATACCTCATTCTGAGCGGCTGGTATAGGTAGACAGGGCATCGTGCAAGGCATTATCTTCTCACCTCCTCTCCGCTGCTGTCTGGGAGGAAGGGGCTCCCTTTAATTAAGTGGCTCCTTTTAATGAAGCAGGTGACCCCTTTAATGTTACTAAGGGTTATTGAGATTGGGCATTCTGAGAAAAGAGCAGGCAGAGAACAGATGTGGGGATGACATGAGCAAGTGCTGGAGAAGAAGGGGAGTCGGTAACTGGAGATGCCCTTAGGGTTTGCAGGTGAAAGGCAAGTCTTCAGAAACTAGGCTAGTCACTTTAGCAGGGCTTGTCTAGGGCGGGGCTGGCTGTTTGGAATGGAGACTAATCTAAGAAGGAAAGGACTTTCCCTGACTGCTCGTTGGAAGTCTCCTCCGAGACTCAGCACTGACAAGGCTGCTATTCAAAATGTTCTGTGAACTAAAAACCTGTTTGCAAACTTGTTTCCAGGCGGAGCTGTTTGAATTTAGCTTCCTGGGAATGGAAACAATTTGATAATTGGCTTTACTTGTATTTCTACTCCGTCATCCCATAGAGCTCGTGTTTTCTTTCCTTTTTCCCCCTTCTTCCTGCTGCTAAGGATTGAATTTAGGGCCAGGCTAGCACACCCCACATCTAGAGGCCTCATACAGACCACAGCTCTGTACCACACCCCACATCTAGAGCCCTCAGACAAAGCACAACTTTGTAACTACTTGATTTTTCCCCTACTGATAATAATAAGCTCCCAGGTTTGTTCCTGTGTTCATTCTTTTTTTCTTATTTCCTCTCCAACTTCCTTGTTTTGCTTGTTTGTTTGTTTTCAAGCAGAGAGCAATATTGGAACTCTCTCTGTAAACCAGGGTGGCCTAGAACTCACAGAGATCCACATGCTTCTGCCTCCTAGTGTGAGGGATAAAGGCATGCATCACCATGTCTTACTTGGTTTTTAATCTGACATCAGATTTCCCCAAGGTAATATTTTTTTTCTCTAATTTATAAGGATGTGAAATATTTCCTGTCCTAAAGTTGTAACATGTTTTCTTTTTCAAATCTTGTTTTATGATTAATGTAATGCCCAAAATTAACCTGTAAGCCCCACCTACCCAAAAGCCAGGTAGCTTCCTGGAATGCTGGGAGTTGTGGTTGGTAGAAAATAATGCCTCATGGGAAAGTGCGGTGGCCTATAGGTGGCTGGGTCCATTGCTGCTGGGAAATTCCAGAGAATAGTCCTGACCAATGTCCATCTCTGGGTCAGTTTGGTCAATTTTTAATATTTAATAAAGCTTGCTTTAAATTTGGTCCCAAATGGTAGAATTGGTTTTCTTTGGTGAATCTCAGTTAATAACCCTGGCTCAACACTGGTTTAGCAAGTCAATCCCTGTAACCTATGATGTAAGGAGAAAATAAACTCCTAAAAGTTGTCCTCTGACTGCTACACAATCATGGTGGCATGACTATACACACACACACACACACACACACACACACACACACCACACTCACAGAGAGGTGGGGGGGGGGGGGGGAAGAAAAAGTTACCTTGAAAATCTCATTTTAAAACTTTTAAAAGTGTTTTTTTAAATCTTGTTTCTAATAAGTACTAATTTAAAACTTTATTATGTCTCTCTTTAAAAATGTGTTTAAAGGATTTTTTCTTTCAGAATTGTACACAAAATATATTTTTCTTCCTCCCATCACCAAAAGGAAAATGACATAGAGATAGTCCTTTCGTTTGTTCGAGGCCACTCAGACTGGGCCAGAGCGGAGCCAGCAACACCACTTTTCACCAGAGATTAATCTCAAGGATCAAACCCAACATTCAAACAAGCAGAGCTCTGTATCCGGCTGGTGAGAAGGCTCACCCGGTAGGTGAAGCCACTTGCAACTAAGCCCTCTGACCCCAGTTAGTTCTGTGGGACCCACAGGGTGAAAGGAGACCCACCATTAGCAAGTTACCTCTGACCCCCACAGCCTCCTGCACACATGAAATAAACAAGTGTCAGTACAAAACATAACACAAGCAATAGCCCTGAAAAACAAAACTCTGTATAATAAAAGCTTACTCAATGGGATTTTTGTTTTGTTTTGATTACAAAGTGTCCTAAATTAGGTTGGTTCTGGTGGTACAGGCCTTTAATCCCAGCAGAGGCAGGTAGATCTCTGAGTTCAAGGCAAGCCTGGTCTACAGAGTGAGTTTCAGAACAGCCAGGGCTACACAGAGAAACACTGTCTTTAAAAAATATATATTAAATTTCTCATTAGTTTACCCATGAAAATGTGGCTTTTAATTGTAAGTGCTGTAAGTTGCTGTTTGTTCTGGCCCCAGGAGGTCAACTTGGTTTTATGTGGAAATATTTATCAGCCTTGTAGGAGAGGCCTGTTTTGAATGTCGTTAACAGCTACGGGTATTTAGGGAAAAACTTAATTCTTGTGTTTATGGAGCGAACCATATTTACCCAGTATTTTTACATGCATTATTTCATTTAATTTCAAGGGAAAAGTACTGAGTGTTTTACCATCATTTCTGTTTAAGAAAAAACATCCAGGTAAGTTGTTATTTCTCTAAATGACAAGGAGGAGGTTGCCAAATGAGGAGGTCCCAAACTTTCCAAGGCTTGTGGTCTAGCACACAAACTTTTCCTAGTCATTTTTCACTTTCTTAGTCATTAGAACAAGTTGTATTTTTTTTATTAGAATTCAAAGGTTAAATACAAAATCTGTTACTGCTTATGTTCAGGTGCCCACAGAGACCAGGAGAAAGGGTTCATCTCTTGGAGCTGGTTGTGGACAGCCTGATGGGGGTTCTCAGGAATACAAGTGCTCCTGACCTCTTCTTTCCTTTCCTCACCAACCCCCCCCCCCCATCTGTCTGTCTGCCTGTCTGTCTGTCTCTCTTTTGAGACAGGGTTTTCTTTTCTTTACACTCCTCCCCCACTTCCTCCTCCTTCTCTCTCTCTTTCTTTCTCCAGGGTCTTGCTTTGTAGCTCTGGCTAGTCTGGAATCCACTAGGTAGACTATAATCCTCTTGTCCATGCCTTCTGAGCAGAAAAAAAAAAAAAGTATGGTTACAGCATTCTGTGTCAATGTGAGTTATTATATATCCTCTTGACCCCACCCCCCACCCCCAGACAGGGTTCCTCTGTGTACTTCTGTTTGTCTGTTTGTCCTGGAACTCACTCTATAGACTAGGCTAGCCTCGAACTTGGAGATCTACCTGACTCTGCCTCCCAAATGCAGAGATTAAAGACATACATCACCATTGCGTCCCCTCGACTTTATTTTTTCTGCTCTCTGTGCTTGGGACCAAACCCAAGACATTGCATATGCTAGGCAAAGGTACTACTATTGAACTACAGCCCCAAATTTAGATCAGCATATACTTCAACTAAAAAAATATGTGGCCAACAGCTTACCGCGGTTCCTGTTAGGTCTCAGAAACCCAGAACAAATGGTTGAGGTGCTTATTTACATATCAAAGCTAGCACTGGCCAGCTCTCCCACTTAGTACTTGCGGCTCCTCCCAGGTCTCCTCGGCCCACCCCCTGCCCTAACCCCTCCCTCCTGGGAGCCGGGTTCCTTCCTCCTGCCTGCTCCCTGTATAACTCTGCCAGTTTTGCTATACAATTCATTTGGCATTGTGCCCTGGGCTGCCTTCGTTTTGCGGTGATTCCTCTCTTGCTCTCCCTCCCCCTCTCTCCTCTCATGTTCAGGTTTAATCTACTGGCCATGGTCAGCTTGGACTCTTCTCTTCGTCTGCTTTCTCTACAATAAAATTTTTCTTCTCCTTTTATTTCATATTTTCGTTCAGTGGCACAGGCCCTGTAATCCCAGTACGTGGGAGGTGGAGGCAGGAGGATCAGTAATTCAAAGTTTTCTTGGACTACATAGCAGTTGTAAGGTCAGTTTGGGCTGTGTAAGATGGTAGCATGCATGTAATAGGCTTTCTTACAGGATGCTGCTCTAAACTCTGTTCCCACAGAACTTCAGTTTACCACCCCCCCCCCAATACCATTCCCTCCCGCCCCGCCCTCCTGCGTATGCCGCGCCTCCTGCCCACCCACTCTTCAGCAAGTTCCCTCAAGGGCATTATGCAAACAGCCTGGTCCGGCTATTAAACATTCTGTCACCCTATGTACATAAATTCTGTACACGCACACACATCATACACACATATATGTGTTTGTATAGACATATCTCACACAATTTGTTTTTTAAAATAGCGTCTCACTATGTAGCCCAGGCTGGCCTCAAAACATGATCTTTCTGCTTTAGCTCCCAAGGGCTGGTATCACAAGTACGTACCCATGGCTGTTTTTCATTGGGTAGAGGAATATTAGCACTTCCTGCAGATTATTTTGTGTTTCTGGCCTTCTGTCAGTGTCTTCTCTGCTCTCTTTGGGCCACTTTGCTCAAGGCTGGCTTTGAGTTATTTCCTCTCAGCTGATAATCAGCTTACACTGGTCTTAAAAGGGTGTAGTGGTTTGAATAAGAATGACCCCCAGAGGCTCAAATGTTTAATGCTTACTCATCAGGGAGTGGCACTATCTAGAGGGATTAGGGGGTACGGCTTTGCTGAAGGAAATGTGTCACTAGGGGTGGGCTTTGGGCTTTCAGTTAATGCCCTATTGCTGTGAAGAGACACCATGACCCCAACTCTTATGGTTGGGGTCACCACAACATGAGGAACTATATTAAAGAGTCACAGCATTAGGAAGGTTGAGCACCACTGGTTTAGCTCTAGAGATCAGAGAGGAAACTTTATTTAAAATAATAACTAAATAATAATAATGAGGCTGGAGGGATGGCACAATGGTTAGCAGTACTTGCGGCTCTTTCAGAGGACCAGAGTTTTATTTCCAGAAACCATGTCAGGTAACTCTAGGATTCAATGCTGTCTTCTGGCCTCTGTAGGAACCTGCAGATATCTGCACACAGAGGCAGGCATGTGTGTGCAAATGCACACACACAAATAAATATTTAATACATATGTAAGAAAATAAATTCTAAAAATTTAAGATGGAGATCAATCTAGGAAGATACCCAGTGTCAGTATCAGGTTCTGGCTTCCACACTCAAACACATGAACACAAGTACACACACAAGAGCACGCACACTTAGACATAAACACACATGCACCAAACACACACACACACACACACACCAAATATAGTCATAGTTATTTCTAGTTGAAAGGATTATGGTTGATTTCAACTTGCATCTTACTCTTTTCCTAAGTGGACATTCATTTCTCTCTCTCTCTCTCTCTCTCTCTCTCTCTCTCTCTCTCTTTCTCCTTTTCTTTCTTTCTTTGACAGTGTCTCATTATGTAGCCCTGGCTGTTCTGGAACCCACTATGTAGACCAGGTTGGCCTTGAACTCATTGAACTCACAAGCCTGTTTTTCCCTCCCAAGTGCTCCACCAAGCATAGCATGTGTTTCTTTTATAAGGACAAAATGTAAGACACTATGCAAATGAGGCTTACAATATCAAATATAGGTCTTATCATGAAGCGACATCTAGTAACCGTTGATGACTCTTCTAGAAAATTTGAAACTACTCTCACATTGACAAAAGCATCTGATTGGTGAGCATTTACGTAATTAGACAACGGTGTCCACCAGGGCGTATTGACAAGGTCTCAGCAAGGAATCATCAGACTTGGCGGAAAATGCTGTCTCACCCCATGTGCCTTAGAGCCCAGCTGCCTGTCCTGAACTGTGAATAAGAGCTAAGTGATTCACTCCTTCCCACTGTATGTGACAGCTCTGCCAAACAAGGCATTGGCTAAAAACATTCTGAATCTGTGGAAATGCAGGAGGCCATTTTCCAGGGGCTGGACTGTAAGAAGACTGAGAAGGTACCTAAGTGAGCAGGGAACATTCCGAGGAGCTCTTTATTATGTACGTTTAGTTTCCTTGCTCCACGTCCGTTCCAGAAAAGGATGCTTGTCATTATAAAATGGGACCGAGAGCACTGTTTTGAAAGTCACATGTGCTTAAGCTTTTGAGTAAGAGACAAGGTGACCTTACAGTGGCCACGTGATGAGCAAGGCCATGACAGTGCTATGCAGGAGGCCTGAGTTTCGAGGCGTCTGGTCCCTGCCTCTGTCCTTGGAGGAGGCACTGGTCGGAGGCAGATGACTGCTGTCATTGCTGTGTTCAGGAGAGAGACGTCTGAAGCACTGCTGGACAGTTCTGCCTCTGCC
The DNA here is from genome assembly GCA_030674055.1 of Rhabdomys pumilio. Taxonomy (NCBI): domain Eukaryota; kingdom Metazoa; phylum Chordata; class Mammalia; order Rodentia; family Muridae; genus Rhabdomys; species Rhabdomys pumilio. Next base: position 140,241,015 of record JANHMN010000001.1, on the reverse strand, counting down.
TTCCAGCTGCTAGGATCGCAAGCATTTGGTATCATGCCCTATCACTTTATAGCTTGATTAGACACAGGTTAGGTCACGAACTGACACAAGAAGCCAAGGGAGCAGGCAGTAGAAGTGAGCTTGCAGGAACAGAGCTCCCTACCATGTCTGTGAACCGGTCTGCACAGGCCATTCGCACCCGCTCTGGGGTTGCTGGGCTCCTCACTGTGAAGTCCTCCGCTATGTCTCTTTGTCTCCGTGCTGCAGCCACTGCATCAGCGATGGCAAAAAACACAGATGACCCTAGGAACATCCTGGACTCCCCGAGGCCCTGCAAGAAAACACATTTGTCTGTTTTATTGGCTTTGTGAGACAGGGCCTCACTTTGTGTTTCTGGCTGGTCTGAAACTCACTATGTTCCACAGGCTGAGTTCACAGAGATCACCTGCCTCTGTAACGCTTTTGTATTAAAAGCTTCTATAGTACACAACAAGCTACTTTGGGACAGGGCGTTATGTTGTTCATCACTGTATCCTTAATCCCTGGCGTGCAGCCCTATAAATTGCTTCTTAAACCTGCATCTTGCCGGGCGGTGGTGGCGCATGCCTTTAATCCCAACACTTGGGAGGCAGAGGCAGGTGGATTTCTGAGTTCGAGGTCAGCCTGGTCTACAGAGTGAGTGCCAGGACAGCCAGGACTACACAGAGAAACCCTGTCTCGAAAAAACAAAAAAACAAAAAAACAAACAAACAAACAAACAAAAAACCCTGCATCTTCAGTTCTGTCTGGGTTAAGTATTTGCTCTATGGGAAAGGGATGCATGTGTTTTCACATGTATGTGCATACACAAGGTGTCCATGTGTTTCTGTGGGGTAAGAGAAGGGCACCCTAATTAGAACAGTCAATGGTTTGAACTTGCCAACTTCATAAGCAGAGGGGGAAATAGTCCCTCACTATGGGGCTAAGGGAAGCAGGGTACTTGTCTGAGTTTGCTTTTCATTGTTGAGATGAAATGACAGAATCAAAAGCCACTTGGGACGAGTTTATTTGGCTTACATGTCCTGTTCATGAAGTGAAGTCAGGGCAGGAACTCAAAGCAGGAACTAAGGCAGAGGCTGTGGAGGAACATGGCTTACTGACTTGCTCTCCATGGCTTGCTCAGCCTGCTTTCTTATAGAACTCAGGACCACTTGCCCAGGGGTGGGACTGACCACAGTGGCCCTCCCACATCAGTCATGAATCAAGAAAATGCCCCACAAACTTGCCTACCAGCCAGTCTGATAGAAGCATTTTCTCGGTTGAAGTTCCTCTTCCCAAGGCCCCTGGCTGTGTTACTAACCAGTGCACTACTGTAGGAGAGGAAGGCTGTCCGTGACAGACCTTCATCTGTAGGCAGTGGGCAGGGGATGTGAGTGAGGTGTGGGCAGGTGGAGGACAGCAAGGAGAGGAGAAACGGGGACTGTGGAGAGACAGAGATCCCCTCCTCGGTCTGTCTGAGGAGGCAGCTGTTCTTTGCTTCTGGCTAATTGTTACCTTCCATGAATGCACCCAAAATAAGCAGATCTTTCCTCTCCTTCAGAAGAGTTTCTGTATTTGTGGCTTTTGTTTTGTTTTGGTGGTGGTGGGGATTGAACCAAGGGCCATGTGTACACTAAGCAAGCATTTTTTTGTGGACTTTTACCCCCCAGTCTTTGTTTTCAATTTTTGTTTCTAAGACAAGGTCTTACTGTGGAACCCAGACTGTGAAATGCACTATGGGGTCAGCACAGGCTGACTTTGAATATCCAGACATCTTCCTGCTTTTACCTCTTGAGTGCTGGGACCATATGCACTCACTGATCACCATGTCCTTCTTGGTCCTTGTGTCTTTTCCAGAGAGTTTTGCTTTATAGCCTAGGTTGGCCCTTGAGTTCATGATCCTTCTACCTCTACCTATTGAGTGTTGGGATTACTCTGTAGGCTCTGGGCTGCCTCTGGCCTTCCCCACACAGATGGTTTCTAGTCCAGTGAGAATCTGAAGGCCCTATTGGTGCCCCTCCCTTTGAATCCATGATGGCTTCACCAACCCGAGTCCAGAGACAATATCTAGGCTGAAGGGAATTTCAGTTTGGAAATGATGCAATTCCTGCAGATAGATATATTTTTCTTGTTTCAGAAAAGAAAATCAATTTATTCCTGAATGAAAAAAATTAAGAAAGAAAGAGAGAAAGAAAGAAGGAAAGAAAGAGAGAAAGAAAAACATGACTGTTCCTAGGAGAAGGTTTATTGTAGAGAAAAATGAGGAGCTAAGGAAGAGGCAGGGTCATCTGGGAAAGTCCAGAGTGAACACGACCAGGCCATGTGAGAAGGGAGAGGGAGGGCCAGGAGACCAAAGGCCATGGGGATAGAGTAGACCAAAAGGGGCTGGTAACTAAATGACTGTATTATACAGGAAGGGCAGCAGGGGAAGGAGAAGTTTAAGGTGAGGGGTAGAGCATACCAGCCATGTCTTTTAACAGGTAGGGCCTGAGGGATGCTGGGAGAACCTGGCAGCCAGGTCTACTTTGGCATGTTAAATGTTAGTCATTTGTCCAGGGTTTGAGATGTAACAACTCCTAGCTGGAAGTTTCCCCGAAGATTTTTAAGGAAAACTCTGTACCTCACTCCTTGGTGAGGTTTCCTTCTGAGTTTGCCATGATCTGCATAAAGCAAGGCAAACAAAGTTGACCTTTATTTTAATTTGCTGTTCCTTTCCTTTAGTCATTATTAAAGGTTGGCTAGTGTCTTTACTTCCTGACACTATTGACATTTGAAGTCACATGATTCTTTATTGTGGGAGCTGTCTTGCATACCGAAAGCTACTTAGCCACACCCCTGGCCTCTGAGCATTGCTGTAAAATCCTTTAAATTCTTTCAGCCATAAATGCATCTAGGTATTATCAATTTCCTCTGTGTGTGTGTGTGTGTGTGTGTGTGTGTGTGTGTGTGTGTGTGTGTGCACGTCTGCCTGCCTGCCTGTCTGTCTGTCTGTCTGTCTTGGTTGGGGGACAGATATTCTCACCATAGTTGGGACCAGCTATTCTAGATTCATTTCTGTTTTTGACTGAGGACCCCAAGTCTCTCAGAGATGTGCAATTTACCTAAGAGCAAAGGAGGATGGTGGGTTGGGGTAGGAAACCCAAGTCTTCAGTCCACTGATGTCTATGGTTTCAGTGGTATCATGTCTTCAGTCTCATTTATTCTTTTGGTTTTGTTTGTTTTTTTAAAGACATGGCTAGCTTGTGCTGCTCTGGAACGCTATATAGCCCAGCTGGTTTTAGCTTACCCTCCGCTGGGGTTATTGGTTTGAGCTACCATATCTAACTCAATATTGCCTTCATCCTCTACCCACCCCTTTTGATGTGATGTGTGTGGGTGCATGTGCATAGGTGTGCATCTGTATGGTGGCCAGAGGACATCCTCAAATTACTATCCTTGGAAACACTCTTTCCCTCCTTTGAGGTAGAGTCTCTCCCTGGCCTTGAGCTCACCTATTAGGCTAGACCAACTGGGCAGAGAATGCCAGAGATACTCCTGTCTCTGCCTCCCCAGTGCTGAGGTTACAAGAGTATACTACACCCAGAATTTTTATGTGGGTTCTAGGGAATAAGTTGATACTCTTGTGCTTTCAAGGCAAGTGCTTTACTGATGGAGCTAGGACCGTTCCTCCAGATCTGCTGGGAATGGTGGCACACACTTGTCATCCCAGCCCTTGGGAGGTGGAGGCTGGAGGATTAGAGGTTTGAGTTGAAGTCATTCTGGTTTCTTAAGATCCATCTCAAAAAACTAAAAAGAAATAGACAGCTAGGTGGTTATGGTGCAAGCCTTAATCCCAGCACTTGGAGGCAGAGGCTGGTGGTGGATCTCTATGAGTTCGAGGCCAGCCTGATCTACAGAGCAAGTTCTAAGACAACCAGGGCTACACAGAGAAAAACTGTCTCAAAAAACAAAAACAAACACAAAAAAATTCCCCTAAAAAGCAAAAACAAAAAAAGAAAGAAAAAGAAAAGAAAGACATAAAGTTTTAAAATAAAAGTGTTACTCTCTCAAGAAGGCCATGCTTTTCTATAATTTTCAGGGAGAGAAAATATTAACGAAACCAGGATCCAGGATTGCTACCAGGAGGGATTTGTCTTTCCTAGACCTGAGGTTTTCCTAGGTGGGTGGTCTCCAAGGTGCCTGGTCCAGATAGCCATGAGCATCTGTTTCTGTTTTGTCTGGTGGCTTTCTCTGGCTGTGCTCCCTGGGCTGTTGCAGTGTGGACCCACTGGTTTACGTGCTTACCTTTGACGAGTAGATGGTGAGCGGTGTCTGAGACGATGGCAGCAAGGACACATTAAACTGCTCTGGGACATCAGTGACAGTTGGGATTTTGTACTTGTCCGGGCTCCGAGAGTACAGGACGCCCTCTGGGGAGTAGTGTAGCTCTTCAGTGGTGTAAAGGCCCATTCCTTGAATAAATGCACCTTCAATCTGAAGGGGGACAATTTTAAGCCTTATGGTAACATATCCTTGTGAGAAGGTCCTTAATTACCCTGCAACCACACTTAGGAAGGGGTTTCCGCACAGTTGGGCCAGCACCTACCTGCCCAACATCAATGGCTGGATTCAGGCTGCAACATGCATCCATGACAATGTCGGTTCTGATTTTCTGAGACAGATAAAAAGTTACTTCTTTATAAAGACTTGAAATAAAATACTATTTTAAGGTATGAAGGATATAGCTCAGTGTTAGAGTGCCTGTCTAGTATGCACAAGGCTGTGGGCCTGATCCTCAGTAACACACACACACACACACACACACACACACACACACACGCACGCACGCACGCACGCACGCACGCACGCACGCACAAATAAATAAATAAAATAAATTTATTTTCAGGTGTCCTCAGAACAAAAGCAATTGCTGTCTCAGCTGGTGACCTTGAGTTCAAACCCTGAGCCCATATGTTGGACCTGAGTTTCGGAAGTTGTCTAACCTCCACATGTGTCCTGGGGTGTACATGTTCCCTCCCCTTCAATCCCCTCAATGAAGAAATGAATTGCAAAAAGTTTCTTGCTATCCCAGAACCACTGCCCCAAATCTTATCAGTTTTAGAGCTGGGAAGATATCTGACAAACTTCCCATGGAGTGCCAGGCCTGGCAACGACCTGGAAGAGCTTCAGCATTTATTGTTTTGACTCCTGCTAAGTTACTCCAAAGTCCAGGGCATGCTGGCGTATGTGAGTGAGTCACCTGGTAAATGATTGAGCCTGCCTGTCTACCTGATTCTCAACCTGGCTTCATGTCTCTAGTGGATTCATGAGCATGTCACAAGGGCTGGATGCAGGTGGCCTTGTTGTCATTTTACTGAGAGAATTACCCAGGACATATATAAGTTTCGAGGCTTGCAAGATTTTAGAAGGGGTGAGGGGTAAGTGTTGAGGCCAACTCTGATCCTCAGACTTTGTGGATCTGCTCCCTTCTCTGAGAAACAGTGAAATGATCCAGCCCTTGTGTGTGTGTGTGTGTGTGTGTGTGTGTGTGTGTGTGTGTGTGTGAGAGAGAGAGAGAGAGAGAGAGAGAGAGAGAGAGAGAGAGAAAGAGAGAGAGGGAGACCGAGCCCATTGGTTACTGGGAGCCTCAGAAAGCTCCTAAGTGTCTCTGGGTTATCTCAGGAATACCTCTAGACTTTCTTTGTCAACCACTTATCAGTATTTATTCTGGTAACATCTTTTTCTGTTTAGACTAAATAACAGGGCTCATTCTTTTTTAGTCTTTGGATTGGAAATCCCTCCATCCCTTTCTCCTTTCTTCCCTCTCTCCTTTCCTTTTTTTCCTTGCTTCCTTCCATCAGGTTCTCATGTAATTCAGCCTGGCCCAGAGCCTAGCTGTAAATGGCCTTTTCAAACCCTCTGCCTTGCGCCTTTAAAAGGCTGGGATTACAGTCACAGAACACCACACTCAGTTTTATGCAGTTCTGGGGATCAGTATGCAGCCCACGGCTTCCTTCATGATAGGAAAATATTCTATCAACTGGACTGTATACCCAGCCCTTCTCTTTGTAACTTTTGAAATGGAGTCTTGCTGTATAGATTGGCTTTGAACTTGTGGTCCTCCAGCCTCAGTAGCTCAAATGCTGGGATTACAGGTGTTTCCCACCATGTACTAGTTGGTGATTCTCTTCTGACTCAGATCCTGCTCTCTCAGGCCCTAGAATCAGCCTTCTTTCTCAACCTGGGTAGGGACTGGAGTCACCTCAGCTCTCCCTAATGTACATTCACATTGACATTTGGTGTGGTTTGTGCTGTGTATTGCACAGGGGAAAGAGATGGTGACACAGTAGGTGGAAACCTTTGCTTACCAGCTGGGCATCCCCAGACAACAGTGCTTCACTGAACTGGCCATAGTGGGCCAGCCATCTAGTGTCTCTGAATAGAGTAAAATATTTTCAGGGATTAACATTAATACTGAAATTTTTGAACCTTTGCTTATACATATAAACTGGAAAGCACAGAAAAGACCAGATTTTATCCATATATTCTGGAAGATTCCTGTGTTTGTTTCTTTAAGGATTTACTTTAAAGCCCTCAGATAGAATTGACAGATAGAATAAGTATGTCCCAAGATTTGTGTGGGACATATTTATGCTGGAAACGTATTTGTTGTTTACTTAAAAATCAAGTTTAATTAGCTATCCAGTTTTTACTTGCTAAAATTGGCAATACACCTGTCAATGTGGAGGGCCTTATGAGTAGCTGATCACCAAAACCAGATTCCCATTAAGGTGAGCCTCAGGAAAGCAGAGGCACTGGCCTGTGGGCCTTGAGGGGAGCCTGAGGCAGGCTTCAGGTTGACATCCCCAGAGCTGCTGCACAGATATCATTATCTGTGTGTCTCGTTATGAAAAACACCAGAAAACAGAGTTTAAAACAAGACTGGAACAGTCTGATCACACGAGTTTTCCTCTTAAAAATGACCTCAAATAAAAATGAAACCACAAAGGGAGGCAAGACGCCTCAGCAGTTAAGGATGTTTGCTGCCAGGCCTCACAACGTGAGTTTGATCCCTGGGGCTCATGAGGTGGAAGGAGTGAGTTTTCTCTCACAGGTTGTCTTCTGATCTTCACATGTGCCATGTCCCACCCTCAGGGAAAATAAATGTAAAAAAAATGTGTTGACATAATATTAATGTATCCTAAAGAGAAACCTGAATTAAACAGGAGGGCTTTTCTCTCCAGACATTCTTCATTCACTGTGTCTTTAAACAATCTTATTACTGGGCTGGGGGCGTGGCTTGGTTGGTAAAGTGCATGCCTAGCATACAGAAGGCTGTGGGTGTGATCGCCAGCACCTGCACACACGGGACATGGCTACGCATGCTTACAAGCCAGGCATTTGAGAGATGGAAGCAGGAAGATCAGAAGTTCAAGGTTATCTTTGACTGCATAGTAAGTTCAAGGCAGCTTGGGCTACCTGAGACCCTGTTTCAAAAAAATACTTTTTTTTTTTTTAAATAATATTGATGTGGAAGAGAAGTTAAGCAATAATAAGCAAATAGAAGTATTTTGATACGTTGTGGCCATTATAATTTTCCTAGCAAAACAACTTACTATACTTTGGTTATGTTTTATTCTATTTGATATTTCTGTTGTTGTTGTCATCTCCAGAATGGTATCTGGAGTATAACTTACAGGTTTATCATTTATGGAGCAAGCTGCTGACTTGGCCTGCATATGCTCCCTGTCTTCAGTAGGCGACTTCTTGATGATCAATAGCAGGTATAACATTCTTTCCAGATCCTACCCCACCCCAGTCTATGGCTTTGGTCATCCATACTGCCCTTGGAGTAATGACTATAGATGAACATCGGCTGAGCTAAATGACCTCACCTGGACAACCCTATTTCCCCTTGAGGGATAAAATCTGATTCTGGGTAAAACTTTGGGAAGTGACTTTGTTGTCTGACGTGAAATGATAACTTTTAACACATTAATTACATTCAGTCGGTCACAGCCATTCCCTCGTCTACTATATTGTTATAATTGTATGTGACGATTCCAAGAGAAGGTTGGGTCTCTTGAACACCCCTTGGAATGGAAAGAATTATCTTCTCTTTTGTGTATTATGTAATGGCGCTGGGCCACTTTCTGCACCGTGCCAGTTGGGTTGCTGATCTAACTTACCCAGGGCAGTGTTGACCTACCCTGTGAGCACCTGTCAGACAGTCGATTTCAACCTCAGAACACGCAGCTCCATAGACATAGTATGGGAACGGGTCTCCCTCTCCCTTCTCCCAGTCCATGAAGGCCTTGTAGCCCCTGAGGGAATAAAGTCCTTTAGATGGGGTTTGGGGGGGAGGACACAGAAAACACAACGTCTGTGCATTTAAATTTTTTACAGTATCATAATTTTTACCATAATTTTACAATAGCATTTTGGCCGCCTGATGCTCATTTCAACTCTTTCTTTCTTTCTTTCTTTCTTTCTTTCTTTCTTTCTTTCTTTCTTTCTCTCTTTCTTTCTCTCTCTCTCTCTCTCTCCCTCTCTCTCTCTCTCTCTTTTTAAAGCTCACTCAAGCTGTTCCCTGGTATTCACCTCAGTGGTTATGTGTCACTCGGCTAAAGAGGATGACCACTTCCTTCTGTGCATGCCAGTGTAGTTGGGTAGTTTATTTGGCTAAACTGTAACAGTAATGCCATATCCTTCTTGAATGTGATAGTCACCTCTCTTTGCTTTCTGTATTTAATGAACATGAATTTATTGGGGTGCCCCCCATCAACCAATAGTACATATATGAAGACAAGTGATTTTTACCCCATCCCCCAAAACCTGCTTCAAAGGAGGAAGGTTTTATGATGAGGGAAGGGAGATTGGTGACGTTGAGTAGCAAGTTAGTTCTGGTGATGATTCTGTTCCCTACTCACAATAGGGAGCAGTAAGATGTAGGCCAGTGGCAGAGTACTTGCCTACTGTGTGCAAGGTCCTAGGTTCAATCCCCAGCCTCAGAATAAACAAGGGAATACATGTAAACAATAGCAGATAAACCAGCGTGTCTTTAATCCTGTTTGAGTCGTTAATTGTTTAACATTTTTTAACTATACTTCCCACTCGGAGCATCAGTGTTGGTGTGGCTCGTCCCTTCCTTCCTCCATCAGCTGAGTGGGAGGCTTCTGGATGCTCTGCACACACCCTTCCTCTTCCCAGTGACTATCCTTCCCTGTGTGC
>JANHMN010000001.1:140178070-140226793 GCA_030674055.1 Rhabdomys pumilio | reverse complement strand
GAGAGAGAGAGAGAGAGAGAGAGAGAGAGAGAGAGAGAGAGAGAGAGAGAGAGAGGCAGTCATGATAGTCAATGATAAATCATTGGCTCTCTCCAATTCCTTGTTAGTTCCTGTAGGTGTGTGGAGCCTGTGTCATAGTGTTCTGCTGGCTCAGGAGTGGTGGCTTTACTAATAATCTCTTCCACCTCTCACCCCTGGCAGTCTCAGGAGCATTTGTACATGCATGGGTTTAGGTCACAGCGTTTGTTCATTGTAATTTATATGCAAGAAGCCTTTTAGCTAGTCAAGGTCTTTATGTTTGAATGTGCCATCAACATTTACCTTAAAAGATACCCCAAGTATCAGTCACGTCAACAATGTGTGCAAAGATGAAGTTATCGATTTTACCTGTAACATTTTGGTGTGAATACCTTGTCCCAGTTCATTGCCTCCATGTGCCACCAACACGGAGCCGTCGGTGTAGATGTGAACAAGTGCAGCTGCCTGTAAGACAGTCCAGAAGGAGTACCTCAGCGAGTACCGGTAAATTCAGGATAAGAGGTGAGGGAGAGGCTGAGGAGATGGCTTAGAGGTTAAGAGCACTCGCTGATCTTCCAGAGGACCCAGGTTCAATTCCCAGCATCCACATGGTAGCTCCAGTTTCCAGGAAATATAACTTCCTCTTTTGGTTTTAATGGGCAATGCATATATGTGCAGGCAAGACTCTCACACACATAAAATAATTTCTAAAAATTTAGGAAAAGAAATGAGGTAGTGAAACCTCACTCTCTGGAGCAGGGAGGTCAGAGATGTGAGGTTCCCCAGAGGGTCTTGACCTTACCTCTTATTCTATCAAAAGTCAACTGGAAAGCACTTACCTACTTAGCAATCTGTATATTTTCCTTTTTAGACAGGCTCTTACTATGTAGCTCTAGCCAGCTTAGAACTCCTTCAAGGTTAACTTTGAACTCACAGAAATTTGCCTGCTTTGGGGGACTTTGGGGGACTGATATGCCCCAAGTGCTAGGGTTAAAAGCATGTCTGATCACGCCCACCTGGTCTCAAGTACTTGAAAGTCAAGTGAGTTGAGGGCTGATTGTGGGATACTTTCCTGATCTCTGTCTAGACATAAACATGAGCAATCTGCTTCAAGGGAGGAATAGGTGGTGGGGACACAGGCTCAAATCCAGTCATTGTCGGGCAGAATCTCAGTGGATTAAGGCTGTGGAAAATGGACCCTTGTGAAGCTCAGGGTCCCCTGGTGACAATGAATAGAGGCAAGGGACCTGTTGCCGAAAGCCCTGCTCCTTGTCACAGCTGTCCTTTAGGGTCTGGTCTCATCCCTGACCCATTACATCACTGTCTCTTCTTGCCTTGTTCTGGGTCCAATCCCACCACGACTCCTCTCCGACCCTGGCTTCTGCTCTCTAATCTTCAGTTCTTGGAGGATTCTCTGTTCTTCATCTGTTCAGCATTTAGACCCCTCAGTCTCCACTCTCTCAAGACTCCCTGCAGCATCTGACCATACCTGGGAAAGCCCCATCACCTCCTCCATCCCCGCTTTTTCCAGTTCTGGGTGTGACAGTGGTCCATTCCTCCCAGTTCACATCCGCCTGGAGCCTCAGAATATGCCTCAAGCTGGAAACAGTTTTTGCAGATACATTATTTTTTTAAGATGATCAGACTAAGGGGTGGGGTGGGGTGGGGGTGTCCCAAAGCCAACAACTGGTGTGCTTAGCAGACTCTGGGGATAACTCATGGGCCAGGGATAATATCCCAAGAAGCTGAACTCAGCCAGTAGAGTTATATTGCTATAAGCCAAGAAGGGGCAGGAGTCAGAAGAGGCTGGAAGAGCCTAGAGGGCTTGGAAGTGGAGTGGTTCTGCTGATAGCTTGACTCTGAACTTCCAACCTATAGAACTGTAGGATATATATGCATACACATACACATACATTTTTTGAGCTGCCCAGCATGTTTGCTGTACCTACCACAGGGCACCCCTGGGGCATGGTAAGCTCTGCTCTGAGACTCCCCAAGGAGGCAGGCCTTATGTTACTTTGTGTCCTAGAGAGAATTTTGAGCAGGTTGGACTCACAGAGACACTATATAGGTTTTGTTAAATTAGATGGGTGGAAAGGTGGTGTTTTTCCTCCCAGTCTGGAGATGCCTGGAGGCTTCAGGATGTCTTGGAGGGGTTGGGGAGCTTGGAGGTGCATGGTGCTAATAATAGTATTTATTCACTCTAGCCTGTGGCCAGCCAGCCGGTTGTACCACTCTGCTTCCCTCTGTTTGTGAGGAGGCTTCCAGCTGTGTCAGCAGCTGACCTGGAATGACTCTTGCCAGACCTGGCCAAGTGGTTCTGGGCATATCAATTTACAGCTCTGTGGGGAAGCTGGAGGCCTTTCAGATGAAGACAAAACTCATCAGCTGAGGTAAAGCTTTCTTCTAAAGTGGCCAAGATAAAAAATTGGCACCCAGGGATGATAGTGGAGGGGCTGTAGTTTTGGTGAGAAGGGACCATACTGATGACAAAAGTCTTGTTTCTTAGTCTTCTTTCTGGTTCTTGGCACAGTACTTACTGGTACTTTCTAAATTTTGAAAAGTGTTATCTTTGGTCAAGGAGGTGCCTCAGGAGGTACCGGGATAGGTTCAGGGTGAGTGGGTCAGGCTGTGTGCATATTTGTGTGTGAGTGGTGCAGCTGGTGAGAGTGTATTCCAGTCCCATTGCACCTTTCTGAGTTCTGTGCACTTCTTGGGGGATGAACACCCAGAAGACAAGCTTTCTCCCTCCCTAGTGTCCTGACTTAGGCGTCTCTTCCATTGGCTGCTTCTGAGTTGTGTCATTTATATTAGCTGGTAATGATAATAAAATGTAAAAAGCTTTTCCGAGTTTTGTGATTTGTTCTAGAAAATCATTACAGCTTAAAAAAATCATTATTGGGATAGCGGGGTGGGGGGGACCTCTCAATGTAATAGTCATTTAGGCAGAAATATGAATTGTAGCCAGTGTCAGAGTGGATATAGTCTGTGAGATTTAACCCTTGATTTGTGGGGTCTATGCTCACTCTGGGTAGTTATGATGGTCGAACCTGTCTACTAAGTCACCCAGCTGCTGTTCAAGTCAGGCTGGTAAAGTACAATATTTGGTGGCAGAGAAAAGCCATTCAAGGACCATTGACTCAGTCAAGCTAGTGGATGTGAAAACTAACCTTGTACCTGTCTATGGAATGGTCGTACTGGACCCAAGCAGGGATATGACTCATAAGCTGAGGGCATCTTATCCTACCTGTGAGGAAAGAAAGAGCCCTGAGAGATGTGTCTGAGCTCTCTTGGGAGGGGCGTAGGGTTACCCTGGTTGACTTCCAGAGTGTTCAAGGAATCTTGACAAGTGCCCTATATTAATTTTCTCAGCCAGTCCTCACTAATCCTAAGAGAGTATTATTGTTAGTCTCACTTTACAGTTGATGGAGCTAGAGCTCAGAAAGTCTGAACAACTTTACTGTCACATACCTAACAAACGGCAGGCCAAGAACGTCTCAGTGTTTCCTTTCTGACTCCAGCTGACTAAGAATTAGGGTCAATTGCTGCTTTTATTTCCTAGGAGGGGCTTCTTTTCACAGGGTATGTGTGTGCGTGTGTATGTGTGTATGTGTGTATGTGTGTATATGTGTGCATGTGTGTGTGTGCATGTGTGCATGTGCATGTGTGTGTGTGTATGTGTGTATATATGTGTGCATGTGTATGTGCGTGTGCGTGTGCGTGTGCGTGTGCGCGCGCGTGTGTGTGTGTGTGTGTGTGTGTGTGTGTGTGTGTATGTGGGGGGGGAAGGGGTTGAGGGAAGATAGGCTGCCAGTAGTGGGTATGAATGGAAAGATGCTTTTGATGGTATGCACATAGGATTCTATGCTTGAAGCCTTTCCAAGTTGCTACATTTTCTGACCTGGGTTGATAGCAATGAGTAAGAACACTCACTCCCAGATTTCTATCAGTTTTCTGGTCCCTGTGACCTACTGTGATTCAGAGATCGGTTGACTCAGGTCTGGTACCCTTTAGAGGCCTTAGCCACGTGCATACTGCTTTCCTGCCTCCCCTCTGCCTGTGGATGATTTGCCTCCTCCTCTTGACACTTTCCCCAGGGCAATTCTGGAGCCCACTCTCTCTTCCCCATCAGAGCCAACGGATTCCTGGGGAGATGGTTCCAAGTACCAGGTGGGTGGTCAGAGAGCAGTGGAATGACTTCTCTGCCTGAGACTTGGTAGGCACCCCAAGCATTCCTGCAGGTGGGACACCCCTTCCTCAGTAGAGAACACACACTGATCCTTTGAGCTTCTGCTCCCTTAGATTAGCATAGAATCAGGGGCCAGTTCTCCTACCCTATAATCCTGGCAGCCATGCAACTGATGCCCTGGATGCCCTGACACTTGTCATCAAAGCTTCTTGCCACAGTGACCTTTCTCCTACTACCACATGAAGCTGCTCAGGAGACTTGTGGACATTTCTCCTATGCATATCCAGGGAGGGCCTGGTGCTCTGGGAAATGTGGCATCCTTTGAATGCCAGAATCAGTTGATTGGACCAAGATTGTGTTGGACATAAGATTCATTTACCATGTGCTCTGTATGTGTGAACTTTACCTGATGATAGCTTGTCGCAGCAAAGCCAACTGAAAATTTCATGGGGACAATAGCGATGCCTTGCTTCTTCCAGTAACTCTTCTTATTGAACTCGTCCACTCTTGTCCTTCTGACGTGAAAGGAAGACTTGTCCAGACACTCCTTCCAACACCTTATCAGGGGTTCAGGGCTGAACGCTTGCTTGTAGATGGTTTTATCGACTGTTTTGTACATGTTTTTCTCCCTAATCTGAAACAAATGTGAAATTCTATCAGAACTTACGGTGAGACAGACTGCCAGCTGGACTGCTTCGTCTGAAGCACAAACTTTGTTGGGGGAGGACAGACTTTCTTCCATTCATAGAGTGGCACATGCTGCCGTGAGAATGGTGGGATGATTTCCAACTGGGGTCTCTGAAGGATGGCGCAGTTGACAGTGACCAGTCTAAAAGGGAGTATGAAGAAAGCCTGGGAGGTTGGGTTATTTTCCTACCTACCCACCTACCTACCTATCTATCCATCTACCATCTATCTACCTAAGTATGATCTGTCTGTCTATCTATCTATCTATCTATCTATCTATCTATCTATCTATCATCTATCTATCTATTCATTCATCCATCCATCATCTAAGTATGCTCTATCTACCTATCTATCCTATATCCTGTGTGTATGCATGTGTGTACTCATATGTGTGTGTGTGTGTGTGTATACATGCCATGGCATATGTGTGAATGTCAGAGGGTAGCCCTTGGGAGTCAGATTTCTCTTTCTGCCATGTGGTTCTCAGGGATAAAACTCAGGTTGTCGAGTTGGCAGCAATGGCCTTTACCCACTAAGCCATCTTACTGGGCCATGGTCTTCTTTCCAAATTGCAGTGTTCAAGGGATGGAGCAGAGTCAGTAAAGAGTGTATTAAAGCCAGGCTCTACCATCATGAGCGAAGGCTATTCTGTTATCGAGAATCACAAAATAATGACAAATAGCAGACCTTCAAGTCTTCTGATTGCATTTTGAATACATAGTTAAATCTTTTCAAATTTGTGAGTGAACAGGATCTGTTTCATATCCTGAGAACTTCAACATCCAGAAAAGGAGAGCCTGCTGGAAATGCGTGGGGGAGTGGTTTCATTATCTCCAACTTACTCTGATAGACGTAAGAGAATACTGTACTGTGGCCAGCAACAACACTGGATTTTTAAAGACTATGCAGATTATAAAATCTTTTTTTTTCTTTTTCTTTTTGTATGTATAGCTCTGGGGTTGGAACCCAAGGCTTTGTGGATGCTGCCTGAACTTTCTATCAGTGAGCTACATTCTCAGCCCCATGAAAATGAAAACATTTATTTGTTTCTCAGAAACTCTATGAAGTAAATCATCTTGTGCCAAAGCATCCAGGGCACAGAGGTCTGCTGCCTCTGTCGCTCCTATTCCATTTGCTCAGGTCGCCTTTCCATCTACCGTTCCTCAAGCTGAACCTGTGCCATCTTCTCCAGAAGGATATATTTTTTGAGTCTCCCAATCCTCATCCCGATGTGATGTGATGTCTTCCTCTTTTGTACCCATGGTGTCTTTTGTGAAGTCTTATAGGAAATCCATTATTATTCTGATATATGCTGTGTATATAGGATTAGGTGTCCTCTGGTGCAGAGGAACTACTCTGCCAATCAAACGAAAACCCAGGGGTCCCACTGAATTTAGATACAAACATGTTCCAGAGACAACACATAGAGAATCCTTGCTGGAGCAGCGGATCTGGACTGAGGAGACAGAGTAGACACAAAGCATGCACTCAGATGTGACTGAACAGGTAAGGAGCAGAAGATGCCATCAACAGCTGGGCCTGGAGTCAGCCTGACTCTGCTCCAACTCCCTTATACCCCACAAGCCTTCTGGGGTACCGTAAAGAACAATATTTTCAAATGATTAATTTTGGACAACATCTCTAAAAAGCTTTCAAGTGTACCATCAATTTCATTTTTGTGAGTTTGTTCAGTAGATAAACCCACACAAAAGGATAAAGATATGATGTGCCCCTAGCATGTATGTGTTCATTTCAATATCACCTTAAGATTTTATGTATATATGTATATATGTATGTGTGTGTATGTATATTTCTTTTTGAGACAGGATTTCTGTGTAGCCCCAGCTGTCCTGGAACTCACTCTGTTGACCAGGATACCTTCAAACTCAGAAATCTGCCTACCTTTGCCCTTCAAGTGCTGGGATTAAAGGTGTGTGCCACCACTGCCTGGCATAAAATTTTATTTTTAAATTATGTATATATATATGTGTGAGTTTGTGCATGTGATACAGTACCCATAGAGGACAAAAGAAGGTACAGGATAGATCCCTTGGAGCCGGAGTTACAGGTGATTGTGAACCACTAATGTGGGTGCTGGGAACGGAATTATGGTCCTCCAGAAGAACAGTATGTGCTCTTAGCCACCGTGTCTTCTATCTAGTTCCAGGAACATTTTAACAGCCTAAACTGGGTAACAAACAGCCCAGATATGTGTCATCCTGGAATGTCTAAATAATGATAGCATGTCCACATCACAGTCATGAAAAAAAACAAAACAAACAAACAAACAAACAAATGAAGCTCTTATCTCAAATTTGGAGCCAGGATTAATTTGTGCACTTTTCCTAGTGTTTACTGGGGCTGCTAGCTAATTCCTTGGATTCCTTATCAGCCTTGGTTATGGGCCTCATTATAATCTTACCTTTTCTGGTGGAAGCCCACATTTGGCTGCCACAGCTGTGATACAAGATTCTGTTACCAGGACCCCTTGTGGGAAGCCAAACCCACGAAAGGCCGTATTGGATGGTAAGTTTGTCATGCAGGCACGACCTCGGAGTCTGAGGTTGCGGATTTTATATGCATTTTCCAGTTTTAGTACAAGAAATTCAGTTACCTAAAGGGAAAGGAGATGCCCACATATTTTAGCCACACTGCTCAACTTTGCATAAAGATTCATCTATGCTGCAGGAGATTTAATCACACTGTGAATCCCCCAAGATTGTGTTGTGTTTACTGGAAAAACCTGTTTCTAGTTGTGGTGTGTCTCAGCCTTAGAACACACCTTTCGTTCTAAACAATGAAGGTAAAGTTAGTTTGTAGAAGAAAGCAGCCATGTTTCAAAGTGATGTCTAATTGAGTGGCAGACAAAGTGATGAACCAGAGGCAATTTGACAGAATAGGATATGCTCAGGCCTCGAGAGAACAGAGAGAAAAGAAAGACTACTTAAGAACAACCAGTGCATAGGAGAGAGGGCAGTCTTACTGTGAGAGTTTTACAGAGACACACTGCAGAGAGAACAAGCTAGACACAGGTGAAGACAGAATGAGCCAGAGAATGAGAATGAAAAGGAGATAGAAGATTAGACCAGATTGCCAGAGTTAGTTTGAGGCCAAATAGAGCAAAAATTCAGAGTCTGAGAGAAGCCAGATTGAATCAGTCAGCTTGGAGAGGAGTTTGAACCAGAACAGCTGAGATGAACCAGCCAGCCAGAGCTCAGAAAGAACTAGAAAGGGTGAGCTTACTGAGCAGTAAGTCTCAGAGGCTGAAAACTTCCTAGGCCTAGATAAGATTGTACAGAGGTTGGAAGCTTCCAGGACTGGGCCCAGGTTAGCAGATGGAAGCAATTAGCCGCCAAGGTGACAACTATATCAGGCAAATAGGAAGATACTTTTACACAACTAGACATTTTGCATGTTATCTCTGAAAGGGCACAGTGGTTTCTGACACACATACCAGCTCCGAGTCATCCAGTGTGCATCCTCCATTGATGTAGCATTCAATGTCTAGGGCTTTGATTCGTCCACTGTTCATGAATCCCACCTGTCACCAAATGTTGAACGTTTTACTTAAAATGTACTTACCAAGTGTGAGACACCCCTCAGTCCCCTGTTGAAATGGATCAAAGATAGACTTTGCCTCTAGTTTGTTTTTGTGTGGCACCTGCCTGCTGTAGCCTTGTCCTCCAGTGTCTGATTGAAGAACTTTCTATCTATTTATTTTATGTATGTGAGTACACTGTAGCTGTCTTCAGACACACCAGAAGAGAGCATCAGATCCTGTTACAGATGGTTGTGAGCCACCATGTGGTTGCTGGGAATTGACCTCAGCATCTCTGGGAGGGCAGTTGGTGCTCTTAACCACTGAGCCATCTCTCTAGCCCCTGAAGAAGATCTTTCTTGGCCCAGGTTTTTCTGAGTCCTTTCTTTTCAGCAGGCAATCCTGTCTCCATACTCAGTATGGAATCCTCAAGTCCTTGCTCGACTTTCAGAATGCAAATTGCCTCTCTCATTTTCCTGACTCTTGGAAGATTCTCCATCATTCTGTCCTGGCTTTCTTTCTAATTTAGTTTGTGGTTTTCTCCACATTGGAAAGTCTTTGGGATCCCAGAGTGCATGGAGATGAATCATGTTATCCCTTGTTACAGGAAAGCCTCAGGAACAGAGAGTGGAGAATTTTGTAGAAGAGCTGGACTTGTCTTACTGGGTAGCCAAGGTGCTTTGTAAATAGCCACATAGGTAATAGAATGGTGCAGCATCTAAGGCAGTGGTAAAACTAGGTAGGAAATCAGACGTGCATGCTCAAGGAATTCCTAATAAAGCATGTTTTGTAATCTTTTATCACAACAGAACGGTCCTAAGGAATCAATCACAAATTTGAAAAATAGTATCTACTTGATGCCGCAAACATGTTCAAACAGTGTTTTTACTTCAGTTGAAAGAGAATGGAGAGAGTGTGATTTGAATAATTTAAATTTGCCAGTTGGTGGAATTCTGTCAGAGATTACTTTGTAGTGCAAATGGTCAAATTGTTTCTAAATATTTCTACTACAAAGTGCTGATTTCACAGTGGTTTTTTTTTTTTTTTTTTTTTTTTTACACAAGTATGTGTGTCTACATGTGTGTGCACATGTGTATGGACCCAAAGGATAGTGTCAGAAAGCTTTCTTGATTGTACTTTAATTTATTTACTGAGGCAAAGTTTCTTGACAGACCCAGACCTTGCCAATTTGGCTAGTCTATCTAGACAGCTTGCCTTAGGGATGCCCTGTCTTCTCCTTCTGGGCACTGGGGTTGCTGCAGGGAGCCTCAGCCTCTCAGGTTTTATGTGGTCCCTGGGGATACTATCTAAGGTTCTCAGGTTTGCATCACAAACATTATCCACTGAGCCATAGTCCCAGGCCCTCAAACAATGCCTTTAAGTTACTATTTAAAATTTTATTTTCATCATTACATTTTTACATATACTAAATTAAAAGCTAATTATAGAATGTCACGAGCACCCAAAATATATACCATTTTCATTTGATATTTTAAATGCTGATTGTTTTTAGGTTTCAACAAAATCAAAGTGATTTGATTTTGAAAAGGACAAAGCGACTCAAACAAAATGAAGCATTTTAATAATTTCACTTGTAGTACTTACTTTGTATTTTGCAAATAATGGGTGTCTTCCCCCAGTTATTAACATATCATCTTCACGATCCAGAACAAGACGAATGGGATGGCCAGTTCTGTAGAAAACAAAATTTAGATCTCCATTCATCTCATCCATCTGTCTATCCACTCATTTATCTATTCAGCTACCCACATATCCACCTATTTATTCAAGTCCTTATTTTATTCTTTACCCAAATCCATCTATAACATCATCCACCCTCCGCACTCCCATCCATCTCTCTCACTCATTTAGTCCTCCATCTGTCTATCCATCCATCCATCCATCCGTCCATCCATCTATCCATCCATCCATCCATCCCACATGTATCTATTAATCTGTACACAATCTTCCAGGTAGCATATGGATTATTGCCTGACTATTTCTCGTCTTTGCAGTTCAAATGCAATGCTATCATCAACAGAAAATGCCAGTTAAATGTACAGTTTCAAGACACACCCCTTGCTAATTCTGATTTAGAAGGTCTGGGATTTGGATAGGAAGGTGGGATTTCTTTTTAAAAAAAATAAAAAAAAATATGTGTTTCAAAGTCAGTAATTTCTATGACCTCAGGGGATCTGCAGCACTGCTCTCGGGTCACCGGTATGACCAGAGTGAGCTGTGTGTGCTAGGTCAGGATGCATCGTGAGGCACTGGTTCCTCACAGGCAAGTTTTGGAATATACGGATGTCAGGGCCAGTGGCTAGCTTAGGCACTGAGATTTTAGTGCTCTACTTGACGACTGTGCGTGGCCACGACTGAGAGGAAGAAGGCACAAGGTCTGCTGTGACTGATAGAGTAGAGAAATGGAGATGAGATTCCAGCCATGCTTCTACCCTCCCTGAGCTGGGGGGTGAAGATGCATTTTCCAGTGTACAGGACTTTTCTCTGAGCTATCAGAGGAAGTAGGACATTGGAACTTTGCAGTCGAAAACTCAGACAAAATATTAAACAGCATCTTTTCCCCTGCCTCCTCCTCCTGCTCCTTCTCCTCCCCTCCCTCCTCCTCCTGCTCCTTCTCCTCCCCTCCCTCCCCTCCTGCTCCTTCCTCTCCCCTCCTTCCCTCTTCTGTCTTTTTTCTCCTCCTCTACTCCACCTCCTGCTTCTTTTCCTCTTTGTTCTCCAACACTGACAACAAACTCAGTTAAAGACAATGAACAGGAAGCAGCCATGCTGGTGCCAGCTGAACTTGAGTGCTGAATATCCATGGAGAGCAAAGACATAAGCCCTCTCTTGAGATCAACCCAGAGACTCCTGTCCCACAAGACAGCTGGTGGGAGGCTGAAGTCCTCTCTCCTCACTCCACTCTGCTCTGGCTGAAGCAGCATTGTGGGGCAACGATGAACTTGGAAAGGTGCCTTGCTCCACATCTAGACGATGCATGTTCCCTGAAGCTCAGGAATGGGCCCCTCCTGTTCTGGAATCAGTCAACTATCCCACCTTTCCTTTTTAAAGCCCCTTACCTTCATCAAAGTCACGTGTTCAACTCATTTTTACAAAACTAAAAAAGGGCAGCAGGGCAGGTATGAATTATCTATGTTTTATAAAGAAACACATAGGGACCTGAATGACCCGGGGACCGAGAGGAGCCTCTGATTGTAGCCAAAGTTGACTTGTCAGGCTACTGATGTCCTCTGGGCTTAGCCTCTCCCGAACTTCTGGGCCCTAAGGTAGACTTACTTGACAGCTCCCACTGCAGCAATTGCTCCGAACACAGCTGGTCTCCCCACCTTTCCTCCAAAGCCCCCACCCACTCGCTTCACATGGCAGGTGATTCTGCTGACTGGGATGTTCAAGGCAGAGGACACTGTTTTCTGTAAGAGACAGTGAGGTTCAAAAAGAATAAGATGGCAGCGAGGTGTTTTGTTTCCTGAAATGTAACTGCAGAGCAGAGTCCACTGAGTCTGCCACTGTAAGACAGCGGAGAAAATCT
The DNA here is from genome assembly GCA_030674055.1 of Rhabdomys pumilio. Classification (NCBI taxonomy): domain Eukaryota; kingdom Metazoa; phylum Chordata; class Mammalia; order Rodentia; family Muridae; genus Rhabdomys; species Rhabdomys pumilio. The sequence goes on along the minus strand of JANHMN010000001.1, from coordinate 140,214,811 downwards.
CAGGTTGGGCTGGGGGCTCTGGCCCAGTTTTGTTTGTTTTGTTGGTTTTTGAGACAGGGTCTCACTATGTAGTCCTAGCAGTCCTGAAACTCACTATGTAAACCAAGTTGAGCTCACAGAGATCCACCGGTCTCTGTCTCCTGAATGCTGGGAATAAGGGTGTGTACCACCGCTGCTTCCAGTCTCCGGGCCATTTTTAACATTGTTAATCTTCCCCAGATTATCAAAATCCTGGGTTCTTATTGGAAGTTGCACTCTTGGACAAACGCCTGAGCCTAAAGACCAAAACCAGAGAAAAGCAGTAGACGTCTGACATCCTACTAACAAGGGTGATGAGTTTATGACCTAAGCCTAGAGCATTTTCTGTCTGGGGCAGTATAAATGTGATCTAAAGTGATGACTTGACTCTAAAAATCATCTATAGTGATTACAGAATAATAGAGTATAGGGGGTAAATTAGTGATGCCATCCAATCAGTAAAACTAAACCTTCTGCAAATAAACAGAGGTTTTTGTTGTTGTTGCTGCTGCTCTTTTGTTGTCTTGTTTGTTTTTGTTTTTGCGACAGAGTGTCTCTGTGTATCCTTGGCTGTTCTGGAACTATCTCTGTAGAGCAAGCTGACCTTGAACTCACAGAGATCCACCTACTTATTCCCCCACCCTGTGCTGGGATTAAAGGTATGTGATACTACTGCCCTGGCAATGAATAGTGTTTTCGTTTAAAGTGATCTCACTTGGACTGGGGTTATAATATGCCTGCTAAGCATGAAGACCCAGGTTTCATCCTCAGCACTGCATAAATCTTGTATGATAGTCAATGACTGTGATTCTAACACTCAGGATGTAGAGGCAGGCTGTTCAGAAGTTCAAGGTCAACCTTGGCTACTTAGTGAGTTCAAGACTATCCTGGAATACATGAGACTTTCTCAATAAGAATTATGTCCTCTGGACATGACATGGCTGTTATAGTCATGAATACAGAAGCTGGACAAGACATGTACAAGGTCAAGCCAGCAAAAATTCCAGCTAAGATTGGAGAGGGGATCTAGATGTTATTGCTGGAAGAAGAGAGTCATTTTTCTTTGGAGGTGTGGCAACTAGTTGGCCATGCTCCAGTTGGCTGCCCGCACACCCACGAGCATAACTGAAGTCAATGGTTATTAAAAAAAAAAAAAGACATGCGCTTAGGAGGGGGATGTGATGGAGGTCTGGGGTAAGTTGGAGAGGAACAGGGGATGTATATGATCAAAATAGGTTGTTTGCATTCGTGAAATTCTCAGAGAATAAGAAAAATATATATAAAAAGAAAAAGTGATCAGGGTTGCTCTTTTATTGTTGATGAGAACAGGGACAAAGCTGAAGCGGTTCTGGGGTCTTAGCTGCATTACAGATAACCAACATTTAGATTCTAAGTTTCTGCTAGTGAGGTGGCTGCCACCTGTGCTATGGAGACTGACCACCGTGATGGAGTTAGGAAATCGATTGTGGCATCTTACTAGACCTTACCTGCACGTGGGCTGGGTCCTGTGTGGACACGTACATGTCCAGCTCTTTGTCCTCTGTCTTTGGAATAACAAGCACTCTCTGTGTTTCCATGTAGAAATGTTCTTGCCCTCCAGCATGGACCTTCCCTGTGAGGGGCAAGTACAGGAACATAGAACTGGTTGGAAGCTGCCATCACTGGGGCATTTGAAATGAAGAGGGATGTGAACTCCGTACCTGCAGTAGTACCCACCAAGGAACCTGGCATTTACCTCGTGACACCTGTTTCAGAGACTGTACTTCCGAAAGCTAAAAGTTCCAGGTTCTGGGTTGGAAAGATGGCTCATCAGTTAAGAGTACTGGTTGCTCTTCCAGAGGACTGGGGTTTAATTCCCAGCACCCATATGGTAGATCACAGTTGACTGTAACTCCAGTTCTAGAGACTCTGATACCCTCATACAGACATACATGCAGGCAAAATACCAATGCATGTGAAATAAAACAAATATTTTTTTTAAAAAAAGTTCTAGGTTCTATTTCTTACTCTGCGCTTGACTAACCAAGTCTTAGGGACTTTCTTCTGCTTATTCTGCTACCCTGACTTCTCACCTCCAAACACAACACACACATACACACAGGTACAAGGGTGCATGGAGGCTTTGAGAAGAAGTGTAGGTTTGGGGTAGGCCCAGGACTTCAGAGGATGAGTCTCCCAGGGGCAAACATATCTTTGACGCCTGGTTCACCCTGGAATCAAGGTCTAACTCTAAAGTCTCCGGAGCTATTTACCTTCAACTATCTGATCCACGTTTTCAAAGGCTTCCTCCATGTTTCCTTGTTCGAGCTTTTTTTCAGGGCACAGGAACGAACTGTGCTTTATGGCATCCTATGCAAAAGGACGAAAACACAAAGATAGTCAAGTCATCCTTTCTCTTTGCTGCTGCCTGCCAGCATATCCCCTCACTTTGTTGTTTCCTGGGACGCAAGAACGGTGCCAAGCATCCAAGAGCTCTGAGTACACAAGGCATCAGAGGGACTGTCTTCTACATTTGCAGAGGAAACCAGCCAGAAGGACCACTGATACTGGACTAGACCTCTGAAACTGCAAGCTAGCACCAATTAAATGTTTTCCTCTATAAGAGTTGCCTTGGTCATGGTGTCTCCTCGAAGCAATGGAAACCCTAACTAAGATACCATCTTTTGGCTCCCTGATAAAAAGTGTTCTGATAACACACCCTGTTTACTGTCTGCTGTTTCCTGTAATGCTAAGTGCTGGCCCCCAAGATCTGGAGTTTGCATGTAGCTTCTCGGAACCTGCCCCCAGTTAATTCTGATTGGTAAATAAAGATGCCAGAAGCCAATAGCTGGGGAGAAGAGACTTAGGTTTTCTGGACAAGAGACCATGGGGAGGGGAGAGAGCTGTCAAGCCTTAGAAGAGTGTGCAGGAGAGAGACAAGAGCCACCATAGGAAGAGAAGCAAGAAGAGTGTCCTGCGTTCTGGGCCAAAGGAACATGGCCCAGAGGACTGACTAGTTGGAGTTCAGAGCAGATAAGATGGAACATAGGAATTGGTAAGTAGTAACTTGGAATTATTGGTAGGAGGTAGATTTGAACAGCATGGAGGGTAGGCTCTGTGTGTGTGTGTGTGTGTGTGTGTGTGTGTGATTCATCTGGGAACATAAATGGTCAAAGGAGGGAAGGAAGCCCACACCGGGATTTATTAAGGTATTCCTACTACAAATGGCACAAACCATGGCAAAAACCCACTTTAAAAAAACTAGTTAGAGATTCATGAATGGAAAACACATGCTGTCCCTTTATGATTAGGATATGAGGAGAATTGATTTCTTAGTTGAGCTGCATGGTTTTTCCCCAGGCTGCACAGGTTTGGGACTAGGACAAAATTCACGCTAAATTGGTATGCATAACTATCGGGTTTGTGGCTTAAAACTAAGACACAGCTGCACCCCCAAGCCAACCCAGGCACACTGGGCAGCAGGCTAGGGATTCAGCTTGAGGCTTTCTCAAATGCTTTTAAGCTTCTGCTGAGAACCTAAGCTGGGAGCTCCTGCTGGGAAATAAGGCAGGCTATGCAGACAGCAGGCCTAAATAAGATAGGAATAAAAATATTAATGGAAATGTAAGAAGTCAATGCTATGTAAACAGTTGGGTTCTTTGAATGTGGGCTCTGTGGGAATTCTAGGATCGCTTATAATAGCATTGACCCATATATTGGCCTGAGAATAGGTTCATACAGAAAATAGAAGGGAAATTAATTGAGGTTAAATACATAAGAAAGGATGTTAATTCAATTTATATAAAGAGAAAGGGGATATAATTATATATCCAAAAAGATATTAATCTCCATAGAAGGGAGGAATAAATGAAAATTGCTTTGATTGTTTTTGAGGATAGAAGGGAGAAATAATGGTAATTATTTAAGTGTTTTTAAGAATATGTGGAAGATTTTTACATTGTAAAAAATGTACTATGCATACATTTGAAAGAATAAAATAGTTTTATAAGACTTAAAAAAATACATAGAAGAATAGAGGAACCCAGGCCTTTGATGTCAAATGTAGGAAACAAAGGAACAGAGACAGAGAGAACCTATCTCAATAAGTGATATTAAATGTTTTAATTATCAGAATGAAGGTGGTTATAAGCTTGCTGGTATTAATGACATTACTAATCCTCTGGAAGAGACCAAAGTAGAGCAGGCCTAAAGAGAAAAGAGGCTGCTGCATTGAATCAATTGATTTCAGGGCATCCTATTTTTCATGAGAGGCTCTGTATTTGTGTTAACAGGGAAGGAGAAAAGGCTTTGGGTCCCTTCCAAAGTAATACGGATCAGACATGATAGAGAAAGACCCCTTGATGATCTTGGCTACAGACAGGAAAGAAAAATTCAGGAAGACCAAACAGGACATATAACATGATTTGCTGATCCCTCCACTGGGAAACAGCCCTGAAACTGGCTGAGACATAAAAATGTCTCTAGCCAAAACTTCAGCTATATATAGCCTATACATCTTGTTGGTTACAGAATTCTCAAAATTTATCATGCCATCCTTTCATATGACATGAATGAAGACTTATTACAGTTTGGTTATTGATCAAACCAGCTCATAAAAACAGACAGTTGTCTTTCATTTGCTCAAACAAGGAGCAAAAATCCATCCTTAACTGCTCTGTGCACCCTGCACAATCCATACAAATATCTTTATAGAACCAAATATTGGTTGTGAGATTCATATATTGCAGAATGAAACACTATCTCTGACAAGTTTCACCCTCGGAGATGCTGAATTGAGCCACTGTTCCAGGTCCCTGTTGGCTCCTGCCTCACCTGATTCTGTTTCCAGAGATTTGCTTCCAGAACAGCTTTAGGAATGGCTCCTGATCCCTGGTGAGCTTGTTTCACCCAGCCTTTCACATAGTCCCAGTCAGGACTTCAGTTAAGCCCTGAACTTTCTCAGCGTATAGAGACTGGACAACAAATGCCACAGCTAGCTTTCTTAAGTCTAACCAATTTTTCTAATTTTCTTGCCTCTCCTCCCCACCCCAAAAGGAATTCTTCACCCCCAACTCAGCAGGAAACAGTCAAAAACAGTCAAAGAAAATCGAAGTCTCAATCCCTTAAGTTGGGGCATCTGATTTTGGTTATTTAATGAATTTATAGATATGTTATCATTTTAAGGGATAATTTGGAAAACATTGTAGTTTTGGACAGAGGAAACTAAAGAGCTTAGATTCGGTTCTATCTTTCCTTTCCTCTTCTCTATTCTTTCATTACCTCTGTTTTCAAGATGAAGTAATGGGTCTTAGAAAGGAGACAATAACTCTTAAGCCAGGCTGCAAATATGTGAGGAACATAGCATGCAAGCCCAGGCCTAGTGTCTAGAAACATCTTGTCTAGGTTTGTGGAAGTGACTCAGTAACAGAGAACTAGCTTAGTATACACAGGGTCCTGGATTCTGCAAATAAAAAGCCATTTTCCCAGTGACAGCTACGTGACCTCTTAAAGCACTGGAAAATAAACACCACACTTGAAATTTTTACTTTCCTCATTAACATTTTGTCTTAGTGTTTCTCTTGCTGTGATGAAATACCATGAGCAAAAGCAAGTTGGGGAGGAAAGGGTTTATCTGGCTCACACTTCCACATCACAGTTCATCACCACAGGAAGTCAGGACAGGAACTCAAGCATGTGGGAACCTGGAGGCAGGAGTTGATGCAGAGGCCATGGAGGGGTGCTGCTGACTGGCTTGCTCCTTATGACTTGTTCAGCTTGCTTTCTTACAGAACCCAGGACCACCATCCCACAATGGGCTGGGCCCTCCCGCATCAACCACTAATTAAGAAAATGCCCTACAGGCTTGCTCGCGGCCTGATCTTATGAAGAGGCATTTTTAAATTGAGCTTCTCTCCTCTCGGATGACTTTAACTTGTGCCAAGTTGACATAAAACTATCCAGCACACACTTTGACCTCAAATAAGTCATGGTAGCCAACTTGGAAATATGTTGATTGCTGCAATGTGTGTCAAAGACTTGCAGGCTTCTGGTGAGATGAGCTGTATCTTGTGAGCACTGTGAGTTACACACTGTTCTATCTTCACTAACTCATTTATGAGAACTCGAGGTGCATAGCATCATTCCCCTTTTACAGGCCAGTAAACCATTGGTACAAGGATGTAAATTCCTTGTCTAAGATCACACAGGTAGAAAGAGGCACAGTTATAATTCAAATTTGGCAGGTTGGATCTAGTAACTGTGTGCTACACTGTCTCTCTTATAAATATATTTTATATAGTTTTATCATATATAACATTCACAATACACAACATATATTTATATCAATATTCATGTAAATAGGTTAATACATAAATATCTATATTACTCTTGGCATATATGACTTTTGCTTCCTGCCTTTGTTCATACAAGAATTATTTGCTCATTTCAGACATTCTTATTTTGAAGAAAATTTAAACCTCTAACTATTGTGACTCCCAGAGAGGTCATGGGTGTGTCCTCTGGGTGTCATTTCCCTGTTCAGGAAAGTGGAGTTCAAGTGGAAATAAAAACACCAAAACCAAACCCATGTTAGAATTCTAGTGCAAGTCAGAGGGAGGGTCAGCCAAGAAAACCTGCGTTCCTTGCAAACTTGACTCATGGGAATTTGGTGTAGAAAGATTAAGAACCAGGCCTTCACAGCTCTGTACACTGAAAGACTGGGATCCTTCAGGCACATTCCAAACTCCCCATGGTTCCCCAGTGCCTTGAATATCAACTTTGGCATATTGCAAACCCAGAAACAAGCTGTTTTTTTCTCTCAACCTAATTTCTCTGAATATGATGTACCAAACTAGAGAATGCAAGGTCAAGTTGCTATAGTTTGGGTCTGTGATGTACCCCAAACACCCATGAAGCAGAGGCTCAGTCTCCAGTGTGGCAACCCTCCCAGCAAGGTCCCAGCATGAGAATGGTAAAACTTGTAACCAGCAAGGACTCCTGGAAAGTTTTGGTTATTGGAGACATGCCCTCAAAGTGGACCATGGGACTTGGTCTCTTCCTTTTCTGCCTTTCTTGTCTCAGACATGAGCCTTTGCTCACCTATGCGTGGCCACTACAACTTATTACCCAGCAAAGCATGAATTGAAACCTCTAAATCTTGAGCCAGAGAAACTGTCCATCTTTATAAGATATTTATCTCAGATGCTTGTTAAGTGACGACAGCGTTAGCACACCAGTCTGCACATGAATTTTCTATGTTCTCATGTTATTATTTTCTTCAGACATAAAACTTAAATCCCATCACCAAAGTCAGAAATTAGAATGGAAATTTCTATAGAATTTCATCATGAAATTTTCATTACATTTGGTCTCTACTTTGAGGTCATATTATTTCCAACATCCATTCTCACTACCTTCCTCATAAAACAGGGTCCCAAGTCTTTGGTGGATACATAAGCCATCTGGAATAAAATTATGCTTCCTGTCTTTCTTGGCAGTTAGGTACAGCAAATGCAGGCCTTCTAGCCAATGAAATAGAAAGGCATGTGAAATGCACACATCTCCCTGTAAGGACTGGGAAATAATGTAATTTTTTTATTTAAATTTTTGAGACAATGAGTCTGCATGTAGTCCTGGATCTCCTGGAACTTACTGTGTAAGATTAGACTGATTCTCTAACCCACAGCGATTCATCTGCCTCTGCTGCCCAAGCCCCGGCATCAAAGGCATGTGTCCCCATACTCTGTCTGGGAAGTGTTCTGAGAAGCATTAGGGGTACCCATTTTCATCCCTTTTGCTATCTGGAATGTGGAGTTAATAGCCAAAGCTTCAGCATTAAAATGAAAACCATGTATTACAGAAAGACTAAACAGAGGAGCTGTATTCTGGACACACATAGCTCATACGCTGTGGCTTGTGTCCCACCCAGCCTAACTCCCAGGGCAACAGTCTTGAGAGGTGGGACCCTTCCAAGGATAGGCAGTAGGGGCTCATTGGCTCTGTGGGTTATTGCAATAACCGTGGTGGAGCAGCTTGGTTATGGAAGCAAGTTTCTCTGCATTCTTCTCCTTCCACCTTCTGGAATCATGTAGCATAAGATTCAGCCCTTCAGTTTTGGGCTTCCCAGACAATAGAGCCATGAAAAATAAATTCTGTTTATTATACATTACCAAACCTCGGAGATTCTGTTATAGCAGCACAAAACATCCCATGTAAACCATATACACAGATGTAAACAGATTACCACACCCTGGACCGATCACTTCTAGTCTTTTTCCTTTTCTTTTGTCAGCAGGCAAACACTCTACCACAGAGTTCTCTGAGCTACATCCCCATCTTTCTTCTTCTTGTCTTGAGTCAATGTGTCACTAACCTGCCTCAGTATAATTTGTGAGTCTCAGCAGGCTACACAGCCAGAAATAGGCCTCTGCCACTAGGCCTGGCTGGTTCTAGGCCTTTGAATGTAAGAGAAACTTTTATTCTGATTTTTTTTCTGTTTCTTGGAGCCAAAGATAATTTCATCTTATGCAAGTAATATCTTCCAAAGCAAAATGATTTTCCCCCCCACCCCCCAGGGCAAGCAGATGCCAAGTAGGGGAAAAGGTTCTGAGTCAGTCTTCTAATATTGAAGATATTTATGAAAGTGCTCTCAACTTCACAATCTTTTTAAGAAAAGGTTTATTTATTTGTATTTTATGTGTATGAGTGTTAGCCCACATGTATGTCTATGTACCAGGTGCATACCTGGTGTCTGCAGGGGCCAAAGGAGGGTATCGGATCCTCTAGAACTGGAGTTACAAATGGTTGTGAGCTGTCATGTGGGTGCCGGGAATAGAACCTGGGTCTTCTGTAAGTGCAGCCAGTGCCCTTAACCACGGAGCCTCCTCTCAAGCCTGGCTTTACAATCTTAGAGGGGGACTGATAAGCTCTACTTACCTCGATGGTGAAAATCACAGGTTTCAGATCCTCATAGGTGATTTTTATCTTCTCAGTTGCCCGTTTTGCCTGAACATCTGTCTCTGCCACCACAGCACAGATGACCTGGCCCACACAGAGAACCTGTAAAGTACATACATAAACATACAGTGCCTGTAAAGTACATATATAAACAACGGCACCTGTAAAGTACATATGTAAATGTAGAGCACCATAAAGCAGGTAGAGGGAGATGGATCAGTGTGTAACAGGGCTTGCTGTGCAAGCCTGGGGACCTGAGTTCAATTCCCGGAACCCACATAAAGGTAGGTGGAGATTGTGTTGTCCTCTGACCTCCACTTGTGACCTCCACACCTCCCACACTCCACACCATAATAATGATAAATGAACCAATTTAAGTAATTTTAAAGCAAATGGAACAGAAGCCAAGTTTGACCTCACTTGTGGTCAGTGACATAGATGTCATTGTTGAATAGAAATAGCCACACTGGAGTTCCATGTGCTTGTGTATGAATTTAAAAATAATGAAAAAGGTCTTGGGTTGTACCCAGTGGTCCAGAACTTGCCCAGCATGTGTGAGACCCCTGGTTAGACCTCCATCACCACACACAGAAAGTGCAGAGTATAGGTTTCACCCACTGGCCACTGTATTCAGTGAAGGTAGGTCCCAGGTGTTGACTGTAACATGAACCAGCTGAGTCCCCTGTTGTGGCGTGTTCACATGAACTTTTTGTCCTGACATTTAAGAGCTTACAGTGTACATGGTCGCCCCTGCTGTGACCTGACAAACTACTCAATCAACAACTGACTGTGTGCTATCTTATGGGATAGCATTTGGTGACAGGACCTTTACAGAGGTTATTAACACGGAGTGGGGCCTTTTTACAATATGACTGGTGAGCTAAGACGAGAGGGAAGAGTGAACAGAGAAAAGGCGACATGACGACAGGCAGCAAGCAAAGAAGAAACTCTGCAGAAGCCAGACCTGCTGACACTGTGGCTTTGGCTCAGCTCTAAAGCTTTGAAAATCCATCTTTGTTTCAGCCTCTCACTATGCATTTTTGAAACTTTTTTATTATTATGTGCACAGGTATTTTGCCAGCATGTAAGTCTGTGCACCACATGCATGTAGTACCCACAGAGGCCAGAACAGTGTGTTAGATACTGGGGAACTGGAGTTATAGACAGTTGTGAGTTGCCATGTGGGTGCTAGGAATTGAACCCATGTCCTTAGGAAGAGCAGACAACACTCTTAACCACTGAGCCACGTCTCCAGCCCCATGTTCAGGCAATTTTATTACAGCAGCCTCAATAGACTGCTACATGACAGCCAACGTCTTCCGATGGATTTGACAACAACAACAACAACAACAAAGAAACAAAAAAACCAACCAACCAACCAACCAACCAACCAATCAAAAAACTCACTGATGTCTTCCACAGCCAGAGGAGAAAGAGTGTGGTTGGTTGAAGTGTGACAGTAGTGACAGTAGCCAGCACTTCATGTTCTGACCATTGTCTCAGGCACCTCACGTGTGTTCACTTGCCTAACTCCTATGATACACTGAAGTGTGTGTATGGTCATTCCTCCTTTAGAGATGGTTAACTCCGAGGGCATACAGTAGGTGGAAATGCTGGAACAGAAGCCAGCTGCTCTGGCTCCAAGTCAGGGTGGTCCATAAATGATTGCTGAAGTTGCATTAAAAGCTCAGCGACAGACAGCCAAGACCACTCATTAAAAATAGGGCACATGAAGGAAGAAAGGCCTGGTGAAAGAACAGGTTTAGGAAGGGAGAGAGCTCCATGTAAACTAGAGGGTGGGGCTGTGGTCCCCCCACCTCCTTTCTAGATCTTTCTAGGGTGTTGGTTTTCAACCCCTCTGGAGGTCCAACGACCCTTTCACGGGGATTGCATATCAGATATCCTGTATAGCAGCTATTCACATTACTGTTAATAACAGTAGCAAAACTACAGTTATGAAGTAGCGATGAAATAATTTTATAGATGGGAGTCACCAAAACATGAGGAACTGTATTAAAAGGTTACAGCATTGGGAAGGTTGAGAACCACTGTTCCAGAGCATTCTATCCTGATAGGCCATTTCCTTATATTTGCTTCTCAGATAAGGGCAAATGAACTCAGAGGTGCGCAGTGGCTGAGTCAGATCTGTGATTAGTTTTTGTTATTATATTTTTTGTTATTATTATATGTTATTTCCTAACGTCAGAAAAGAAAGGTAGGATGGTGGCACTTGGAGAAAGAGGAGCCAGGGCCTTGGCAGTTAGCATCTCAGTGGTAGAAAAATCTAGGAGGCTAGCTAGGTCAGGTAACTGACAGGGTCCTTGGGTGATCTGCAGAGGTGTCTGGGAAAGCATGGCCCATCCATACCTTATCTACGGCCAGTAATTTGTCATCCTCATCACCATTGGTGCCTGGAATGTCTTCAGCTGTTATCACATCGACCACACCAGGCAGGTCAAGGACCTCAGATGAGTCGATGGATCTGAACACAGGGAGACATTTAAGGAGATGTGCAAACACCGAGGGCCTCAAACCCAAGGGAAAGACATAGTTGAAAATTAAAACATATAACAGTGAATCCGTCCTTGGCAGTGAGAGTGGATCTGCCATGGAGTAGTGTCTGGAAGTCCTGCTTCATGGCCGGGATGCAACAAACACTCCAGCTGCTGGGGAGGGGTAGGGAGACCAGTCCTCTTTGGAAATGTACAACAGCATTTATTTCCTATTCAGTAATGGGGCTGGTGACTCAGTGCTATCAGGGTGGCTTTGAGTCATGCATCAGGCTTCAGGGACATGAGGCTTTATGACCTCAGAAAGCAAACAAGAGGCTCTTTTAAGACAAGGTCTTATGTAGCCCACATGGGCCTGGAATTAGCTCTGTGAGGATGACCTTGCACTTCTGATCCTGTTGCTTCTACCTCCTGAGTGCTGGAATCACTGCAGTTTACAGCTGTGCTGGGTTTATATGGTGCTGGGGATTGAACATCAGGCGTTGTGCCTGGGAGAGTGTTTCAGCACTCTACTAACCGACCTACGTCCCCAGTCCCTATGATTTTGTTTGTTTGTTTGTTTGTTTTCAGGACAGTCTGTTCTAAATATTTTTTTCTTCTTGGAGCTCTTTGGATCAGGGCATTGCAGAAAAGGGCACATTCCCGTGAGGCATCCCCAGGTATACTTTAATCCCTAAAATTAACCTGTAAACCCTACTTGCTCAAAGACCAGGTAACTTCTTGGAATGCTGGGAGTTGTAGTTCTTAGAAAATAACAACGCCTCATGGGTGCTGCTACACCTCAGGGCCATTTTAAGGTGGGAAACTCCTGTGAATGGTCCTGACCAAAGTCCATCTTTTGTTGGGTATTTAATATTTAGTAAAACTTGCTTTAATTTGGCCCCAAATGGTGGAATTTGCTTTTCTCTGGTAACTCTCAGGATTAACCATACCTTTAAAAGGTTTTTTGGAAGCTTTGTTTTACTTACATGATTCTTGCATGAGCTCTGGTACTGGTCACTAAAGCCATGAAAAGTTCTTTATCCACCCTGGGGATGTCATCACAAAATACAGCTTCCCCTGTGGCGTGTTTAAGACCTGACAGGTGCATGATAGGACGTCCAACTGGGTCTTGGAGAGGTTGATGAGAATCCACTCTCTGCAGAGGAAGGGAGAGTTAGCCCAGAAACCTTTCATCTCAGGGGCCTGCTGACTTGGGGAGGAGGCACAGGACAGTCCCCTTGGGTCACAAACATTGGAGTGAGTCAGAGGACGAGCATGACCGTTTCGTGATGTAACTAGAGTGGGGCACTGTCCTCATGATTCCAGCCTGCTTACGTTCACTGTTCTGACGAGGCCTAAGGGATACAGCATGGCCGTAGAGAGAGACCCAAGTCTGAGTGAGAAGACTCGACAGAGGGTAGAATGGGCATGGGATTTTCCAGATCTAGCTGGATATTGAAAGAGTTCATTCTGGAGCTTTTCTCTGAGAAGCTTGCACTGATTATGTGTGTGTGTGTATGTTAGGTGTCTAACTATGGAAAAATGGCTAACTGAGGTGCCTATTTAACAGATCAAAGCAGACTCTGGCCACCAGACTCCCTGGTCCCTACTCATAAGTGCCTGTTAGAGTCACGCTGGCTGGCATGCCCCCACTCTACTCTCAGCTCCCCCACCCAAGGTTTACTTCTATTCCCCTAGCCTCTCTGATTCCTGTGTAACCTCAGCCACCTTGGCTTTTGTTCTCTTGGTCTTGGCTTCTCTCTTAGCCCCCTTTCACCCCCCTTAACTCTCCCCTTCTCTCTCCTCTCTTGATTTCCCCTACCCCTTCTCATGGCCTGGTTCAGTCTTGACCCTTTCAGATGCCTCTGGCTGTTCTTTCCCTCATATCTACAATAAACCCACCTCTTCAACCACACCTAGGAGAGCCATGTCCTCATTTTTTTCATATTCTCTCTCTCTCTCTCTCTCTCTCTCTCTCTCTCTCTCTCTCTCTCTCTCTCTCTCTCTGTGTGTGTGTGTGTGTGTGTGTGTGTGTGTGTGTAGGGCATGCACCAGCAAGAACAGCGATTTTCTAAATCGTTCTTCCAGAAGGGTGAGCTTAGTCACTTGCAGGCCTCTTGTTTGCTGACTGGAGATGAAACATGTGCAGTTTTGGGCTAGAGACTGAACCTCTGGGCTCAGCTACTCTCCTGGGTAGGTATTTAACAAATACCCAAAGACTATCACTTTAGAGTAATTATGACTGTCTGTCTGCAGATCAGTCTGGCAGTGCAGCCTTGTGTCCTCCAGCACCAGCTCTTGGGGGCCTGAGGCTACTGATTTGGATTAGAGACAATTAGAACTAAAAGTCACCGTGTGAATAGCTTGCCTGGTTCACACAGTTCTCTTATCTCTCAGTGTTGGTTTCAGTGAAATCAAACTCACTGACCTGGTATGTTTGGACTCCCCGGGGTAGTGTGACCTGGAAATCTTCCAGCTCTAGAGAGCTTAGGAACCGGTCTGCGGCCTCTGGGTAACGCTGGCTGTCCTGGGATCACAATGAGAGAGACTGGTTAGTCTGGTTCAGGTTGGGTTTGGATTATGTAAAATGGCTCCTAACGTGCTGAGGGTGGCCTAGTTACCCTGCCAGGATTTCACTTTTTATGACCCTGGTGCCCTCCCACACTCCCATCCAAGACAGGGCTTGGGTGACTGGTTTGAATCTGATCCTCATGTCCCTGAAGAGAAAGGTCTGATATTGAACTTGGATGTGTGTGTGTGTGTGTGTGTGTGTGTGTGTGTGTGTGTGTGGTGGTGGGGTGCTAGGAAGAATACTCTAGGCTGGACAAGCCATCCCAGAATAAGCTAGAGCTCATGGTTCACACAAGGAAAACAATCCTGAAGGCTTTTTTTTTTTCCCCACTATCCTAGCTGCTCTGGTATCCTGACTGAGAAATGAAGTCAGAGGTTAGGGACACAGGCTGGGTGCAGCTGAGGAATAGAGGACAGGGAAGGGTGAGCATTGCCATCTATCCAATTGTGACCAGGGGAGGGTGGAGAGAGAGCGGGGACAGGGCAGGAGGAACAAGTGGGATCGTGGCTATCTTGATTAACGTATTGCAGACATTTGCAATCAGAAAGCCTAGAGAGCCGTGTAGATGTAGTAGACATGTCACAGACATGTCAGTGTCTTTTGAAACACAAAGATTCGACTTCACATTTTATATTGATCACAAGACTCTAGAGAAGGCAAAATGAAGCTTTAGTGGCATACAGGAGAGTGTTTGTCTGGACAGGGGTGGGGATGAAGGAAGGGGGTGTGGGGATTCTCTGGGGTGATGAAGGTGTGTGGTATTTAGTTTGAGTCGGTGGCTCCATAGTTGTACATCTGTGCACCAAGTTTAAACAGGGGATTTTAATCACATATTTATTGAAAGTTTAAACAGGTGGGTTTAGTTACATATTTATTATTTGTCTCTTGTCTCATGGCAAATTATGTCTCAATAAAGTTTATTTTAAAAGAAAAAATATCAGAGTAGAGACAGAGACCTAGTAACATTTCGGTGCTGGAGCACAATGAGCACCTGAGAGCTGAGGTGGCTTGACAGGCCTCCAGGGATGAATCCCAGGACTAGCACTGTCTAGGACTGACAAAGGCTTCCCCAGAACAGAGGACAGATAATGGTAACAGGCTTTCCACAGGACAATTGGCAGAAGCAGTGGTAAAGCTAGAAACTTCTGCAGCAAGGAGCTGACAGATGCCGGTGTTTCAGTTCCAATTCCATCCTCCCAAATCACTATGTTGAAGTCTTAACCTCTAGAAATGCAGAGTGTGACCTACCCAAGCAAGACTGGAGCTTACTCCAGCACTAATGAATTAGAATTGGCTGACATTATGGCTGATGTCCTCCTAAGGAGGAGAAATTTGGACACAGACATTTACACAGGGGCAGTGTCGTGTAAAGGCATTAGCAGGGTGATACCTACAGGTAAAGAACCCTAAATGTCACCAGCAAGGCACCAGCATCCAGGCAGAATAGAGCTCCACAGTTCCCGGGAGGAACGGCATCGGCTCTGATAACACCTCTGGTTTTCAGTTTATTTTTTTTTTTTAATTTGGTGACGGGTATCACTCTGTAGCTCAGACAGGACCTGAACTCACTTTGATCTCCCTACCTCAGCCTTTTGAATGTTGGGGTCACAAGGCTGAGTCACCTCACCCTGCCTCCTGGTGGCACCTTGGTCAAGGCCTTCTGGCCTCAGAACCGTGAGACCATGATCATTTGTGAGAACAGCTGTCACTGTCCTCCAACACACTTACTGTGGACTCAGGGGACAGCTTCTCGTCAGCCTTTAGCTCCTGTAGAACCTTCAGGTAGAACTTGAAGAAGAAGCTGACAATCAGAGTCCTCCTGAATTCCACTTTGCCTCCCAGGGCTGAGCCTGGGAGGGAGACTTCATCCAGAAGCAGTCTGCAAGCTTCATCTAGCAGCAGTGCGTTCCAGCGCCTGGCACAGTGTGAGGCAAGAAGAACCAGTGAAAGGCGGTCTTCATTGCATGGAACCAACATTTTAGAGACTTCTCCCCTCACGCCCCCCGCCGCAAGGTTAATAAAGGACAATGGACAAATAAAAGTCTGTGAGTTGCTCTAAGAGACACAAGAATCATGGCTGAGTGAGAATGGGGCCTTTCCATTGTAGTGTAAATCAAGCATGTTTTAGAGTCAGAATATTCTAGAATCACTCCAGAATATTCTAGAGCATAACAGAATTCACACTTGGATGCCCTTTACCCAAGAAGAAATAGCGTGCACCCAGTGATAGGAGCATTGGGTGCTCTGTGGAGAGGTTGTCTGGGTGTTCATTCTCAGGAGACATGGGGGCTGAGTGAGACAACAGGTCATTTTTGTTGTGTCCCTCCCCCCAAAAGTGGCTTAACTGAAGCCAAATAACATGGAATTAACTCAGCAAAATTAAAGAAGGAAGAAGCAGTGATGTTTTTGAGTCCGAGTTTCTATCAACAGTTGTCAGGGTCAATTGTCCTTCCTGTTATTGAGGTTTCCTTTAAGGCACAGTGTCCATGACTCACCGGCCCAGGAGCTGCTGGCAGGTCCTGTGTGTGCTGACGGTGGTGGGCCCCACCCCTCCATAGGCAATGCTTAGCTCCTCAATGACGCCTGTGCTTTCTTTGAACAGGACTCTCATGCCAGCATTCACATCAGACAAGGCGTTCTGATGGCACTGGGCCTGCCGGAAGGCACACACAAACTCCCGCTGAGGAGACAGAAACCACTCGGGGTTATTCGATACATCAGAATAAAAAGCTAGGTTTCTTCCCAGGTCCCCTGGAAGAGTGACAAGCAGTCACAGCTGCTGAGCCATCTCTCTAACTCAATGATACACCATTTTTCTATCTGCCGCCTTTGCATGCCAAAGTTTCTGTCCCACAGGAAGGGCTACCAAAGATCATTCTTAGCTGAAATAAAATTTAATATTTCGTCATGACCTGCGAGTGCCGTGCGTGTGTGTGTGTGTGTGTGTGTGTGTGTGTGTGTGTGTGTGTGTATGTGTGTGTGTAAAAGATGTGCTTCTTTTAGAATCAAGCACAGCTTTTGGGAAGAGGCCTATGGAACAGAGAGGTCAGAAGGCCACCTCCATAGCTAGCTGGGTGGCCACATCAACTTTGGTATCCTGGGCTAGAGAACATCTGGATGCCTTGTGTTTCTATGAGCTGTAGGGTTTGGCAGTAATTTGGGGCTGAGAAAGCCAAGTCTAGGGCTCCAGCTTCCTGCGTGCCAGGTAGAGAAACTGCATCTGCAGCCAGAGAGTCTTCATCCATGGAAACAAGTGGGCTTGGGAACATGACCACAGGCTTTGTGCAGGCCATGCCCCACAGCTGCAACAACAACCCAAACCCACATCCCAGCACCACTTGCTCAGAGCAGTCCCAGAGGCTTATTGCTGACCCAGATCGCAGTGGGTCAGGAAAGAGGTTTGGGGACATGCTTACTTTCCTTCCACCTGTCTGCAGATGCCAGAGATGACTTCACTATGGATGACAGGGAGAAACAACTTCAAGGCAACCAGCTGGGCCCTTACCTTCTGAGAGTGGGGGATGTACACAGACCCCAGAATCTCCTCTGGCTTCAGGTCTGCACTTGCCAACCCAGCAAGAAAATCTCCATTGAGGGGAATCTGCCGCAGGCCTTCTGTGGAAGGAAATGTCATTTCTCTACAACCGTGAGAAAAGCAAGCCTGATCCGCACTTTCAGAGGTTGGCTGCCAGAGGAGCAGGCATACATCTGTTCACAGAGACTGATGCCGAGGTTCCAGTTTGTGACACTGTTCCAGCGTCTCCTTTCCCTACTCTGTGCATGACATTTGTTTTCCTGTCAATGCTCACGCCATACTAGCCACCCCTGTGGGTTTTCATGCTTCAGCCGAGGATGGCTGGCGAAATGAACCATGGATGGAGGGTCAAGGCCGAGGTGTAACTTATGCTAACATTGGGGTTACTTTCACTGCTAGCAGAGTTATCTGCTTTCCACACTTGCTGCAGTTTTGTGTTCCTGATGCAAACACACCTTTAAACAGCTTGTCAAATCTCCCTTGGGCTCAGCTATCACCTCTTGGGACCAGAGCACTAGCCTTTGGCTTTAAAATATGGTTTGAACTTTTTAAGAGATAGGACAGCTGCTCTCAACCTGTCCTAAGACCATCCGAAAATACAGGGATTTACATTATGACTCACAACTGTAGCAGGATTACAGTTATGATGTAGCAATGAAAATAATTTTATGGTTGGGGGCGGGTCACCACAGCATGAGGTTGCAAGGTTGAGAACTACTGGTATAGGATATGTTCCGAAGAGGTCAAACTACAGCCCAGAGATGGCATGAGTTCTGTGCTGGTTGGAATGCTGGCACAGTCGTAATTGGATGGGAAATCCCAAAGTCCCGGCTGATCACTGCCTACCTGCCCTGCTTCTAAGTCCGTGAGCTGAGATCCTGCCTTCTCTGGAGTGACGGAGGTCTGCACTAGTTTTGGTAGAGTGTGGAAAGTAGAAACCATAAGTCAAAGGTAACTACAAATACCCAGTGGAACATTGCTACCATCATGATAACAGAAGGCCCTGGGAAGGGACCTCTCCATCTTTGTATCCCCAGAGCCTTGGCTTCTTGACTGTTTTGTGGGTTATATTGGGGTCATCCCAAACTACAGGCCTGATGTCCTCAGAGAGGAACCCGGCTCAGTCAGCACACTTAACGTTTAATGGCCTCCCTCCTAATAGGCTTCATGCAAAAGCAATCAGAGAATAGGGCCTGAGCACTTTTCCTCAGCCCTCAAGTCTCTCCTCACCACCTCTGAGCTCTGAACCATGAGTGGCAGCATCAAACACCTCAGGGATCCTGGAAGTCCACAGGGGCAGAGGCTATGGCTGCTTCCTCTGTATCCCTGTGGCTGGAAGGCAGCAGTGAGTGGAGATTGGCTGAAGGAGTGGGAGGGACAGAGGGCAGAGGATTGGATGGGTAGTCAGGTAGTCAGTGAGGAAAGCATTTTAGAGCTGGAAGCCCTGGGAACAAGACAGGATGATCTGAGGAGATGAATGAAAGCCAGGCATACAGTGGTTCACATCTGCTAAGGTCTGAGCCCAGTCTCTCTCAAGAGTTAGGGCCAGACAATGGCTTAGGGGGAAAGGGCACTTGCAGTTAAGTCTGATGACATTTGTACACTGTAACATGCAACACACACACACACACACACACACACACACACACACACTAAAGGTACAATACCCCTCATTTAGCTCATGGGATTTAATAGGGATTGTAACAATATGAAGCGATAGCTGGGTGACCTGTGGTAGAACACTTTCATAATATGCCTGAGGCCCTAGCCTGAGATGGATCCCTGGCATGAGATTGGGGGCCAGTAGACTCAGATTGAAGGAGGCAGGCAGGAGCCTTGCTCTCTTAGGCTGAAGGAAGACATTCTCTGTAACCTACCCACACCCCACCCCTCCTTATTTATTTATTTATTTATTTATTTATTTATTTATTTATAGACAAGGTCTCTTTAGTAGTCCTGGAAGTTACTATGTAGACCAGGCTGGCCTCAGATTCACAGAGATCCTCCTGCCTCTGCCTCCTGAGTGCTGGAATTAAAGGTGTGTGCTATGAGGCCTAGTTCTCACTCTTTTTAAAAGAATCTAATTTTATTTTTAGTCATGTACAGGTATTTTATGTGGTCATGTGCATGTGAATGTGGGTGGCATTGGAGGCTGGGCATGTTAGATTTCCTGGAACGGGAGTTATAGGTGGTTGTGAGTCACCTGACTCTGGATCTGGGAAGCAAACTCAGGCCCTCAGCAACAGCAGGGCATGCTTGTAATTGCAGATCCATTTCGCCAGCCACATTTGCTTCTCTTTGAAAGACTGGTTTTTATTCTTTGAAATGGTATATAATATATAGTTATATGTCTCTGTGAACATGTGCCATGAGTGTGGGTGCCCACAGACGCTGGGGTGTTGAGTCCCCCAGGAACTGGAGTTGTAGTTGTGAGCCATCTGATGTGGGTACCAGGAACTGAACTCCAGTCCTCCGCAAGAGCAGTGTGTGCTCTCAACCTCTGAGCCATCTCTCCAGGACCCTGAAACCTTACTCTCATGAGAGCCTTTGCACATCATTTCTGGTCAAACAAGAACACGTGAACTAACACATGAGCATATGGTGTGTGTGTGTGTGTGTGTGTGTGTGTGTGTGCAGAAATCACCTCTGTCCATTGCTACAATATACCTTCCTCATGACAGAAGCTCCCTATGGTAAAACTGAGAGTTGGTGACTTAGGCTACTACTTAATGCAGTTCCTTAACAGAAATTTAAAAATGTAATTAGCCGGGCGGTGGTGGCACACGCCTTTAATCCCAGCACTTGGGAGGCAGAGGCAGGCGGATTTTGAGGCTGAGTTTGAGGCCAGCCTGGTCTACAGAGTGAGTTCCAGGACAGCCAGGGCTACACAAAGAAACCCTGTCTCGAAAAACAAAACAAAACAAAACAAAAAAATGTAATTAAAAACAAAAAACAGCTTACCTTCTGACAGCAGATTGAGTGTGGTGTTGCCCACAGAGAGGATAGGATTCAGGTCCGAGTAGTAATGTCTGCTTATAACATGTCCACCTAAGGACTAGAGCGAGAGCGACATCTTGGTTAGTGTCTCAGGTCAGGACACTGGCTTGTGATCCTCTCAGGGTCTCGAAAGGGTCAAGAGGAGTCTTGGCCACTTTGTCCTCGGGGTCCATGGGTGTTGGGAGGCATCTCTATGTTCACTTTGACTAACCCTATTTCTCCGTTAGATGCACTTCCAACCCCCAAACTCATATGACCCCCTCTCCTTGACAGGCTCTAGTGAGTTCCGTCATTTGGAATCACTTGAGAGTTTTCAAAGAGTCAATGACATCTGCTGACTCCCCAGGGTCTAAGGATCTCTGGTACGCTGCCCAGTGGATGTTGGAGAAGCGGCATGTATGTGTGCTCGGAGAACTCATGACAGTGATTCTACAGCTGTGGTTTGAATAGTACAAAGTCAAAGGCCGGCTATCTTTCTGTAGGCACTATACTTCTGTTAATGAAGCCTAAGATTAAATCAGTCTTTTTGACAAGTTTGTCAAGAAATTAGCAAAACCATCACGGCCTTTGTGACCCATGTCCCTGCTTAGCTGATGTGTTGAATTTCATCTAGAATTTTCCTGAAGGTTTTACTAAATATCATTTATTGATTTAAAAGTCTTTGTTAATTGGTCTGTTATTTCAACCCATTGAGACCTTTTGGCTTATCCTGATGTCTCAATGATGAGAATCAAGTGTGTGCCCGCCCTGAGATTGACAGCCAGAGACCTACCGCCATGTTCCGGATCTGCTGTCCTGCCAGGCTCTGGAGGTGTTTCAGGAGAGCTCGGTAGGTCTGAGTTTTCTCCTCTGGGAGTTCAGAGATGCTCTCAGCCAGGATGTCCTTCACCTGAGCCAGGCTGCAGCAGGCACCTATGGTCAGTCCTGGAAAAGCAGGTTGTTTTGTTGGCATGGTAGGTGGCATAGTAGGTGCAGAGCTGGCATCACTACACTAGGGTCTCACTTAACATTTGGTTAGTGTGCTGACTGCCATTGTGGCTGCTCAGAGGGTCACCAGGAGCTCCCATATTAGCTAGATCAGTCTTTGGGAACTGGGCTTTCTGTGTGTATGTGTGTGTATGTGTATGTGTGACTCTGTGTGTGTGTGTGTATACAACTATGGTTGGCAATCCTGGTTTTTAGTTGTTGTTTAAGATTTATTTATTTATTTTATATAGGAATACACTGTAGCATCTTTAGACACACCAAAAGAGAGTATCAGATCCCATTACAGATAGTTGAGAGTCACCATGTAGTTGCTGGGAATTGAACTCAGGACCTTTAGAAGAGCAGACAGTGCTCTTAATCTCTGAGCCATTTCTCCAGTCCCCTCTGTTGTTTTTGAGTCAAAGTCTTTCACTGGTTCAGAGCCTGTTAGATCGGATTGGGCCCACGAGTCTCAGGAGTCTGCCTGTCTCCATTTCCCTAATGCTATGATTACAGCATGTCCTACCTCGCCCAGATATTTTATGTGGATTCTGGGGATCAGACTTAGGTCTTTATGCTTTGCAAGACCCAGATAGCTGATCCAGTTTCTCCAGCCCTGACTATAAAACTTTTAAAAGGCTTCATGGTAATCTGTCTCCTTTGTAGCTATGGATGGGACCCTGTGGCCACACTCATCTTTGGACAAGTGTGAAGGAATAGAGATAGAAGAGAAGAAGTGTTGGGAACAACATGCCAGTGGTAGACCCTGCTAGAACTCCCACAATCCTTCTGAGCGACCATGATTACTATGTGGTTAAGGAGAATAAATCTTGATAACATTATCACAACGGCAAAGGTCATTTGAATCTCAGGGTCTAAAATCAACAATTATTTTTTGGAAGGAAAGAGCTTTTATGCAAACTTGAAGGACAAAAATGAATGGCCTTCTCCCTGGCCTTATGGTTCTCACAGGGTTTTTGGTGATGCCAACTTGAATCTGACACGGCACCACCACACTAAGACTCCCCTAGAGGAACTGCTCCTCATGATTCTTAGAGAAAAACATGTGATCGATCAACCCAAGCAATGAACAAACCAAGCTTCTATTTACTTGTCAAGAAATGAAATAGGCTGTGTGTGTCCTCTCCATGTAAATCACCCCCTCTTGGTGTGAACTTTTAGTATATTCTGATTTGAAAACATTTCTTAATATCATAGCTCAGAAATTTAGGCCAAGATGACCCAAACAAGAATCAAATCAGTCACATTTTCACTACAGATTTTCCAACTCTGAAAAATCATAACCTTCATGAATCGGTCCATAAGGGATAGTGGCCAATCAAAACAAATATATCTCAAGGGAGCAGTTGCCTCAGGTTTCTTATTGGTTAGTGGTGTTGGATGTGGGGAAGTTAGGGGGTCATGGGAAGGGGTGAAGGGAGCCATGGGTGAGCACCCAGGAGGAGAGGGACAGTGCTACTTGCCAACTGGCCAGAATTCAATCAACATTTTGACAACTGTTGGAATTAAACTTGTGAGGCTTGGCAGGGTGTGAGTAAGAACTTCAGTGCTTCTCTGCAGTAGGAAGAAAGGGTTCAAGTCAATATAGGACAGTATGTGGCCACCCCAGCCACCCAGAGTTGACCTTTTAAAAGAAACCCTTCACCCCTCTCAAGTTTACATAATGAAATCTTAGCACACAGGGTTTGAGTTGAGCTTACTTGCAGGCTTGGATAGTAACTGCTGTGAGTCTGATTTTTAGCAGGTTTCAGGTTGGACTTCGAATTTTCTCTTGTTGATTCATCTTTGAGAGTATTCAACCCTCCCACATAGCTATATTTTATCAATATTAAATGTTCCTGGCACAACACATCGCGTCTTTGCCAACGCACCC
Source organism: Rhabdomys pumilio (assembly GCA_030674055.1). NCBI lineage: Eukaryota > Metazoa > Chordata > Mammalia > Rodentia > Muridae > Rhabdomys > Rhabdomys pumilio. Next base: position 140,191,403 of record JANHMN010000001.1, on the reverse strand, counting down.
CATCACCCGCCCTACCCCCAGGCTTCACTCACCTCAGCTAACTTCTCAGATGGAGAAGACCAGCAGCTTTTTATAATCCACGTGCCAAGAAAATCTCACCCCAAATCTGTCACTAAATAGTCCCTCCTTTTCAGAATGTCAGCCTGGAGTCCTTGACTGACTGTCTCAGCATCTCATAAAAGATAATTCTTGTGAGATCTGGTCTCGCCTCAGAACCCCTACCTATGGCCTGTTGATTCCTTATCCCCATGAGTTCTATTGAAATTTACTGTTCATTTCTGTAAAAACTCTGGCCTTAGTCAGATAGAATTGCACATACCTGTAACTCCAGCACTTGGGAAGCTGAGACATGGTTATTTTGGGCAAGCCTTGGCTATCTAAGGAAACAATTCCTTTAAAACCAAACCAAACCAAACCAAACCAAACGAAACCAAACCAAACCAAACCAAACCAAACGAAACCAAACCAAACCAAACCAAACCAAACCAAACCAAACCAAACCAAACCAAACCAAACCAAACCAAATAGTCTTTCCAACAACAAAATAAAACTCAAACCCAAGGGCTGGAGAGATGGCTCAGTGGTTAAGAATACAGGCGGCTCTTCCAGAGGATCCAGGTTCAGTTCCCAGCATCCACATGGCAGCTCATAACTGTCTGTACCTCCAATTCCAGGGGATCTTGTACCCTCACACAGGCATGCATGCAGGCAAAACATCAATGCACATGAAATAAAAATGAAAAAAAAAAAAAAACACTCAAACCTCAAATCCCTGTCATATCTTTGCAGGGGCCTAGTAAAGCTAACCTTGTTTCTTGTCAAATGATTCATTGTCTCTGAGAAGACCCTGGTCCTCTTTAGGGACAAAACCAGACACAACATCTTACAAATATCTACTGCTGTTATTTAAGTTAGAAGCTTTAGACAAAGACTAGAGTGGCTCATCCTTGCCTCTTTTGGCTTCTTGTTGTTTTTTGGGTTTGAGACAGTCTCTTGTAGCCAAGGCTGGCCTTGAATTCTGATCCTTCCTCCCCCTTCTTCCAAGTGTTGGGATTCCAGGCACGAGGCCTGGAGCCACCGCACACTACTACTGCCTCTGGTTTTGATACAGATAACAACAGCAGCAACAAAAACCAACCAAATAAAAACCCCACACAACTCAACCCTCTGGTGGGGCTCCAAATGCCGGATCTCTGCTTGATAGCTCTGTCCCGACAAGAGTTCAAACACTGACCAAGGCCAGACAGACCATCTGGGCCTTTGTTCTGGTGTCTCCATTGTTCACATAACCGCCTCAGTGTTTTTTATATGATTTTTGTCTCTGGTCACAAAACTTGTTTTGCCTTCTGATGGATTCAGAAAGGTCTCCAACTTGTTTTGATTCTCAGGGTTTTAAACTTTAACTCTATGCCTCGTGGGCCCATCAGCAGCGACCCTGGGACACTACATAGTAATGACTTTGAAAGAAAACTAGACTGAGCCAATCATAGATATGATATGAATGAATGTGCAGCTGAAAGAGACGTTTACATCAAAAGTGGGAATACCATAGAGATATGACTCCAGCTGCTGTGAGCACAGCTGGTTCCAGTTCACCTTCAGGAAGTTTCCTGAAGGCCACTAGAGGGCGCTCATGCCTTAGCTTTAAGTGAGTCATTGGCCACACATCGCACAGACTTCAGAGCCTGGCTGAGGGACCAAGCTGGGCAGTTAATGTGAAAAGGCAGTGGGGCTTCTGAACTGTGAGCAGGTGACCTTGTAACCTGAAGCCCTTGGGTGAGCACATTTTCTTTTTGCACCGCAGGTTTTTCATCTATAGAAGAAAGATTGGGTTATGTTGAGGATTTTGAATTGTGCCAAGAAAGGCCCCTTTGGGGCCCCATATAATGGTGCCAGAAACAGGAGGACTGAGGAAAAGCGACCCTTTCCTACTGAGTGACCTATTTTTATTACTTATTTTATTTAAAATTTGAAGAGTCGATACTGATACTCGGTATCAGAGAAAAGTCAGGAAGTGGGAAGGCTAGCCAGTGCTTGGCCAAAGAGTATGGAGGGTCTCTGGCTACAACCTTGGCTTTGGTCATGAGGTCTGCAGTGGAGACACACTTTCATGTCAGAGAAACAAGGCTGTGTGAGTCGGGCCTGATAAAATAGATGCCCAAGGATGTTCTGATGAATTCGACAGGTGTGGGTTAGTGCAAGGGTCAGTCATTCATATCTTCCTAGAAGGGCTGGAACTCACCGCCACTGGTTTTAGTCACCATTCTTAGATCAGGAATTCTAGCAGGAGACAGGAGAACCGGGTAAAAGTGTCCTTGAGACTTCATGGCTGGTCCTGAAGGGGGAAAAATGCATCTTAGAGAGAAAATGCCTTTTCTTTTACATTGACAATTTCTCATAAAAACATTCAGATATAAAGCTTAAGCTTTGATCATAAATATGTATGGAAGTGAAAGCAATGACCATATACCCCTCTGCCCAATGTATGCATTCGCCAACTTATACTCCTGCTACGTTGACCAATAGGAAATAAAACTGTGGGAGATTCTTCAAACTCTCTTCCACGTAGGAAGCTGGAGATGCTTCCAAGAATGTTTGTGGCTGGGAGTGGTGGTGCACGCCTTTGATCTCAGCACTCAGGGGCAGAGCCAGGTGAGTTCAAACTCTGTGAGTTTGAGACCAGGCTGGTCTACATAGTGAGTTCTAGGCTGGTCAAAGTGATATTGAGACCCCGTCTCAAAACAAGCAAACAAAAAACCAAACCAAACCAAAATAGAGAATGCTTGTATGTTGCAGCGGCAAACATCTGCTGAGCATGTGTGAGGTTCTAGGTTTGATCCACAGCACGGGAAAAAAAAAAGATATTTATAAAACTTTGGGGACCTGTAAATAGCTGAAGCTATTTCAGCAGCTGTCTTCCTACGGTAGGCTGGAGGGGCACACCTTTCCATGCTCATATAACGGAGCAGAACCCGGGTACATGCAAAAAGAGGGGATGAGTTTCAGGTCAAGATTGTTGACTGAAAAACACAAATTTCAGAGTAATAGTGACATACATACATACATACACAGTTCACTGACACATTGTTTGGGAATTCTAAAGTGTGTGGTAATCATAAAAACAAGGAAGAGACTGACCAATGGACCATCACAGTTCAGCTGGGGGATGCCATCAGGAGGGAGGGGAGGGAGGAGCAATGTGTGTGCCTCTCCTTTTATCTAGGAAGGCCAGTGCTTAGTACACCAATTACAAGTTTGTTGGGGGAATGCTGGGCATCAATCCCAGAGCTTGGACAGGCTAGGTTAGCATTCTACTACTGGGCTGTGTGTAAGTGTGAAGCAAGGTTATTAACATGGATGCGGGTAATTAGTAGGTATGTTTGTTAATACATCCACAGATATTTTATAACATCCTTTATGTCCACTCAATATTTAACTGTAGCAAAATAACAGAAGACAAGATGAATTAAAACATTAAAACAAAACTCTCTCATATCATCCCCAGTCATCCTGAATACTGCTGAGTATATGTCTACCACTTTGGAGGTCACTGAATTTACTAGATAGGTGTATTTTGTCTCTAAGCAGCAGATTGGGAATGGAGCAGGAGCCAGGAAGTTCAGCCAGGCACCAACAACGGAATAATCGGACTGTTACCACTTACCCAGAGCTGTGTTGCCAGAGATGATAGGGGCTTCAGGGTACTTGGCTTTCAGCACCAAGAGTTCTTGGAGGGTTCCTGGGGCAATCCAGGTAATTCTCTCTCCATAGAAGGTTAGGGTTTGCTTCTCTGGGTTCTCAGCCATCCTCTGAGGGCAAAGGACAGGACATGTACCTGTGTGTGTACCAGTCACTCTGGGTCACACCAGACCCTGGGTGGGTTGTATCCCTCTAGGAAGATTTCAGAGTCCTGGGGGCTGTGTTCCCAGAAAGTCATTCACTATGTCCACTGATTAAAGCCTGAATTCCTGTAAATAGGTGGTCTTTTGGGAATAAGTGATCCTGTAACCCAGCACCTGCTATTGACTACCAAGCCTGGGATAATTTAGCATTAATTCAATTTCATGGCTTTAATATCACAGTTATCTTAATGGCCCTAAATTAATATTGTCAGTCTGAATTTTTCTTCTAATGTTCAAGTCAACTCTCAGTGAGTTCTTGATGTCTGTCACGTCTTAGATGTGTCAGGGGCACCTCACATTTAATTTGTCCCAAACTGAGCTTCCCATAGCCTCTCTCAGCCCTTGAAAAGGAACTTCAAAGGAAAGACAACCTGCCCCTCTGGAGGATTTTCCATCTTGGTAACTGGTACCCTCTGGCTACACATAACACTGGGCTCAGGCTTGGCTCTGTCACACGCCATCACATTCAGCAGCAAGCATACCCAGAATCCACTTGGTCCTCACCACCTGCACGAGAGGTCTAGCCACTGACTTTTGGGATGGTGTTAATCCTCTCACTGAACACACTGCCTCTTTTCTGCCTTTCTCCAAGCTTTAGGAGGTTCTTGGCTCAGCCTCAGGCTGCATCCTGACATGATGTCAGTAGGAGCTTGACCCTCTTCTGTGTGACCTCCCTTATCGTGGCTTTTCATATACAGAAGGGAAATCTAAGCAATGTTAAATCTAGCACAGCCTACCCTGATGGCTTCTGACCTTCCCTCTTTACTGTGTTCTGTCCAGGCTGGTTCAACCCGTCTGGATTAGGCCAGCTGTTGTCTGGCCTCTAGCAAGTTCACACTCACTGTTCCCATGGCCTGGATGCTTCTCCCAGAACACCTCCCCACGATGGACTCCATTCTTCCTTCTAGAATTTCTTCAGACATTACCTCCTCAGAGGCGTCTTCTCTGGACACAGCACTGAAGATTACGACCACCTGCGTTCTAGCCTTGTTTCTGCTTGGTGATTTTTTTCCTTAGCTCTGGCTGTCCCGGAACTTACTGTGTAGACCAGGCTGCCCTTGAACTCAGAAAAAGTGCGACTGCCTCTGCCTCCTGAGTGCTTAGATTAATGGCACTATGCCCAGTTTACACATTCATCTATTATTTTGTGTGCTATCCTTTCTTACAGATTACAATCTCCCCTAGAGCAGTCTTACTGTATAGTTAGTACTTATATACTGAATAGTTATTTTTGAATGAGTATATTCTCTTATATTTTTTTGGTTGTGAGCCTAGCCTTTAACAGCTGAGCCATCTCTCCATCCCAAATGAATATATTCTCATTCAAAATATTAAAAATATTTTCTTCCCCCTGAAAAGGGGGCTGGAGAGGGCTAGGGACATGCGCTGCTCTTGGCAGAGGAGCTAAGTTTGGTTCTTATCACCCAGGTTGTGTGGCTCATAACTGCCTGCTGTGCCAGTTCCAGGGATCTAACACCTCTGCCTCCCATGGGCACACGGGCACACGTACACTCAGGTGTACACACCCACATACACATCATTGAAATTAGAAATAAATATTTAATAAAAGAGGGAAAAGGATTTTATAGAAGGGGCATGAGATGCCTGAGACGGAACGTTCACTATGCTTATGGAGGAGGGGTGGCGCAGGGCACCCCTGTTTCTGTCAGTCAAGAAACTTTCCCCAAAGCAAGGGGCAGAGGAGGGAAGAGGCAGATGTTTCTTACAGTCACTGCAATGGAAAATTATGTTTTCCTGGGAAAACATAAGAGTGCTCAGAAAGCCGAATGGCCGCCTAGACAGTCAACAGGGACACTTTCCAGATCACACTGATGAAAGTAATGGTGGGCTCGTGTTTTAAAAAGCCCAAGGTCAGCCTACTTCATGGGAGGAAGTAGGTTTCTGGATCCCAACCAACACTTCTCCCATTTGACATGTCACCCGAAGGATATGGTAGATTTATAAAAATTGGGTTCATAACTGGAGATTTAAACAAACACATAAAATACCCATGTTGTCTTACCAGGAGTTCTGGGGGAAATATGAGCTCCTGGGTCGGATCCAAGGGCTGGAATTCGTCTTTCACAAAGAGCTCTGTGCAAATCTTTATAAAAGGAAGAGGCAGATGGCTGTGTCAGCTCAGCTCAATTGGAAAGAGACCTGGAATTCTTTAAGGCATTAGACAGGATGCACGCAGTGTGTCTCTCATTCTCACTGTACAGGGAACTCACTGTAACCCAGTCACTTAAAATAGGGATGTGATTGCCAGAGAGCGGCCAATTGCCACTAACAGGGTTCCAAAGGAAAGAGTGTCATCGACTCTTATAAAGAGCATCCTGGGAAATGCCAAGACATCTTGTGAAAGTGAGCAGATGCTAAAGAGGCTTCGGGAGCCTCCGCTGTGCGCACTGTCTCCTCCTTTGCCAACCACGGTCAACTATCTAGGGCTCTGGGGAAGTCCTATAGTTTCAGGGAAAGTGACTCTCAACATATCTTTCCGTGGAAACACGTACCAGTCATGACTGTTTATTGAAGGCTTTTACACATGTTAGTGTTATTTCATTTCCATAATTGTATTAAAAAGTTATAATTTGAATTTTGCCCACCAGGAAAGGAAAGGAGAGCAGAAACAGACCCAACTGTCCTCCTGTCTGACTCACGTCTGCTTCAGCTTTTAACTCATCACAGTCACTCTCTCACTGCCAGGAGAGATACCCGAGGACACAGGAGAACTGAGCAGTGTGGTGCAGGCGGGTGTGGGGTGCAGGCGGGTATGGGGTGCAGGCGGGTGTGGGGTGCAGGCGGGTGCAGGCGTGGAGAGAAGAGAGAATCACAGACACTGGAGGGTTGGCAGGTCTAGTTTACTGTTAACACCCCACCGACCTTTCCACTGAAAGGTGCTTGACCTTTCTAAAGAGTAAATGAAGGTAATGCTTATTTTGGAGGGTAATTGTAATTGTGATGATTATAGATGAAATGGCCTGACATTTGTCATTTCCCACTCCCTGTCTTTTTTTTTTCTGTCTCTCTAAGGCCTTGTGAGGTTCCAAAAGAAGACATAGTTACTCTTGTAAGGGCTCCTTGTACCACTGCAGGTTGACGTATTGCAGGCCAACGGTCGACCAATTTGCGTGTGTGTGTGTGTGTGTGTGTGTGTGTGTGTGTGTGTGTGTGTGTGTGAAGTAGCTTGGGCAGTACTTTGTGCCAAGGATTTAGTTCTCAAACCTAGAAAAAAAGATTTCACCTGAGAATTAAAGTGGCAAACAATGAATCAACATGCAGAAACAACGGAAAGTTCCAAACAGGTTTTGGGGCAAGACTTAACAGATGTCCAAATGGGAAATGGTCAGAGGGTAAGGGTAAGGGGTGGTCACAGGCAGACACCTGGCCACACAGCAGGGACATCCCGGTGAACTGCCCTGTCACTCAGTGCTCAGCTTTCTCCAAAGAATTTAACATCCTAGTATGTGCTACGGTAAGGAAAGGATGAGGTTTTACTTTATAATTGTGTTTCTCCTTATGAGTAAACACAGAAGCATGTTCTAGCTTAGACACATCCCTTGGTGTTTGCCTTAATGTTAGTCAAGTGGTACCTAGCGCCCAGCTGATGCTCAACCTGAATGCCCAAATCTTCAACGTTGGATGTGTTGACTCTCCCAAATGTTGATCTTCTGTGAGTCACTGGGGAGAGGGGGTGCAGCTCGCCTTCTCGGGGTAACACCTCTTTATTCCACTGCACACCTTCTTTAGACTAAAGAAAGGGTGTCAGTGGGAGGGAGTGTGGACAGGTGGGTCTGAAGGGCACAGGCACACAGAAAGGATGAGAGGCAGGTTTTTCCCAGGCCCGGCTCTGAGTTCCTTCACAGCGTAGGTGGGTGTTAGTTAGGATCTCATGACCTCTCTATTTGACTCCTGTGAGAATAGGGCAGAGAATCTCTTTGAAAAGGAGTTATCTCTCAGATGGTAAAGCCAGAGGCTGGAATGCTGCAGTAGACTTTACAGTGGTGGCTGGTAACTTGCCCTTAGCTCCCCAGGTGACAATGCTGTCTCTGTCTCAGCTCAGGGACAGCTTTAGAACTTTGTTTCTAACCATGGAGGCGACCATTCCTCATGCAGTAGATGCCTTTTGGCTATCTTAGAGGTTTTGGCTTCCCTTTTGTTCCAACCTTTCTAGTCTGAAGTCTATGAAGGGGAAATTAGATTGTGATCGTTGTAGAGCGACTCTGCTCAGTGCAAACCTGCCAAGTGCCGGGTTCCTGCAACTGCTTGGGAAAGTTGAGACAAAGCAGGGAGCTGTCCCTCAAATGCGCATGCTCGGCCGGCGGCTAGAGCTGGGAGGGCGTTAAGCAACGCATACAGAGAGAGAACAAAACAGACAGAGGGACTCACGTCACTTTTGCTTCCAGATAAGTCACTTTCCTTCTGATCTAAGCAGCACTGTCCTGTTCCTTTCTGCCAACAACCGTTTGGCTCCTGAGGACATGAAGTGCTCTTTGTGAACAATACTTTTTATAGGCAAATAAGGATGTGCCCCAAAGGGCTGAACAATCTAAATGAGACTTTAGACCCCGAAGCCACCTTCTACTTACAGGGATAGCACAAGGCTGCTCTTGCTTTGCTTATTTATTTATTTATATAAGTTAACTTATAAAATACATACCATATAAACATGTGATATAAAATAGCACAATGTGCAGATGTGTAAAGAAACACCCAGTGCCCGGGTCACTGGCATTTTGACATATTTGTTTTGTATTCTATTTTTATCATAAATACGCTGTATTCAGTAGATGGATGAGCTGCTAGTGGGGACCACTTTAAAACTTCCACCAACTCACTCAGCTGCATTTCCCTTTGTAAAGTTTCCATGTGAATTATAATGAACAATGTTCCAAATCATATATGTACTATAGAGGCTGTATTATGGTTTCCCTGAAAAAAAAATACAATAAAAATGTATTTTACTGCTAGTCATTACCCTGAAATAGCTCAGATATAAACATGATGTTGTAACTTCAGTGAACAATGTCCTTCCCTGGTGTCTAGAGCTGCTACTTGACAACTCTGTCCAAGAAGCAAAAGCAGCTGGCTGAGCAAGCAGCCCTGCCTCTCCCACCATAAGCTCTTAGAGTCCCTAGGATGGAGTGGGTTGATGGTGGCTGAAGAAAATCGTGCTTCTTTGGGTTCAGTGGGTAATAAAAACCTCCCATGTCCTCTCTGGGGCTGGATTTCTTTCACCCTGTAACCTGGGTGAGTTATTAGAACTCAGTCCAGCACCTGTGTTCTAGGAGACGCAGGTAACACCTACGCTCTTGGGGAAAGGAGCTGATTTAGCACACTTGCTGGTATTTCGTGCTTTCCCAATCTGCTGGGTGTATAGGCTCTTCATTTCACTGTTTAGTGTGTCAACTCTGGATCCCTCAAGAGGCAACTGAAATCTGGGACATACATGACCAGAATACCTGCCTGACTTGGGGACACACCCGTTGTACATTTCCAGGTCTACCTCTACTATGTGTGGAACCCAGGGACAGGAATATACACAGAGATGTTAGCCCGTGGCTTCTGCTTTCTCTTCCTACATGGCTCTGCAGGGGCCTCATAATGCTCCTGTGAATACCTCAGCCCAGTGCCCATTCTCTATAAGGAACTTCATTGATTTTGTGTGCACACATTGGCCCCTAAGACCTTCCCTTGACCATCTCAGGAAAGTACCTAGCCTAAAGGTACAGTTGAAGTCCTACATAAAGAATGATCCAGAAAAGGGCAGGCATATTGCTTTGTCTGTATAGACTTCTGAATAGCTGCATAAGGACCACAGGGGGATCCTCTGAGATGTGAGGTGCCCTTTGCTTCTGCCTAATGTTTTCCCCCACACCCACCCTGTCCTCAGCAGAGGGTTATCAGATGCACCATCTTGAGTGTCTGTCAAATGCTATTCAGTCAATAGCATTCTCAATGCGAGTAATTATTTGTTCAACTCTTACTAACCGCCAAGCGAGACATTTGAGTTTCACCAGAGAGGCATCTCTATTTTCGGAGGCTGCTCCCTGTGTTCTTGGAGTGAATTTTAGCTTCTGCTCTGCATTTTCACCTTCTTTATCTGTTTTCCCATTTCCAGTTGCTTGGGTTCTCAGGAGAACCCTTCTTCACCAAAGCAAAGCCTGGCTTGAGTGCTAGTGTTTATAGACATCGTCTCAGCTGCACTAGACAGATGCCCTGCCTAACTGGTGGCAAGTGTCTGGACAGCTGGTTAGCTCGCCTGACTTCCCTTTGTGGTTCTAGACCACATCAAAGGTGGTGTAATGCTCGCCTGGTCTTCAGCAAGGACTGGCGACTCCAGTACTTGAGTACTGGAGGTGAGTCCCCGCCCCCTACCCCTTCCCTCCATGATGACTTACTTTGTCTTAGTTGGTTGTAATGCTCTTACAAATCCCATTCTTGTGTCCCCAGCTTTGACCACCTGTTCTTCTCATTCCTACTCCGTATGACATGTCTCCAGCCACCCACCCTTGTGTACTCACCGTGCAGAAGGTCCTGCCGCTCTCCAGAATTGGCCGGTACCCAGTACACCGACAGAGGTTACCTGATCAGAAGGAAAACAAGCTGTGAGTTGCTTGTCTCTACTGCGTATTCATCCAGATTATTATTTATTTATGGGCATTTATGTGTGTCTGTGTGTAGATGCTCTTGGAGGCCAGAAGAAGGTATTGAATTTCCTGGAGCTGGAGTTATAGATGGTTGTGAGCCACCAGTGTGGGTGCTGAGAACTGAACTCCAGTCCTCTGGAAGAGCCGCAAGCGCTCTCAATGACTGAGCATATCTACTGGATTCTTTTAAAAACTGACATAGATCTAACAGATTTTCTTTTCAGTTCTGGGGAATAGAACTCAGGGCCTTGGACGTGCTAGGATAACATTCTGCTTCTGAGTTATAAACATCCCTGATGTTTAGCTGTTGATAATAACTATTTCAAATTATGAGATCTCGCTCAGTGGAATCATGCTGTAATGAGGGTGTCCAGAACTGGAATGGGCCCAACCCAGTGCTGATGTCCTTAAACAAATGGAAGATTTATATCCCAGACAACAAGAGTAAAGGTGTGAGATAGAAACAGATTGGAGGTGTGCAGCTCATGAGCTCAGAAATGCCAAGGCTCAGCTGACACCCATCAGAGACTGAGAAGAATAAGGAAGCCATCTCTTCAGAGCTTTCAGACACAGCACCGGAAGGACTGATAGCGTGACTCCAGACCTAATGCATTCAGAACTGCATGAGAACTCCCTGGGTTTTAAGCCAGTTGTGCTATGTCTGGTAGGCTCATGGATTCAGGCCCCTGGGAAGTATGTGATAAGTCAGGAGACAGAAGTGTGGTGACTGTGGGTAGATGACTTGACATCTTCTGTGTCTACACACAGATGTTAGAAATGACTGTGGCTTGGCACTTGAGCAGATCAGAGATGATGCTGAGGATGGTGTGGGGAAGTTTGAGGAACCTTTTCCTTTTGTCTGCCTCCTGTGTCACACTTACCTCCCAAGGCTTCCATGAGCTGTTCCTCTGAGGGCTGCGGGTGGTTCCTGAGCAGTGTGTACATGGACATCACCATCCCAGGGGTGCAGAATCCACACTGGGTACCGTGGCTCTTGGCGATTCTCTCCTGGAAGGATACATCTGTGGTCACATCTGCCGCCACCGACTTTCTCCAGAGTCTGCAGCCTGCACCTTTCTTCTCTCTGAGCAAATGTGCCCCACCGCTTTGTTCAGTTGTGTAGATTCCATTTTCTAGGCAGCTCTCTGAAGGCAGTGGTTCAGAAGTTACAGCTCACAGCTTTAATTACTTTTCAGGGTCAAATGCTCTGAGACTTCTGTTTGGGAATTAGCAGTGTGCAGCCTGCACTCCCAGTGAGAACAATTCTCCAGGAGTCAGTAATTATTAGGAGGGTGCATGGAAGTTTCAAAACTGGTCTTCTTGAACACCCACACACCTTCCACGCCTTAAGTCTCACAGGAGGCTGTGTGGTTTTGACTGACATGGAGACCATTGCTGATCTCCTGTCGTCTTCTTTAATGTTTTCTGTGTTGGCTCAAAAAGCTCAGCTTTCAGGGACCGAGGACGTTGTCTCTGTTATTTAAAGTGTGATCTGTGCTCTGCTAATACTGACTTCTGGGAAATGGTAGGGAACTCAGGTCCCTGCTCCAAACTGCTTGACAGAATCTGAACTTTTAGCAAGCTCCAGGTGACTCTTGGAAACACCTAAACTTGGAAGCTTGGCTCTAGAGATTTAGTATATAATGTCTGGGATCCCACTGTGTTGACTTTGCTGTATCTTGTACGACTTCCTAGCAGACTCTTTTCTGGGTCCTTCATCTTTACTGACCTCTTTGGAGTTGACTCAGATGGTTAAGCCAAGAAACACTTGGGCTGTTCCTGCCTAAAAATCCTGAGCATGGGTTGATCTGGCTGTAGCTCCCAAACTCTGGTGACAACGACAGGAGAGCCAGTGCCAGCACATGTCATGTCACCATTCAACCCAACACTGCTGTGTGCCTGAGTGTATGTATGTGTAACATGTATGTGTAGTGCTGGTAGAAGTCAGAAGAGGGTATCAAATCCCCTGGAACTGAAGTTAGAGGCTGATATAATCGATAGGACTAGGGCTGAGGATTTGAACCTGGATTCTCTGGAAGAGCAGCCAGTGCCCTTAACCACTGAGCCACCTCTCCAGCTATGGGTATGTTATTTTTTTTTGATATAACATCTCATGTATTCCAGGCTGGCCTTGAGCTTGCTGTATAGTGGAGGATGGCCTTCTTCTCCAGTAAAGTAGAAGTACTTCCAGTAGAAGTACCACTTCTCCAGTACAGGGGTTATAAGTATGTGCCTCCTTGCCAGGTTTCTGTAGTCCCAAGGACTTCATGGATGGTAGGCAAGCACTCTGCCAACAGCTCGAACCTCAGCCCCTCAGAGGCATTTTTTATATAGCCTGTGTTCAATATCTACTCCAGTTTATATTAAATTGGTATCAGACAAGGTTTTTAAAATCTTGATATTATTCAAATAGAAGAAATAATGAAAGATGACCATTTAATCAAGTGAAGGTGAGTTTTAGCTTTCTTTTACATCACCGATCGGATGTCATCCCCCTGATCAATGAGTGTCGGAATAGCCAAAGCTCTCACATCACGACCCAGTAGGTGGAGGTGGGACAATCTGCACAGCCTCTGGCAAAGTGAGGTTCAGAAGTGAGAAGATTAGAATGTGTGCTTACCTGCACGGGGTGGAGCCTGGTCTTCATGCTTCCCACACCTTCCACGGTGGTGACAGCAGCCCCATGCAGGGAGCATAGGGGCACCAGGCAGGCCATGACGGAGAAGTGTCTTTGGGTGAGAAACACAAAGAAAACCAAGTGACACAGTTCAGCCCCCGTGG